>JBAMBF010000587.1:1542500-1890000 GCA_037043605.1 Drosophila multiciliata
ACGAGCAACAATAATAAATAAATAATACAAAAAAAAAAAAAAAAAAAAAAAACTGCAGCAGCAACAAAACTGTACAAAAAACAGCAACATTTTTGGCATGCTTCATGCGCCCAAAAACGGTAAAAACGACATGGCTAAGTAGCCGTTGCCACAATCGCAGTTGCAGTCACAGTCACAGTCACAGTTTTAGCCAGCCTTGGCCCTTGAGTGTGTTTGTGTGTGTGTTTGTGTGTGGCTGTGTGTGTGTGTGTGTGTTTGCCTTAAATAGGCCTTTTTACCCGGTTTGGGATTCGTGGCGAGCGCATGTATAAATAATGAATTACTTACTTATAAAGTGATCAACGTTTTGTATAAATTGGCAAAACGGACTAAAGGCATCCACAGAAGATGCCTCGCCCAGAGTTGCCAACTTGTTGTTGTTGTTGTTGCAGTTGTTGTTGTTGTTGTGGTCGAGTCTGTGGCAAAGCTAGCGTAAAAACTGAATTGACTACGTATTTTTTTTATACACTTGCAGCGGATATTACGCATTTGTGCTCAAATTGGCGTATATATATATATATATATATTTATATATATTCTTGATCAGCATTTGAACATTTGTCTGTTTTTGTATGTGAAGGATGTTTTGTGTGCGGCATGCCCCAGTATTATTTTTATTTATTTAGTTCGCTTAATTTTTTTTGTATGTGTTCTGGCTAACTTCGTCTTGTTCTGAAACCGATCTGTGGCAACAACAGCAGCAGCACAAGCAACTTTAATGTGGCATTTATGAAAATGAACTAGTTGGTGGCAGCAGCTGTGCCCCATTGTGGTGTGTGTTTGCCTGCGTCACAATGCCCCACAACAGGCTGCCCATTGTCTGATCCCTGTTGTCGTCCTTGCTGCCACACGATTAAAGTACAAATTATGTTGCACATGGGAATCGGAATTGGCATTTGACTTGGGGGTGCCCGGGGGACACAGTTAAAACCAAGCAAAACGAGGCAGTTTCGGTTTGCGATAAGAGCGCAAAGTTAGCAACGTGGCTAACCAGATTCTGGCTGAGTTATGTTCAAATGAGCGCCAGGAGTCAATTGAGCCACAATTCAATTGGTCCAAAAAAACATGGCTAATAACAAAAGAAAAGAAAAAAACGATGCGAAAGTCTGGCAAAAAGTTGAGTTATTAGAAAAATTCAAAATAACAAAAATAGATAAAAATTAACCAAATTTAATTTTTTTTTATATTTTAATTAATTAAATATTTTAATTACTTGCGTAATAAATGAATAATTGAAAGCTGTGATTCGATATGTGCAAAAGCAAGTTGCACGCTTATTATTTGTGCAATAGGAGAAGTGGCAAGTTGGCAAGTTGGCAAGTTGGCAAGTGGCAAGTGGCAAGTGGCAGCAGCGGGTGTCTGCTACACGTACCTTGTGTGTTTATTGGCTGTCGCAGCTATTCAGCTTGAGATATGCGACACTTGGATGGCGTTCAGCTATCCTAAGCAATCGGGGCAGCACCTTTCGCGATGATATCCAATTGATAGTTGCCTCCGGGCGGTGCACAGACCATGCCATGGCAAAGCATTCGTGTTGCAACATGAACAAGATAAGAGTTGTGAACTGGACGGGTTATGGCAAGCTGCGAGTGCGGCAAGTGGCAAGTGGTGAGTGGTGAGTGGGTAACTGGCAAGTAGCAAGCAGCAAGCAGCAAGCAGCAAGTAGCAAGTGGCAAGGGGCAAGGGGCAATGACATTAATGATGATGACCAATACAAGCAGCAGCAACTGCACAAGCTGCAACAGCTGAAACACGGGGCAAAAACATGCAGCAGACAGCGGAACCAACACTAAATTTTTGTTTTTCTTGTTGCAGCTTGTTGTTGCGGCTTCTTGTTGTTGCAGCTTGCTGTTGCTTGCCGCTTGTTGTTGCTTGCCGCTTGTTGTTGCTTGCCGCTTGTTGTTGTTTACCTTAGCGTTAACGGCTGGCCAATGGCTGAGAACTATGCAAGCGACTATTTGAGGGCGCTGACAACAATGCGATGCAACCAGCAACAAGCAACAAGCAACAAGCAACCAGATAGCAAAATGAAACTTACAACAAACGGGAAACGGGAAGAGAAAGGCGGGAAGCGGGCAGCGGGTAGTGGGTAGCGGGGAGGTGAACGAGTACTCCAACTTAGTTGTTCAGGTGGAGCAGGTCGCTCTGATGATTGCTGCAAAAAAGAATATTTATATTATATATATATATGTATATATATATGTATATATATATATATATATATAAATTATATAAATATATATATTTCGAAATGACACCAGCAAGGGCAACAATAAACGTAAACTGTTGGAGGGGGAGTGGTGGGGTGTGGTAAATGCATATGAGAAAGTAGAAGTCGCAGTTGTTGAGTAAAATACACAAGTAAAGCTAACGACTGGCAGATACCCTGTACAACAACAAGCTCGACTAGCAGATACTCTGAATCAACTGCAACTGTTGAATAAATTTTCCTTATTTTTTTCCTGTGTACTGAATGGAAATTAGTACAGTTAATCAATAGATTTGTAATATTTGCCACATTTTTTTTTAACCTTTTATTTTTTATGTTACCAAATAATAATTTTATAAATATAATAATAATAATTGACAATCTATTTGAACTTTAGAAAAGTACAAAAATAATTAAATAGTATTTTATCATTTTGCCAAACAATAATTCAAAAATTCAAAATATAATATAGAATATAATAATTAAAATTTAATAATTAAAATTTAATAATCTGATTAACCTTCAATTTGAATAAGCAGAGAAAAACAGAAATTTTTTTTTTCTGTTTGCTTTGCCAATAAATGCACTCAAGTGAGGGTTTACTGTACTTCGTTTTGAGAGTATCTGCTTGCAATATACTCTCCCTATTCCCCTCTCCCCTCTCTTCACTGTTTCAACTGTTTAGTTTCATTACAGTATTTTTTGTTTGCTGGCTTCGGTTCAGTTCAATGCGACGAGTCCTTGTCCTTGTCCATGTGAATAGTCACACTCACACTCACACTCACACTCACTACTCACTACTCACATTCACATGTTGAACTTGTAGTTGTACTGGTTTGGCCGTCATGTGGAATGCCAATTTAAATTGTGTCCCAAAGGACAAGCCGACGGGGACAGGTGCATGCTTCATGGTGTGCATTCGTCTCTTACCCCTTATAGCCAACCCCCCTCCCCCTGTCCCTGCCCCTTCCCCACATATCGCCACACCTGACACCCCACTCCCTCCCCTCCTGTGCCATGCTGCACAGATCTTGGCAACATGGAAAACATTTTATGCTCAGCGTCGCGTCTGCATCTTGACAGGATAGCCAGAGGCTCCCCTCGCTCTCCTCCATATATCTACTACATATATATATATATATATATATGTATGTCTGTCTGTCTGTGTCGTCAGTGGTATCATTGTCTACCTGTGTCGCTGTCGGTTGTCCGTTTCTGTCCTGTTCTGTCCCATCCCGTCCCGTCCCGTCCCATCCCGTCCTGCACTGCGTCTGCCCCGTTGAATTTATGGGAAAATAACTTGCTGGGAATTTATGAAAACTGCGACGCCATAATAACAATAATCAGACTAAGTAGTGACCGCTGCCAGACATAAACTGTGACCAGATAAACCTCAAGTGCCTGTTCTCGACTAGAATAAAAATGCTAATAGTTGGCGGTGTGCAGCGGTGTGGTGCGGAGTGGTGCGGTGTGGTGTCTGCAACAATTTTAACGTGACCCGCACAGCTTAATTAGTAAAATGTCGCGACTTGTGGCTATGAAGCTATGGAGTTGCCGAGTTGCTTATGACCAGCAACCGACCGACGAACTAACCCACCGACGAGCATTAAGATGGAGCCTCCCATTTATCCATTTATCCATTTACCCAACAAGCCCCGGGTTGGTTGCCTCACTAATGCCCATTCAAATCCTCCATGCTATATTTATAGGGTTTGCATTGGCACTCAGCACTCAGACGGGCGACAAACTGAGAGGGGGGCAGAGAAGTACAGAAGTGGGGAGGGGGAAGGGGGTATGTGGTTAGCAAATGAAATACTTAATGCAATTTGATTAGCTAGTTTATCTGAACAAAACGGAAGCCTCAGAAATGCTGGACACGTCTTCCCACAATTAGAGAACAATATAATTATATATATATATATATATATATATTTATATATATAATTAATTAAGTAATTTATAAGAAATCCACTAATGCAACTGATTTTGAACTTAATTGCTTTGTATTTGTTAATAAAATTAAATTGAAGAAGTCAACTTTAAAGTTGATAAGAATTTGTCTCTTTCCAAAAACTTTTAAGTTGAACTCCAAACTTGTCTATTAAAATATTAAAATTCTTATTTTTTTTGAAATTTGCAAATATTTGAAATAATAATGAGAACTGCAAAAATATTGCATTGAAAACTGAGTTGAAAATTGATAACAAAATGAGTATAAATGAAACAATACACAAATTTATGAGTCTATATATATATATATATATGTATGTGTATTTAGGTATGTATGTGTGTAAAAAGCCTAATATCTTCGGTTGCGATTATTATAACGATATCGATTGCTCAGGAACGCTTTTGCTGCTACTGCAGCTGCAGCTGCTGCTGCTGCTCCTGCTGCTGCTCCTGCTGCTACTGCAGCTGCTGCTGCTGCTCCTGCTGCTGCTGCTGCTGCTGCTGCTGCTCCTGCTGCTGCTGCAGCTGCTGCTGCTGCTCCTGCTGCTGCTGCTGCTGCTGCTGCTGCTCCTGCTGCTGCTGCTGCTCCTGCTGCTGCTGCTGCTGCTGCTCCTGATGTTGCAGTTGTTGCAGTTGTTGCTGCTGCTGCTGCTCCTGCTGCTGCTGCTGCTCCTGCTGCTGCTGCTGCTCCTGCTGCTGCTGCTGCTGCTGCTCCTGATGTTGCAGTTGTTGCAGTTGTTGGTGCCGCTGCTGCTGCTGCTGATGTAGCAGTTGTTGCAGTTGTTGGTGCCGCTGCGGCGCTGCGGGCTTATCGACACCGTTCTGCCGGATTATTAGCTTCCTTTCAAACAGTTCCAATCCCTGAAAGAGATACAGTGCGTAGGGAACTGTACCATGGGCCTTGTATGTAACAAATCCGAAGTTGCGTTGACGGCCTGTATTGTCCAAAGGAATGCGGACTTTAAAAATAGGACCCGCTTGCAGAAACACTTCGTGCAGCATTTCTTTGGTCACCCGTTCGTCCAGGTTACCGACAAACAACGTGCATTTTTGTTGCACATCTTCCTCTTCCTCCTCTAAATCTGGAATATCGCGTTTAGATTGGTTGGAATTTCCATGTTGTTTATACCCACCAGTGAAATTCATATTGGATGTATAAATGGTATCTGCTTGCCGGCGGTGGTGTTGCACAAATGTTGTTGCAGTGCGACTTCTTAAATGGCAGCCACAATTTGATCCAATCAATTTAATTTCTGGTTTATAGCTCTCAATAAAATATAGAATTTGACACAAGCATTCGATAAATCGATATCAAGTTAATGCAAGCCTTCACGTAGCAGGTAGCGCTGGCAACTTGTTTACAGTGTGACCGTATATACATTTCTCAAGATAACATTAAATTGGAATTGAATTAGAATTGGAATTGATATTGATTACTAAAATATTTTATATCAGTTTTAATACCATTACTTAAATATTCAGTGTTAATGCAAGCCTTCACGTAGCAGGTAGCGCTGGCAACTTGTTGACAGTGTGACCGTATATACATTTCTCAAGATAACATTAAATTGGAATTGAATTAGAATTGGAATTGATATTGATTACTAAAATATTTAATATCGGTTTTAATATCATTACTTAAATATTCAGTGTTAATGCAAGCCTGCACGTAGCAGGTAGCGCTGGCAACTTGTTGACAGTGTGACCGTATATACATTTCTCAAGATAACATTAAATTGGAATTGAATTAGAATTGGAATTGATATTGATTACTAAAATATTTTATATCAGTTTTAATACCATTACTTAAATATTCAGTGTTAATGCAAGCCTTCACGTAGCAGGTAGCGCTGGCAACTTGTTGACAGTGTGACCGTATATACATTTCTCAAGATAACATTAAATTGGAATTGAATTGGAATTGATATTGATTACTAAAATATTTTATATCGGTTTTAATACCATTACTTAAATATTCAGTGTTAATGCAAGCCTGCACGTAGCAGGTAGCGCTGGCAACTTGTTGACAGTGTGACCGTATATACATTTCTCAAGATAACATTAAATTTCAATTGGAATTGCCAAATAAAACTGGAAAATTGTCTTCTTATTTAATAAATTTAACAAACGAATTAAAATTCTCTGCCTTTAAATTTGTCTTTTTTTAGGTCTATCGAAAATCGATATTTGCAAAACTATTTCTTTTTTTATAGTTGCACACACCCACACACACACACACACATGGCCATACATATTTGCACGCTTGTGCAGTGGCCACCCAGAACTTCTTGCCTGCAGCGAACTGGGGAACAATTCTGAAACGCAACGCAACGAGATGACAAGATCAAAAGCAACAACAACAAAAACAACATACAACAGAAACAACATGCAACAACAACAATGCCTAAGTGTCGCATTAATTTGTCATTTCACTTGTATGGCGACGACGGCAAATGGAGCGAAATGATGAGATGGAAAGGGGCAAGGCGGGGGTGTGGTTAGGAAGGCGTGAAAGGAGCGGATGTAAAATGGTGTGCCAAACACACACAACCACACACACACACAAACTGAAAACTTTACATTTTTTTTATTATGTTTTGCTGACGCGCTCTAAAAAGTTGCAGTTTTTTCCTATTAAAATTCTTATTTTTTTTTTTAAATTTGCAAATATTTGAAATAATAATGAGAACTGCAAAAATATTGCATTGAAAACTGAGTTGAAAATTGATAACAAAATGAGTATAAATGAAACAATACACAAATTTATGAGTCTATATATATATATATATATGTATGTGTATTTAGGTATGTATGTGTGTAAAAAGCCTAATATCTTCGGTTGCGATTATTATAACGATATCGATTGCCGGCGCAGGAACGCAGTTGTTGCTGCCGCTCATGTTGCTGCTTCCAATGCTGCTGCTGCTGCTCCCTCTGCTGCAGCTGCTGATGTTGCAGTTGTTGCTGCCGCTGCGGAGCGTTGTTGTTACCATAATGCAAGCTATAGCGCGATTGACGAGGAGCGCCTACTCCACGCTCATTTCCCGGCGCTGCGGGCTTATCGACACCGTTCTGCCGGATTATTAGCTTCCTTTCAAACAGTTCCAATCCCTGATAGAGATTCAGTGCGTAGGGAACTGTACACTGGAACTGGTATGTAACAAATCCGAAGTTGCGTTGACGGCCTGTATTGTCCAAAGGAATTCGGACTTCTATAATAGGACCCGCTTGCAGAAACACTTCGTGCAGCATTTCTTTGGTCACCCGTTCGTCCAGGTTACCGACAAACAACGTGCATTTTTGTTGCACATCTTCCTCTTCCTCCTCTAAATCTGGAATATCGCGTTTAGATTGGTTGGAATTTCCATGTTGTTTATACCCACCAGTGAAATTCATATTGGATGTATAAATGGTATCTGCTTGCCGGCGGTGGTGTTGCACAAATGTTGTTGCAGTGCGACTTCTTAAATGGCAGCCACAATTTGATCCAATCAATTTAATTTCTGGTTTATAGCTCTCAATAAAATATAGAATTTGACACAAGCATTCGATAAATCGATATCAAGTTAATGCAAGCCTTCACGTAGCAGGTAGCGCTGGCAACTTGTTTACAGTGTGACCGTATATACATTTCTCAAGATAACATTAAATTGGAATTGAATTAGAATTGGAATTGATATTGATTACTAAAATATTTTATATCAGTTTTAATACCATTACTTAAATATTCAGTGTTAATGCAAGCCTTCACGTAGCAGGTAGCGCTGGCAACTTGTTGACAGTGTGACCGTATATACATTTCTCAAGATAACATTAAATTGGAATTGAATTAGAATTGGAATTGATATTGATTACTAAAATATTTTATATCAGTTTTAATACCATTACTTAAATATTCAGTGTTAATGCAAGCCTTCACGTAGCAGGTAGCGCTGGCAACTTGTTGACAGTGTGACCGTATATACATTTCTCAAGATAACATTAAATTGGAATTGAATTGGAATTGGAATTGATATTGATTAATATATAAATATATATATATATATTATATATATAAATATATATATATATATTATATATATAAATATATATATATATATTATATATATAAATATATATATATATATTATATATATAAATATATATATATATATTATATATATAAATATATATATATTTATATATATAATTAATTAAGTAATTTATAAGAAATCCACTAATGCAACTGATTTTGAACTTTGTATTTGTTAATAAAATTAAATTGAAGAAGTCAACTTTAAAGTTGATAAGAATTTGTCTCTATCCAAAAACTTTTAAGTTTAACTCCAAACTTGTCTAAATTTGTAAATATATTCCCAAAAAATTATTTGGAAAAATAATATATATATCTCTTATAAAAGATCAAATTTAATGAAAACAAATTAGTTATCAGGGCTTATCAAATAAACCTGATTAATATAGCGAAATTAGCAAAGATATCGAAACGACTGAAAAACTTTAAGAAAACAATCAAAAATTGCATAAAAATTTGTATAAAATGTTGTTTGAAGAATGTTAAGAAATATAGGAGCAATAATTTATGTAATAGTTTATCTGGCTTTAGGTTTATATATATATATAATTTTTTTATTATTCGTAAATCTGGCATCAAGTTAAATTTGTATTAAAAATTATAAAATATTTTATGCACTACTTTAGCTGTTTGGTAATTGTTTATTTATTTAGTTAGTTTTAATTGTTATTTATTTATTTTTTATTATTGTTTATTTATTTTAATTATTTATTTATTTATTTATTCTGAATTGAATATATTTTTTTTTTTAGTTATAATCGCATCTAACTGACAGGTGTTGGCTTAAATATGTATATATATATATATATATATATATATATGTATTTCTATATGTTTATATTGAAGATTTCATAGACTCTGCTGGAATTTGCTGTGCTCCAAAAATGCCCAAGTGACGATTGTGGCCAGCCAGGCAAAGCTCCTTAATCCGCATCTAAATCTGAAACCGATTTGACAGTCGAATGCCTGTCTGTATATCATGTGCATGTGTATATGTGTGCGTGTGTATGTGTGTGTGTGTGTGTGTGTGTGTGTGTGTGTAAACACCTGGGCTTTACTTCAAGCTGAAAGCCTCCTCACGAGCCAGCACGCTCCAGTAAACCGCTAAGTCTCAACTTATGTCTATGTGTGTGTGTGTGTGTGTGTGTGTGTGTTGGGTTGTGCGTGTGTGTTGATTGCTGTTGCAGTGCTCAAGTCAAGAAATGAAAAATTATAATAATGACCAGACACCGGGTGCAGGAAATGCCTGTCTGCCTGCCCTCCCCCCATCAACGCACTTTGCCAAGAGGAAATAAAATAGTGACAAATTTTTCGTATATTTTCAGCAAGTTTTGTTTATGTTTTTCTTCTTATTATTATAATTTTTTTTCATATTTTTTGTGTGTGTGAAGTGTGCCAACGAGCGAAAAGAGTACTGCAAAGTAACGGGTCAGGTTTGGGTGGGGTAGGATGGGATGGGATGGGATGGGGTCGGGTCGGATTGGGTCGAGTTTGGGTTGCTTTGGTTCGCTGGTCTCGTCGCAGTTTTTGTGTTGCATTTAAGCGCAAATTTTCACTCGTTTTTGACATTCATTGTTTGTGTATCAGTGTGTGTGTGTGCGTGTGTGTGTGTGTGTGGCATGGTGGGTCCATGTCAACTGACTGCCACTTGACATGCAGGCAAACGTGTTGACTCCGTTTGTTCCTTCTGCAATTCTCTGTATGAGTCGCAACTTTTAATGAGCAAGCAAATGAAGTGGCTGCCACCGCAATTGCAGCACCAGCAACAGCAGCAGCAGCAGCAGCAGCAGCAGCAGTGGCACACCAAGTCACTTTTTGCGACATGGCCACCAATGTTTGCTCGACACCCCATCATTCTCTAAAATTACACCTCCCCATCCCCATCCCCATCCCCTCCCCCACCAACCACATCCCTCCTCCTGCTGGCACTCAGCAACTTTTGTGCATTGCTCGCTGCGTCTCCATAAAAGTTTTGTGACAGTTTTTGGCTCGCCTTTCTTTGCTTTTTTGCTTTCTTTTTTTCTGCTTCTTCTTTTTTTACATTTCACTTTTCAAAGTCAAAATGCGCACCATGTGTGTGTGTGTGTGTGTGTGTGTGTGTGTGACAGCACAATGAGTAGCCAAAAACGGCTGCGGGTGTGAAAAACAACAACAACAATAACAAAACTTTAAAAAATATCTAAAAAAAAAAAAAGAATTTTAATAGGAAAAAACTGCAACTTTTTAGAGCGCGTCAGCAAAACATAATAAAAAAAAAATGTAAAGTTTTCAGTTTGTGTGTGTGTGTGTGTGTGTGTTTGGCACACCATTTTACATCCGCTCCTTTCACGCCTTCCTAACCAAACCCCCGCCTTGCCCCTTTCCATCTCATCATTTCGCTCCATTTGCCGTCGTCGCCATACAAGTGAAATGACAAATTAATGCGACACTTAGGCATTGTTGTTGTTGCATGTTGTTTCTGTTGTATGTTGTTTTTGTTGTTGTTGCTTTTGATCTTGTCATCTCGTTGCGTTGCGTTGCGTTTCAGAATTGTTCCCCAGTTCGCTGCAGGCAAGAAGTTCTGGGTGGCCACTGCACAAGCGTGCAAATATGTATGGCCATGTGTGTGTGTGTGTGTGGGTGTGTGCAACTATAAAAAAAGAAATCGTTTTGCAAATATCGATTTTCGATAGACCTAAAAAAAGACAAATTTAAAGGCAGAGAATTTTAATTCGTTTGTTAAATTTATTAAATAAGAAGACAATTTTCCAGTTTTATTTGGCATATGTAATAATTAAACAGTTTGGTACAGGGTATATCGTACATTCTTATTTGTTTCCATCATGATCAATTGTAATATGTTTGCTGACTGATATCAGTTGAATGTCAACAACAATCGATTATTAAAAAGTCGATGACATGTTTAAATCGCGCAAAATACACACATTTTCCTTATATAAAGCAATGTAAGATGAATATTTAAGTAATGTGATTAAAACCGATAACCTATTAATTTTAGTAATCAATTCCAATTCCAATTTAATGTTATCTTGAGAAATGTATATACGGTCACACTGTCAACAAGTTGCCAGTGCTACCTGCTACGAGCAGGCTTGCATTAACACTGAATATTTAAGTAATGTTATTAAAACCGATATTAAATATTTTAGTAATCAATATCAATTCCAATTCAATTCCAATTTAATGTTATCTTGAGAAATGTATATACGGTCACACTGTCAACAAGTTGCCAGCGCTACCTGCTACGTGAAGGCTTGCATTAACTTGATATCGATTTATCGAATGCTTGTGTCAAATTCTATATTTTATTGAGAGCTATAAACCAGAAATTAAATTGATTGGATCAAATTGTGGCTGCCATTTAAGAAGTCGCACTGCAACAACATTTGTGCAACACCACCGCCGGCAAGCAGATACCATTTATACATCCAATATGAATTTCACTGGTGGGTATAAACAACATGGAAATTCCAACCAATCTAAACGCGATATTCCAGATTTAGAGGAGGAAGAGGAAGATGTGCAACAAAAATGCACGTTGTTTGTCGGTAACCTGGACGAACGGGTGACCAAAGAAATGCTGCACGAAGTGTTTCTGCAAGCGGGTCCTATTATAGAAGTCCGAATTCCTTTGGACAATACAGGCCGTCAACGCAACTTCGGATTTGTTACATACCAGTTCCAGTGTACAGTTCCCTACGCACTGAATCTCTATCAGGGATTGGAACTGTTTGAAAGGAAGCTAATAATCCGGCAGAACGGTGTCGATAAGCCCGCAGCGCCGGGAAATGAGCGTGGAGTAGGCGCTTCTCGTCAATCGCGCTATAGCTTGCATTATGGTAACAACAACGCTCCGCAGCGGCAGCAACAACTGCAACATCAGCAGCTGCAGCAGAGGGAGCAGCAGCAGCAGCATTGGAAGCAGCAACATGAGCGGCAGCAACAACTGCGTTCCTGCGCCGGCAATCGATATCGTTATAATAATCGCAACCGAAGATATTAGGCTTTTTACACACATACATACCTAAATACACATACATATATATATATATATAGACTCATAAATTTGTGTATTGTTTCATTTATACTCATTTTGTTATCAATTTTCAACTCAGTTTTCAATGCAATATTTTTGCAGTTCTCATTATTATTTCAAATATTTGCAAATTTAAAAAAAAAAATAAGAATTTTAATAGGAAAAAACTGCAACTTTTTAGAGCGCGTCAGCAAAACATAATAAAAAAAATGTAAAGTTTTCAGTTTGTGTGTGTGTGTGGTTGTGTGTGTTTGGCACACCATTTTACATCCGCTCCTTTCACGCCTTCCTAACCACACCCCCGCCTTGCCCCTTTCCATCTCATCATTTCGCTCCATTTGCCGTCGTCGCCATACAAGTGAAATGACAAATTAATGCGACACTTAGGCATTGTTGTTGTTGCATGTTGTTTCTGTTGTATGTTGTTTTTGTTGTTGTTGCTTTTGATCTTGTCATCTCGTTGCGTTGCGTTTCAGAATTGTTCCCCAGTTCGCTGCAGGCAAGAAGTTCTGGGTGGCCACTGCACAAGCGTGCAAATATGTATGGCCATGTGTGTGTGTGTGTGTGGGTGTGTGCAACTATAAAAAAAGAAATAGTTTTGCAAATATCGATTTTCGATAGACCTAAAAAAAGACAAATTTAAAGGCAGAGAATTTTAATTCGTTTGTTAAATTTATTAAATAAGAAGACAATTTTCCAGTTTTATTTGGCAATTCCAATTGAAATTTAATGTTATCTTGAGAAATGTATATACGGTCACACTGTCAACAAGTTGCCAGCGCTACCTGCTACGTGCAGGCTTGCATTAACACTGAATATTTAAGTAATGGTATTAAAACCGATATAAAATATTTTAGTAATCAATATCAATTCCAATTCCAATTCAATTCCAATTTAATGTTATCTTGTGAAATGTATATACGGTCACACTGTCAACAAGTTGCCAGCGCTACCTGCTACGTGAAGGCTTGCATTAACTTGATATCGATTTATCGAATGCTTGTGTCAAATTTTATATTTTATTGAGAGCTATAAACCAGAAATTAAATTGATTGGATCAAATTGTGGCTGCCATTTAAGAAGTCGCACTGCAACAACATTTGTGCAACACCACCGCCGGCAAGCAGATACCATTTATACATCCAATATGAATTTCACTGGTGGGTATAAACAACATGGAAATTCCAACCAATCTAAACGCGATATTCCAGCAGCAGGAGCAGCAGCAGCAGCAGGTGCAGCAGCAGCAGCAGGTGCAGCAGCAGCAGCAGGAGCAGCAGCAGCAGCAGCAGCAGCAGGAGCAGCAGCAGCAGCAACAACTGCAACAACTGCAACATCAGGAGCAGCAGCAGAGGGAGCAGCAGCAGCAGCAGCAGCAGCAGGAGCAGCAGCAGCAGCAGCAGCAGGAGCAGCAGCAGCAGCTGCAGCTGCAGTAGCAGCAGCAGCAGCAGCGGCAGCAACAACTGCAACAACTGCAACATCAGCAGCAGCAGCAGGAGCAGCAGCAGCAGCAGCAGCAGGAGCAGCAGCAGCAGCAGCTGCAGCAGCAGCAGCGGCAGCAACAACTGCAGCAACTGCAACATGAGGAGCAGGAGCAAAAGCGTTCCTGCGCCTGCAATTGATATCGTTATAATAATCGCAACTGAAGATATTAGGCTTTTTACACACATACATACCTACATACACATCCATACATACACACACACACACACACATATATATATATATATATATATATATAGACTCATAAATTTGTGTATTGTTTCAATTTCAATTTGATACAATACACAAATAATTAGTCAAAATTTCGACAGTTGCATTTTTTTTTTTTTTTGGGTTACTAAAATTTTGGCCAAGTTGAGTGATTTTTATTTTGATTGCCCGCACTTTTGTGCCTCATCGGCAGTTGCATATAAATTAATCACACAATCCGGCCACTAAGTAGCACATTTATATATATATATCTATATGTTTGTGTATATTTGTATGTTTTGTTATGTGGAGCACATAGTCATGAAGTTTGGTTGTTCAAGTGGCACTTGGCTGGCATTTCAACACCGCAGTCAAATCAATTTGTTGGGTTCCAAGCAAAACTTAAGTGTCTCAGTTATGCTGCAGCCCAATAAATCATCATGATAAGCATTGTGTATCCAAAAAAACATACATATATATATGTATATATATACATAAACACACACACATATATATATATATATATATAAACACACACATATATATATATATAAACACACCCACAGATATATATATATATATACATAAACACACACACAGATATATATATATATATACATAAACACACACACAGATATATATATATATATATATATATATATATATATATCTTCATATGTAGATTTACAGACTCTTGAAACTGTGCGCCTTTGATTAAGGAATGCTTCTTCTTTTTTCGTTTTTTTTTCATTCAACTTCAACTTGCCCCAAAAATCTGTGAAGCACATTTTGTGTCTTTCTTTGTTTGTTGGTTGGTTGCATGCCTCATTGTGGCTGTGGCTTCATTGATTAAGCGTGAAATAATTTCTTTTGATTGACTTCAATTGAAATGAATTCTTCTTTAATTGATTGTGCGACTCGACGCTTAAGAGGCATGCGCCTGCGCCAAAGGTGCCATAGGTCTCCACCACACTCCCGAACATTGCCTCAACATACCCCCCCCCCCCCCCCCCCCACATAGACACTGTCAGACACCACTCCAGTTACCCCAACAATAGCTTTGATTTGCTGCCTACGGCTGCTCTACAAATATTTTTGTATAAATGCAAAATTTGCAAAAATAAAATAAAATCAAATCCAAAAACAAATTGTATAAAATAACTGCCGAATTTTGAATACCCTATTTTATATTAAACCATGTTTTTAAATTTAAATGAAAAGAAATGAAACAACAAAAACAACAAAGCAAAAAGAAAGAGCGAAAATATCTGGTTTTACTTGGTTTTTTTTGATGTCTTTTTAATGGATTCCTCATCGAATCAAAAGTTTTTGCTTGAAAAAAGGCATTTTTCTATTATTTTTGATGTGCTCCTTTGCAAGGGCATAAAAAATTCGCCAACTAACTTCTGCTCCTGGTGCTTCTCCTGGTGCTTCTCCTGGTGCTTCTACTGGTGCTTCTACTGGTGCTTCTCCTGCTGCTCCTCCATCTGCAGCCGTAACTCCTGTTGCCGTTTTGTTGCTTTCCCCGCACGACTCCCGTCCCTGCCGTCTCCTTGCTGCCTCTTTGCTCTTCCTGTTGCCCATTTTGTCGTTGTCAAGAACAAAAATAATAATAAAATTTGCTGTCGCTGCGAATATAAACAGGCAATTTTTGTGCGCCGCACCAAAAAATGCCACAACAGCAACAAAAGTAGCAGCAACAGCAATAACAACAACAACAACAACAATAACAACAACAATAACAACTACAACAACAACATCGAAGATGGCAGCTGTTTTTAATGTCTGCACAGTTTGGCTAATGGCGCTCAACGGCCGCCAAAAACTGAAGGAGGACTACGACAAAAGTTGTTGCTGCTGCTGCCAGTGACGACCCCATTGCCACTTTGGACTCGATTCGAATGCCACTTGTAGTGGCAAATCCCCTCACCCCGCCAGCGCCCACAACACTAAATGTATCGATGTAGGCGTTGAGTCGCCGCCAGATTGTGAGAAAAAAAAAAGAAAAAAAAAACCAACAACAGCAAAAGAAAACAGCACACCAAAAAAAAAAACCTTAACTGTCTGGGCCATTGGATTTGTGGCATAAATTGATAATCATACGCCACACACACACACACACACACACACTCGCACACACACAAGGCTTATTTTCAATTCCCATTGTCGTCTTGGGCGGGTTTTGTGAAGTGCGAAAAACGTTTGTTTAATTGACTTGGTCAAGTTTATGGAGAACCATAAAGATTTTGAATGCAATAATCTGAATATGCCAAATGCAGCCCATAAAAACACGAATCGTATATAAATATTAACACCCAATTTGCAGCAACTGCAAAACTCAAATGCATATTTTGATATATGAAATGACTGATTTGTGTATGAAAAAAAATAACTATTTGTTTACAGTTATTTATGGATGTATTTCGATTCCATAAACAGGAACTGCTTTTGTTAGTAATAAAAAAAAAAATGTGTTGCTTCGATTATTGATATCTAAAGTATAAACACAAAATTGGTAATCGTTGAATTTTTATCTAATCAATTAAATTATTTAAAAAAAAAGAGATTATTTTTCTTATCGTGAAAAATACAGCCAAAAACTGAAAGTTGAAAACCAAAAACCAAAGATTCGAAATCATCTAAATAATTCAAGTTTATCGTTGTTAATAATAATGAATAATGTTTTTTTGGCTGACTGTCAAATGTTGTCACATGATGTAGACCAAGGAATGTTGGATATTGAAATGGGGATGGGGCTAGGGATGGGTATTACCTGGTTTTCATGACATAAGCGTTTAAGTAATACAAAATAAAAAAGAAAGAAAATGTTATTGAAATACATCAAATTATGAAAGTACAAAAGGAAATAATGAAAAATGCACAGAAAAACGACAAAGGAGAGCTAAGAAAAGGGCTGGTTGGGGGAAGTGAGAGGGGGTCAGTGGTATGAAGGGTTGATAGGCCGAAAGCAAACATGTGACATATGCGACAATTAATGCCGTTAATTATTAAAGTTAACACCCAAAAGCGACATGCACAAGTCAAATAAATAAACACGCAGCCAACCAAACGAATGAGGCAAACTCATTGGCCTGATAAGCCCTAAGTACAACCAAACACTACACAGCAACTCACCCCAAACCACCTACAACAACAACAACAACAACAGCAACAACAACAACCTTACCCCAATAAAGCTGTAAAAAACAGAACAAAAAAAAAAATATGAAATAATAAAAAAATGCCCAAGCCCCAAAACGCCCCAACAATTAAGGACAATGCGTGCTAATTTCAAACGAAAACTCCGACGTCGCAACTGAACAAGACCCACCCAAACCCGACCACCTTCAAAAATGGAAAACCCGTAGAAGAACAAGAAGAAGAAGAAGAAGAAATGCCACAGCAATGGCAGCACTGCCAGAGCCAGTAATAATGATTTTTATTTATAAACTGGCGGCGCAGGACGATGAGGCAAGCGATACAGGAATATTCAGGCACCATGCGTGCCACATTGGGATTATGTGAGTAGTAGTTGCAAAGCAGTTGGGTGTGGGGGTGTTACACACACACACACACACACACACACACACACACATGCAGAAGAAGGACAGTTGGCACATAAATAATTTACACGCCTTGCCGCAAGCACAATTGCCATTTGCCAGTGTTTGTTGTTGTTGTTGTTGTTGTTGCTGCTGGCAGTGCTGACATAATTATATATATATTATATATATATATATATATTTATTTGTATTTTTAGGTATTTTTGTGGGTTTTGGTTTATGTTTTTTTTGTCATATTTTTTTTAGCCGGAAATAAGCAAAGCAAACAAAACTTTGGCAATTTTTATAAATTTTTTTTGTTTGTTTTGTTTTTTTTTGTTTTTGTTTGCCTTTTACGTGTATTTTGTTTGTTGTTTAACGGAAATTATGCATTTGCATTTTATTTTTGTTTTTGTTTTTTTTTTTTTTTTGGTTAGAATCAACTTTTCAGAATATGCATGGATATCTTATGATAATGATAAGGCTTAAAAAAAACCCGTTTAATGCAGTTAAACAGTAAAAAATTTCAATAACGAAATAGTTGACTAGAAGCCAATTTAATGAACTGTATTGTTTTTGGATTAAGTGAATAAAACTGTGAACCGATTTATTGACATATAAATTTAAAAATCAATCAAATCCAATCAGATCGTTTTCTATGAATTTTGGCCCCAGTTTTTATTTCTTGAAAATGCTTAAGTTTTATTGCTGTTGTGTAAACAATAAAAGCGACCGTATCGAAAAAGAGAAAAAAAAATATCTAAAAACCAGCAGCTGAATTGAGGAGGATGGCAATGATGATGATGATGATGATGATGATGATGATGATGATGTTGATGTTGATGTTGATGTTGATGTTGATTTTGATGTGGCTGTTGATGACGATCGGAAGGCGAACGCTTTCATTAGTTCTCATTAAAGAAAGAGATGAACAGAAATCGTCGAGAGTCGAAAATGAAAAACGCATTTATAAACAAAGCCTTTTTTTCTTCCAACGAAACCATAACTAACACTATGGAATTTTGGGGCAGAAACCGCGACAAAACCGACCGACTGAGGCAGGGAGAATGATAAAGCAAGGAGGGTATGGGGGGGGGGGGACGAACTGGTTTCAACAATAACAAGTTGAGCCATGTGGGGTATTCATTGGATATGTCAAAGTGTCCACTCAGCAGCAGCAGCTCGCCGTTGTTGTCTGCAGCTAATGAACTCTATTAATAATGGTAGATATCTTATAGATATAGACAAGTATATATATATATACATATATATAAATACAGATATACGCATATATTTGATTTGCAATCATTTGTAGTTTCTTGGGTGGTCCGGGTGCTCCCAAGGCGCGAGTTCATTTCTTGATTGAACCTGAACAGTTTTTTTTTTCTTGTTCTGGTTAATGTTTTAGCTTTAAAAAGCCACAAACGAGCCGCAAATGAGGCGCGACCATGTTAAATGCCGATAAGAGCTGCAGTGTGCAACCCAATGATGCCACTCCAACTCGAGTTGCCGCGGCAACAACAGCGAAAAAGGCAATCAACTTTATTGATAATAGAAATGTGGAGCGGGCAATATGAATAAATAAATAAACCCACCTGTTTGGCTCTAAATGCCGTTTAATGCTTCAGCTGTACAGTAGAACTACTTTATAATGAATTCGCATTAAGAGAAAGCCCATTGAATTGAGAATCTGAATTGATTGACGGACAGCTGCTGCAGTCAATGTTCGTCATGAATAAATGTTGGAGCAGCGCAGCTGTATATAATAATAATAATTTAATAAGCTCCAAGAGCAGAGCAGAGCTGGGAAGAGCTGGGCAGAGCAGGGCAGAGCTGGGAAGAGCTGGGCAGAGCTGGGCAGAGCAGAGCTGGGCAGAGGTGGGAAGAGCTGGGAAGAGCAGAGCAGAGCAGAGCAGAGCTGGGAAGAGCTGGGAAGAGCTGGGCAGAGCTGGGAAGAGCTGGGAAGAGCAGAGCAGAGCTGGGCAGAGTAGAGCAGAGCTGGGCAGAGCAGAGCAGAGCTGGGAAGAGCAGAGCAGAGCAGAGCTGGGAAGAGCTGGGAAGAGCAGAGCAGAGCAGAGCAGAGCAGAGCTGGGAAGAGCTGGGAAGAGCAGAGCAGAGCAGTGCAGAGCTGGGCAGAGTTGTGCAGAGTGTTTTGTGTAATGTGCAAACAACCAACTATAATTATAATAATGTGCCTCAAGCGCTAAGCGCAGCAAAGTCCATAAAAGGCTGCCACAGAAGTCCGCTGAGAGGGCGAGAGAGAGCTAACTGAAATGGCCGGGCTTAGATAACTTATATTTGTGCATTTGTAGTTTGTAGTTTGTAGTTTTTAGTTTGTCGTTTGTAGTGGGCAGAGCTGAAGCTGAAGCTGAAGCTAGAGCAAATGCATATGAGTGCATTCGAGTGCATTTGAAGTGCACTTTTGAGTGCACTCACAAAAGCGGACGCTGAATAAACTTGCAATGCTCAATGGACAAGTGTGCAAAACAAAGGCGCCGCCAGCCGCACAACCAATACCTCTGTACGCCTGTGTGTGTGTGTGTGTGTTGGTGTGTGTGTGTAATGTTTGTTGTTGCTGTTGATTTGTCGAATGCATTTTTATAACGATTTAATTATATTTATGTCGTTTAACAGCGAGCAGCGAATGGGTTTGCTCTGTGTTGGGTTTTGGATTGGGTTGGGATTGGGTTGTGGGTCGCCATTGCACAGTGTATTGAAGCCAATGTAATGCGTGGGAGGAGCAGAGTAACCCACTTGCACCCACTCTGCGTGCAACTGTGCAACGCTGGTGACATCGAAGCGCTGGCCAAAGCAAATGCCAATGCACATAACGGCGCCCATTATACGCAACAACAACAACAACAACAACAACAACAACAATAATAATAACAAAAGAAAATGGCGTCTGGCGACATTATGCGTGTGTGCGTGTGTGCGTGTGTGTGTGTGTGTGTGTGTGTGCGAATGTGTGTATTTGAGCATGGGCAAAAATTATTTTTATTATTTTACACAATTTTTATATGAAAGCCAAATGCGATACAACAAAAGAACTTTACAACAAGGCATAAATATTTAGTATATTGCATTTGTTATTATTATTGTTGTTGTTGCTGTTGTTATTGTTGTTGCTGTTGTTGTTGTGGTTGCTCTTGTATTTAATGAGTTTTTTCAACTTTCGCATAAGCGCCTTAAGCAACGCTCTGTCGAACATGCAACAAACTTTATTTTTAATGTACTCAACAGTCAAATATAAATAAATATCTGAGTAAAGTTGCACAAAAATACTCACAAAATACATATATATATATATATATATATATATTAAATAACATAAAATACCAAAAAGCAGAACCGAATTGATTAAGTTTTCAAATAATTGGCTGCTCGTTTTCAAATAATCTAATTTTAAGCATTTGACAAAGTAGAACTCGAAATGCATAAATAATGCTTTAATTATTGCAACTATTACTTGAGTAATTCAAACAATGCTCTATAAATCATAAGCCCATTAAATTTATGGCCACTTTAATTGAAATATTGAAGTACATATTTTATGCGTATTAAATCAATTAGCAGCTGATTAAATGAAGAACACAAAATAATTAATAATAAATGAAATACACAAAACAAATAAAAAAAATTACAAACTGAAATGCAAAAGACCAATTAGCATTTGCTGGAATACATACATTTACATATATATATAAATCTGTTTACATATATATATATATATATATATAGTCTGTAGCAAAATATTGCCAACAATTTCTAATCAATTATTTATCTCAATTTTACTTGCAGCTTTAATTCGTGTGTTAATCAGAAATTGACTTGGAAAGGTGAGTTTGTAGAGGAGAAATAAACTTAAGGTTTCTGTCTGTGGCACCGCACATAAATACATATTTCTTACAAAATACAACACCCCCCCCCCACCACCCCTCTCGTGACCCTTTCATTCAGTGTATGCCACATTTGGTGGGCACACGCTTTATTCGAGCTTAGCACAGACAACTGCTTATAATAATAATACGATTTATCAAATGCACGTAAATTACAATAAATTAAAGACGAAATTAATATTAATGACTCGAGCTGGCCAAGACACAATCACACACACAAACACACACACACACACACACACACTTGTACACCTAGATATATGTGTAGAATGTTGTTTCTACTGTTTCTTGTTGTTGTTGTTGTTTGCCTGTCTCTTGGACAATTCCCAAATTAAGTGCAGGCCTTCCACTATGTGTGTGTTTGTGTGTGTGTGTGTGTGTGTGTGTGTGTGTGTGTGTGTGTGTGTACTTTAATGCCATTATACATGAAAACTTAAATATGAATATCGTTCCTTTGATTGGTAAATATTGCTAAATTGCCCATTTGCAATGCATAAGGAGGAGGAGGAGCTAATAAGCCCACCAACTATAATGCTAGAAAACTGCAAAGCCAACAAATCGCCAAGCGATTGAACTAACTCTTGTTGACGGCGAAGGATAAAAGAAGGACGAAGGACGAAGGACGATGGGCGATTGGGCGATTTACGATAAGCAAAGGCCGATTTTGCCATTATTTTGTGCTAGAGATGAGCAAAATATCAAAGTGGAAAAATATCAGAATATAAACGAAATATAATAAATAACCAAAGGCAAAATTCTTGTTGTTAATAAATTGATTTATATATATAATATATATTTATAAATATTTGTATAATTAAAAGTAGTTTTGCAAAAAAAGAAAACCAATTTTCGAAAATTTTAAATACTATTTTTATATACAATTAATTTTAATTCTGGGACTGGAGCAAACTATAATATACAAATTATATATACAAAAATTATTGAATTTAGAAGAATTTTGAAATAGGGAAGAGCTTTACTGCTACCATATGTGAAATCACCGTTAATCACTGTTTTCGTTTCACTGTCTTTGGGAAAGTCACTGTTTGAACTTTTCAGCTCAATTGCTTTGTTGCTTTAGCTGAAACTGGCAACTTTTGCATAGTTGATGAGCCATATACTATATGGCACAATATCAGCCATTGCTATATATGTGTGTGTGAGTGTGTGTGCGAGTGTGTTCACCTGTGTATGTTGGATGGGGTTTTTGAGCTCATCGTTCGTAGCTTGTTGAGTTGCAATTTGGCTAACAAATTATGCAACAGCAACAAGCCAACAAATACACACACACACACACACAAAGCAGCTACAAAATGCAGCACTACTGACCCAACTTTAGGTCCGGTATCCTTACGGATATCCCTGCCCCGACTCTTGCCTCTCTGCGTCCTTTCGCCCTGTGGTTGCTGCTGCTGCTACTTTCCGATCCGTCCGGCCTCCTGTTAAATAATTGTAATTTATGGCATTTTACACAAATAAATATAAGGAAATCAATAAATTTCACACACACACTCTCGCACACACACACACTCGCACACACGCACACTCGTGCGCTGTATAGTTTCATATGCATGAACATTTTCCCCAATGGAACTGAATGCGTTCAGTTTGGGCCACTTTTGGTCAATAGTTCATTTACACGCACTATAAATTGCATTTGCCTTCGCCCCCTAACACCCTCCCTTCCACGTTTACCACCTGCCCTCTCTCTGCCCACTTGTCCAGCTCGAGTCACGCCCTGCTCTCCCGCTGACCAGCCAGTGTTGAGTCATGCATTTTGGTGATTGTTATTTGGATTTTAACAATTATTTGATGTTGTCGGTAAACGTTTTGCTGATCCACAAAACCCTCAACACTCCACTCCCCCCTCAGTCATTAACCTCCCCCTCACCTTTCCCGCTCAGTCAGCTTTGTAGTGCCAGCGGGTGTCTGTCCACACCAGGTTGGCTGCACCTTTTCTCAATGATTGCATTTTGACTTTTAAATATGCAAAATATTTTGCATTTCAATTGCAAACACACACGCACAACACAGCACACACACACACACACACACACACAGATAAATGCTTTAATAACTTTGTAAATTTGCATTGTGCCATTTTCTGACGTGTGAACAAAGCGCGAGGCTTGCTTCAGCAGTTGCCACATCAAATTTGTGGAATTCAATTTACGAATGCCATATAAATACAAATATACATATACATTTATATATATACACACTTATATATATAATATACATTTAAAGCCAATTTATATATTTTATATTACTCGATTTCATTGTAATTTGGAAGCGCACACATTTTGTGATTAAAGCACTTTTCACTTTGTGTGCGAATAAATAATAGTTGAGTTTATATATATCTATATAAAAGTAAATACTGATAACGGCAAACATATGTCAACAATCGAACCTCGGCTTACCCCTTTTTATATTCAATGCGAAATGCATAATGAAAAAATTTCCGCAAGAGTTTTGTTTTTCTTTAATTTCTGCACTTTTTTATCCAATTGGATTGCCACAAAAAGTCAAAAGGATTTAATTTGCAACAAAATTAATAAATATTTATTTGCCTTGGTGACGTGAGCAAATAATTGAGCCAATTTCTTTGGCTTTCTCGCTTGGCAAAATTACATTTATTGCATTCGCTTTTAACGGATTTAATAACCAATTAAAAGCTTTTCAATATATTTTTTATATATTATTATTAATTATTATTATTAATTATTATTATTAATATTTATCAATGGTTTTGAGTTAAAATGAGCTGGGCTTTGATCATTAATAGCTCTTACTCTTGCCTCAACTTTGTCTATATATTATCGAGTATTCCTATATATATTTATATTTGTTTATATATATTTTGCACTCACATGCCACATTTCTAGCTGAACGTGAAAAGATTGCTTCAAATTGCGAAATGGGGAAATTGCAAATTTTAATTTAAAGTTGTGTTTACTGATTGCTATTTATGTGTATGTTAATCGAGGTGTTACTGTACCATGTTGCCACATTTCCATGTGTCCATGTGCTAGGCTATTAAATCTTTTGGTAATTTTTTTTTTTTGTGTTCTTGTTGCTTTTCTTTTATTATTATTTTTTTTTGTTCTCTGGTTTCTCTGTTGTTTGGCGACTGGTGTGAAAAGTAATTATGGCGCCTTATGGTCCTCTGACAGGCGGTCAACTTCATTCAACGTCCATTAATTTGGACACACTTCACTTCAAGTGCCACACCAGCCACCCATACCCCCTCACGTTCTCCCTCCCCCCATATTGCCTTGGCTTCAGCTGCGCTTGTTGCACTTTTCTTGTTTTTAGGTTTGGTCTTTTTTTTGGTGTTTTTGTTTATTTTCTTTTTATGTGTGTGTTGGCTCAGCTGGACATTTGCCCCCAGCCAGCTCCTAGTCGGGCCAGCGGGTAGCTGGTGGTTTCGTTGGGTTGACGGCGCACATTCCACTGCTGGTCACGTATGATGACCCAAATGTGCGACGAAAACCTCCTTCAGCGATCCACCAGCCAGTTCTGAGTACTCAGTTCTTAGTGTCGTTTGTTTGTTTGTTTCTATGTGTATTTAATAAAATTTATTACACTCTCGCATGGCAAACAATATACATATATATATATATATATATATATATATATAGAGACCCCGCCCCTGTGTCTTTGCGTATTTGTCTAATAGAAAAATTATGGGCCAAGGCAGGCTGCGATGGGGTCTGTTGTGGTCTGCCCAGTGCCAAGGAGTGGAGGGGAAGCGGGGCCAGCCGGGTTGTAGAGGCCTTAATTTTTATACGCATTCCACGCTTTCGTCTGTCGTCGTCTGTCGTCTCTCTTCTGCTGTTTGTGCCCCATAATTATAACATAAAATTTTTTATTGATATGCTAAGGCATTTTCATTTACGTCTCGATGGCCCATGCTTGAGGAGTGTAGTGGGGGGGTTAGGTTATGAGGTATGTGTGTCTAAACTAATAACAGTTAACGCTTGCAAGCATGTTTAATATTAGCTACACACACACAGAAAATGAAACAAATGCAATAAACATTAATTTTCATTATATCATGATTATATAAATATAACTATATATATATATATATTTATATATATACATATATATTTGCAAAGCGTGTGGCTTGTAGATAATTATCATAAAAAATGCATACACCAATCAGGCCAATATTTAATTTACCGCAATTCCATGCAAAGTGAATAACAAAAAAAAATAAATAAATGAAAAACATATTTTGTTAGCCAAAAGCTGAAATTGCAACAAAATTTGTTGTTTCAATTTCCGTCTAATTTGCAACAGCAGTAAAAAAAAAATTTGTCAAATGGTCAACAATAAAATCAATAAACTGACAAACATTTGACATGCCGTCATAATTATAATAATAAATAGAAAGAATGAATAAAACAAACAAAAAATTACAATCAATTTAAAATATTACAAATATTTATATATATATATATATATATATATATATATATATATTGATTGATTGATTGAAACAAATCAATTAAGCTTAATAATTTTTGGCTGCTGTCAAATGATGATTTTCGATTGAAACTGAACAATGATTCACAATCAGAATTACTTTCAACAATATGGGGCAGCAGCTGGTGTCGCTTTTTGGAGCTCAACAAATACACAAATTTGAGTGCTGATATTGTCTCATGCCCCAAGATTATCATCATCATCATTTTGTGCAACATGATTCTCACATTACGAGCGTATTTCAATCACAGCGTGGCACAGTGTGTTTCTGCCGCTCATTAGACTGCCTGCACAATGTGCAACGTGCAACGTGCAACGTGCAACGCGAACAGATGGAGTGCATCAAATCACCAAGCGGCACACACGCCAAAGGTGCATTAGCAGCAAATATTGTGTGGCATGCAATATGCCACACACACACACACACACACACCTCCTCAGCCAGCTATATATATATAATTATCTATATCCATAATTTCACATGAGATATCGACTAATAAATTGCATTTTACATTTTTATTATTACAGTTCTGAGTTTTAACATGTTATTTGTTTTTTTTTGCTATTGCTCCGATTTAATGGAACAATTCATCGATATTTCACGGGATTCGGTTGGTTGTGGTTCCTAGGTTAGAGGAGAACAAGTTACGAATGATTGCATGATTCAAGGCACATCAATTTAAGAGGTTATAATTAAAAGTAATAATTTTTGTAGTATTAAAATAAAATAAAAAATATCGTTCGATATATCGATATCGATTAGCACTTAATTAAAGAAATGATACTCACCTGTTGTTTGCAGCAATTTATTTGTAGCATTGAAGTAAATTGCAGCTAAAACTTTTGTCCATTGGCGTTTTACATATATACCAAATGACGCATGCCTCATATCCGATTCCTTTCGGTTCTGATGCTGAAATTGAAATTCCGAGCAACTGTTCTGCTGGAAGAGCAGTGTCATCATTCCTGAGCAATTGGCTTGCTAACAGTTTTGGTCACACTTGCAACACCCTAGCAAATAAAGGGGAATATTGCATTTGTGGCACACCTTTTGTTTTGGGACTGAGTTTTTAAACTTTCCCGTTCCGCAACGAATTCCATTTTTCTTTGTTAAACTTTTGCATATTTGCCGATGTCGCAGAAGGCCAACAGGATTGAAGGTCCTGACACAGGTTTTGCAGGGCAACAGTTGTTGCATTGTTTCAGGATAATCAGTGTTCTATATAAAATGTTATATTTTTTTTTAGAATAAGACAAATGCTTTAATTATTGTGATGAAAGTGGTATGAGTGTGTGAGGGAAAGAGATAGGGATAGAGAGAGTGATACAGATACAGATATATATATATATATATATAAATATATAAATATATGTATACATAAATAAATATATAATAATTTAATATGATAAATAGATGGAATTGCTCTAAAAAAATATAAAGCAGAATTTAACAGTAGAAATTTGTTATTTCGATATTATTTACTATCGATATGTTTTTAATAATAAAATAGATCACTCAGAAAAGTAGAATTCTTCTAGTGTAGACAAAAAAAAACCAAGCTGTTTTGCCGCGATAGTGATTAGTTATCGATTATTTGGCTCAGTGTAGCACTGCTCTGACTAACTGACTAACTGACCGTCCGACCGACCGATCTGTCGGATGTCTGAGAACTGCTTCAAGTCGTTCATTTGAATTGAATTGAATGTTGAATTGGAATTAAAAGACAGACATCGTTTTCTATACAAATTATGGCCTGTTTGGAGTCTGCTCGCTTGAACACTTGACAGCCAAAGCACACACACACACACAAACAAAAACACACACACATAAGGCCTGTGCCGCAAGCAACAACCTCCTCCTCCTCCTCCTCGTCTTCTTTTTTTTCTACTTCTTCATCATCATGCACTCTCCGCTCTATTCGTGGCAGCAGTCAAGTTGTCCGTTGTCCCCCTCCCCCCCCACACCTTTCCCCACCCCAAACGTGGCATGTTCGCCCTGGTTCCGGGTGCATTTAACGAACGCATTTTTCATCTCTCGCCTTGGCTGTGTGGCTCTGTGGCTGTGTGTCTGTGTTGGATACTGAAGTGAAGTGAAGTGATTTCAAAATGATTATTTTTTGACACATGGGGCAACACCTGCATCGCATTTCATGTTGCAGCTGCCACAGATCCCAATGCCAAAAGAGTCGAGCCGCCTTCAATATGCATTAAATGCCAGAAAGTCAGTTCGTCGCCCTCCACTTCACTACCCCTGCAGCCCCCCTGCCAACACGCCTGCTTTCCTCCCTACCAATTGGAGCTGTCGATGTCGATGGGGCGATTCCCCAATCACTCTGTGTGTGTGTGTGTGTGTTGTTTGTGTATAATTATATAATTTGACTGCTGCAATTATGTTGTTCTTCGTTAATTGAAATGTAAACGTCATCATTATGATAAGACGACGTTGAGGCCCGCTTCAGACCTGATGTGGGCATTGTGACCAAGTTTGTTATTGTTGTTGTTGTTGGTATTGCGGAACGACTGACGTTGACGTTGACGTGAACGTCGACAGCGACGCCATCGCCGGCTGCGAACATTTCAATTCTATTTGTGCCGGCAACTAGCTTGCTACGCGAATTTAGGGAGTAGAGCGGATCGGGGGCGCAAACACGCAAACAAAAAATGCTTGCCACAATGGCAGCCATGCCCCATGTCTTCATATGTGTTTTTTTTTTTTATTTTTATTTTTTTTTTAGCTGCTGCTGTTGCAGCGGTTCAATGGAACGGTTCATCCATATTTAATGGCATCTGGTTGGTTATGGTTCGGTGGTTAGAGGAGAACAAGTTAAGAATGATTGCAAGAATCAAGACACATCAATTTAAGAGGTTAAAGCAAATTGCTTACATCTAAAATTAAAAGCAATTATTATTATCGTATTGTCTGGCAAATATATCGATATGTTATGTTATCGATATGCTGTTGAATTTGTTTCGACAACTGGCAGAGGCAGCATTGATATGAATTAAATATTCTGTGCTTTCTATACAAATTATATAAAATTTTGAAGTATACCAAAAACCGATTCAATTTGTTGCAAGCAGAAGCAAAAGTTGTAGCTGAACTCAAATTATTCAGGATGCTCATCAAAGGCTTGCAACACATCCAAGCCAACAGGGCGATGTTCACAAATCAGAACTTGGTTCGGGTGTACGGCACAGAGAGGCCCATGCCGAAGGGGTATGCGATCGAGAGGCTGAAAGCGGAGCTCAATGTGGCCAAGAGGGAGTCGGATGAGCTGCTGCAGAAGTACAAGCGAGTCTTGGCGGATGCCGAGGCTATGCGCAATCGACTCAATAAGCAGATCGCCGATGCAAGCATCTTTGGCATACAGGGTATCTGCAAGGATCTGATTGAGGTGGCCGATGTGCTCACCATGGCGGAAGCGGCGGTGCCCATGGATCAACTGGATGTCAATCCGGAACTGAAGACTCTTTACGTGGGTCTGCGATTGACACGCGCCTCGCTGTTGCAAGTGTTCAAGCGTCATGGCATAGTGACTCTGGATCCGATCAAACAGAAATTTGATCCCAATCTGCACGAGGCCCTCTTCCAAACCGTGGATGCCACAGTTGAAGCCGGCACCGTGGTGCAAGTCACCAAATTGTGCTATAAACTGCACAATCGTTGCATTCGACCCGCACTTGTGGGCGTGTCCAAGCGTTAATAACTCCCAGTCTATAGCAAAATATATTATTAGAAACATATACACTCAAAATCTACACTAAATAAATATACACTGTAAACATAATTGTCCCTTTCTTGCCACAAAATTCAAATCAGTTAAATAAAGCAAACCGCAAAGAAAATGCACAAAATTTCGATTGGTAAATTTGCAGATATAAGCGATAAATATAAGATCGAAGGGTCTAACGGAGAGTAATCCAAAGAGATAACAAGGAAGGAATGCTGTAGTCAAGTGAGCTCGACTTTGTTATATTATATATTTATTTGCAAAAGAGGGAAGGAGAGAAAGAGTAAACGAGAGAGAGACAGAGAGAGGGAGAGAGAGAGAGAGATAGTTACTATCCCCCTCATAAAGGAGTTATGGTTCTTGATCTGTTGATATCTGTTGATATCATTATTGATAGATCCACATTATCCGTAATCAATTTAGTCTCAGTCTGCTAACTGTTGGCAAATCTTTGCAGAATGTGTCTATAATATTAAGAGTGACTTAGCCAACTATTTTTTTTTTGTTTGCCAATACTCTCAGTTGTCCGATGTTGATAATGGAGTTTGTGGTCCCAGGAGTGATGTGCAGAATTCCAATCTGAATTCCAGGGGGCACTTTGCAGTTAAAGTTAAGCATTCTGCTGCTCGTAAATGGTGGAGGGAACAAAGCCATTACAATGTGCCAATGCGAGTGGCTCATTTGTGTGAATCGCACGAAAAGGGGGGGGGGGGGGGGCGAAAGGCTGTGTCAATTAAACAAAGAGACGGAAACCCATTAAAAATTGAGCGGCCACTTGGCAGCTGATGGCTGCAACTTGGACTTGCGGCACAGGGCTGCGCTTCAAATGTAATGAAAATGTCGAAAAACTACAACGTAAAACTTAGTAGCAACTTTCGAGTGTGTGTGTGTGACTGTGTGTGTGTGTGTGTTGTGTGTGTTGTGTGTGCTCACAAATATTTTCAATTACAAATTGTATTTTTCCGTTAAGATAAGCAAAATTTATGGCAGTTTCAGCCGCCTCAAACCAACCAACACAGAAAGCAGCCAGGCCAGCAAAATGCCGGCAACTGTTTTCTAGACAGACTGTTTTCTAAACCCACCCCCCCCCCCTCCCCTGTTGCCATAAAGTCTTTCAGTCCCGTTCCAGTTGCCGTTCAATGCCTTCTTCGTCTTCGATCGTCCTGCGGCAGCAACAAACACTTTTGCGCTTCGCCGGCGACGCAGTTGTAAACAAGGCAGCAAAACAAAAAAAAAAAAAAAAAAAAAAAAAGAGAGTAAGAAATAGATGGAAAGAGAGAGAAAAAAAATAATAAAAGGAGCAGACGACGGCGATGGCAGCAAAGCGCCGTTAGAGGACCTAAGACGCCAGCCAGTCAAAAAGCACAAGAAAGCAAAAAAAGTGAGCAGCAACTACGGAAAAACTTCGGAAAAACTACGGAAAAACGAAATGACGTACAGATTTACAGAGTATTTTCTTTTACGTGCTTTTGTGGCGCCGCCAAATGTCACGTACACCAGACACTGGGTCGCAGGTGGCCAAATAACCACCACATGTGTATGTGCATGTGTGTGTGTGGCAACCAAGTCGTTGGCCATCATCGTAAAGACCAAGTTGCACTTTCTTATTGTATTATTTTATTTTCGGTCAACTTCAGACGCGATGCAATGCGAACGAAACTTATTACAAATGAAAGACTTGACAAGGGCATATAACGTTCTTACACACACACACACACACACACGCACACACACACCCTCGATGTGGCACGTATAAAATGATTGACACGCCCTAACGCCCACACGCTTGGACAGCGGTCAACTGTCTTCTTCATTCCTCATTCTTCATTCTTCGTTCTTCTGCTGCAGCGATTTTGCAAGAAAAGTTTTCACTTGGCTTTTTGGGGCGAGAATACGCAAAATGCTCGCACTTCAAATTGAATTAGACTGACAGCGTGCCTCAGCTCTGATGGGTGTGTGTGTGTGTGGCAGGTAGAGCTGTGACAAAAGGTGCAGGGTGCAGGGGGTGCAGGAGAAAAAAAAACAACAAGGAAAAACTTTTGACACCAGCAACGTTTGCGGCATATTAAAAACCGAATGTAGTTAAAGTTGAAGGTGTTGCAACAATGCCGGGGGTGCGGCATCCTCTGACACGACTTTGCACACACGACAAACACTCATAAAAACAATAACAACAACAACAACAACAAACAATTAATGCAAATGTGTGGCTTGGACTCACGGGGCACGTTTGTCGCTGTCATTTTTGCTGACTCGTTTTATTGACATTTTCCATATAAATATGTATAAAATATATATTTAAATTTCAATTCACGTGCACAACAAACAGACGCCAGATTGTCCACAGCGATAGAGCGAAAGAGAAAGTGAGAGTGAGAGAGAGAGAGAGAGAAATCTCAAGAGAACTTTTTGTTCATAAAATAAATTTAGCTTAATTTAACTAAATTTCTTAGTCTAAATATAAAATAAACTGTCTTAAATAAATATAAATACAAAATAATAATGCATTATTAAGTTTAAACACGACATTTGCAACACAAAAGTGGCATGCAACCGTTCGTTGATCAATGATTGACCACGCTTAATGAAACGATTCAATTGGAAATGCATTTAAAGTTGCATAAATTGTTAATACACAATACACAAATAACAAAAGCTGCAAGACTTAGTTGTGGATGGGATTTGTGGCACTGTTGCACAGTGGTCGGTCGGTCGGTCAGTGGCAGGCAGCATTTCAGTATTCATTTGTTTGCTGCAAGTCGTAAATCGATCGTTTAACAATTTTAAGGATTGAAATTTAGCTCTTGAGAATCACACACACACTAACACACACACACACACACTATTGACTTGAGTTGGGTTTTGTGCCCCGTTGTGGCAAGTCGAATGAGGGCAAGTCTTGCCTTGCCACCTGATGCTGCGACCCTTAAGAAATTGCTGCCACTTTCTGTTTCTAACTGAAAAACGTTTTTAATGCGTTCTTAATTAGCCTCCAACCAACTATTTGGGCATGTGTGTGTGTGTGTGTGTGTGTGGGAGGGGGGGTGGAAGGGAGGGGGTGGTTGCTTGTGTGTTGAGCACATTTTCGATATTTACAATTGGCTCGAGTTGCGAGTTGAATAGTGGAAAAGAGACCCTCAGCCACAAGTGTGGCGCCATTTGGCAGCAGTTGCAGTTGCAGTTGCAATTAGTTACTTGTGTTTACTCGTTGTGTGTGTGTGTGGGTGTGTGTGTGTGTGTGTGTGTGTGTGGGTGTGTGGGTGTGTCGCTGAATCCGTTGCTGAGCTTTTTAATTGTTTGCCATTTGAGTTGAGTGAGTCGGCGGACGGCTGGGCGTGCATTGGTGTGTGGCAAGTAGCAAGTTGCAAGTCAAAGTCGCTGCTTATGGCACCTTGCAACAAGTTTGTTTTTTTTTTTGTGTTTCTTTCTTCGCACACTGAAAGAAACTAGTCACATAAAGGCGATTAATAAAACAATTTGCCTAACAACTATTCTCACATTTTCTTGCTGTGTACATACATGTGTGTGTGTGTGTGCGTGTGTGTGTGTGTGTGTGTGTGTATATGGATTATACTCATATCCATATCCATATCCATATCCTTGCGCTACAGCTGCAGCTGCCTCAAATTGCGGCACGACTTGTGGCTTGCTCCACTTTTATTAACTTTTTAATGCAGCTTTGCAATCGCAAACCATCCCTTCACACACACACACACACACACACACACACGCACACACACGCACACGCACACCATGCAACGCCACCCACTCCAATGCCGAGTTTGGTTCAAGAGTTTTGCCAGCTTTTATAAGTTCATGTCGAGCAGCTGCTTTGGTGGTTCAGCTGCGGTTCCACTTGCCTGACTGCTCCAATCGACACCCCTCCTTCCCCCCCCCCTCCCACTCGTTGCACCATCCGCTTGTTTTGCCTTGTGGCATTTTCGATGGCTTTCGGTGGCTCATCCTTGGCATCCTGGCATGCAAATCCTGCACATTCAGCTCCGTCTTCATCTTTGGCTTTTGCTTTTCCAGCTGCTGCAGCTTGCTTACTTTATTGGCTGTGGAAAAGTTTTAGCCAAATTAATTACATTTTATTGGACTGCAGCATTTTGTGTGTGTGTACCAAATGCGAACGAAGATCGGTTCAAGCATTTCCACTCTGCCTTCGGCCAAATGGCGACTTTGGGTTAAAGTTCATCAGCGCACCGCCTAAACATGATAATAACTTAATGGGCTCTAAAAACAAAAATGAAAAAAAAATGAATAATAACAAAACAAAACTGAACAAAACAATAACAATCTAAAACAACAAAAACTCAACTCGAAAGAACATCAGAAATATTCAGCTTGATTCGGCTCTAAAAGTGCATTTTATGACTTTCAAATACGAAAACTCGTAAAATACACAAAAACTCCAAAAAAACAGAAAATCAGAAAAAAAAAAAAAAAAACTGTGGCAAGAAAGTGGCGCAAAAGCGTTTGTCAAAAGTCGATGGGGGCAGCACAGCACGGACATAAAAATGCCATGCAACCAATAATCATAGAAACAAGTACTTAATCCGTCGACACCAAATGTGCCTTTTTATGGCCAACCAAACCTTTGCCACAGACACCAGCAACAGTTGCTGTTGCCACAGCTGATAAAATCATGTGTTGCAACAAAAAAAAAAAAACAAAATCACATTTTATGTGAAACTTTAATTAGTAAAAATCCGATTTTTATTTCTGTTTTATTTGCTATTTTGAACAATTTTGTAACAGCTTAAATAATCTTTTGACAAACTATTTTCGCAAATTTTACAATACTGGCAATTTTGTTCGAAATTCATTTACCACTTTAAATATTGATCCCGATTTTCATTTATATTTTATTGCTTTTTTTTAAGCAGTCGATATTATTGTCTTTCGAAACGGAATTGAAAAAGAGATGTGGAAACAGTTTTCCTTAGATTTTACTCGGTATATAGCAATATATATATCGTAAATCATAATGGATCCGGTTTGACAACCTCATCAATTGATGCAAAAAAAAATAAATAGTTAATTTAATATGATCAACTATTTTATTCAAAGATTAATTAATTTGTTTATATTTTGTATAATTAATTTGTGCAATTTTTTTATTTAATTTGAATTGACAATCATTTTGAAATGCAAAAGAATTTCAGTAAATTTACAATGCCTTTTTTGTCAATTCCATTTCAAAAACAGTAAACTTTTTTTTTTTTTTAAATAATTGCATAAATGGGATGCCATATTGTGTAGTAATTTGGGGGGGGGGGGACTGTTGAATATTGGCAGAATATTATTACGGTACTCATATTTTCGCCCTGAGGCTGCCACAAATGAATGTTTAATGACAATTGGGATGCTGCGAAGTGGAAAATCGGATTGAAAGCTTGTTAATAACAAACAAGTAAGAATGCTGTAGTCGAGTAATCTCGACTACAATTTACCCTGAACCCTGAACCAGTTGTGAAAAATATTTTAATTCTATTGACAAATTTTCCTTTAAAAAACAAAAAAAAAAATAAATGCAGCGAATATTTTTATTCAGAAGCCAGAACTGAACTCCAATTGGCTGCCTAGCAACGTAGGTAATGGCTATAATGCCATCTCTTTCTCACACATGTATTCAGAAAATATATGTTATATTTTTATATCATATATTTCCTCATCCGATCTTGATGAAATTTAAGCAGTTTATTAATATTTTGCATATGCATTTTATGTTAACTAAAAGATTCAGCCTTTAAAATTGTGTCATTTATTGCATTTATCGGAATTTGAAATGTATCGATAATCGAGAAACGGAGACAGTTATCGATAAAATAAAGCAAATTGGTTCTGCGCCGAATATACCAGAATCTGTATTTAAAATTTGTACGTGATATGGATATGTCGACTCGGCTGTTGATCCTGATCAAGAATATATATATATATACTTTATGGGGTCGTATATGCTTTCTGTCTGTCTGTTACATACAATTGCACAAAATCGATATACCTTTTTTACACACTTGGAATGGGTGCAGGGTATAAAAATAAAAATGGAAAATTATTACAATTTTTCTGATAATAATGCAACAGCATGTGGCGTCTCCCATATTCACAAGCATATGTGCGTATGGCTATGTGTGTGTGTGTGTGTGTGTGTGTGTGTTGTGCATGTACAGCTATTTGGAGTGTCAGCTGTTTATGATGCGTTTACGACACGTCAAAGGACACGCACACGTGGCAGGTCGGCTCGAGGGGGCAGAGCGTGCAACAACAACAACAACAACAACAGCCTCGTTAAGGGGCGCCCCAAAATGTGGGGCCGACAAGTTCGTAAAACTAACGGCTCTCGGGACATGACTATTGTTGTTGTTGTTTTTGTTTTTGTTTTTGTTCCTGTTGCAGATCATTTTCTGCTGTTGTTGTTGTGATTGCAAAACACGCAAATTGTTCAACTGTGGAATATTTTCAGGGCCCCAGCACGTATATAAAACTAAAATACGAAAATACAAAAATACAAAAATACTAATAAAAATCAAAATCAAAATACAAATAAAAATGAAAAAGCAACAAAAAATGAATTTATTTGATTCGTTTGATGCTCGTAAAAATCAATGAAAACATTTTCTGGCAGACGCCGCCACCTTTTTGCCAATCTGTCTCGCTGAGAGTGTGTTGCTATTGCTCTCTGTGTGTGTGTGTGTGTGTGTGTGTGTGTGTGTGTGTGTGTGTGCTGTGCTGTGGGTTGAATGCATGTTGTGCGAGTTGTCTTTGGGAGCCATTCAAATGAAATGCCGTCGAAAAGTTTTTCGAGCCAAGTTTCGTATGAAATTTGTAGTTGCCTGAAAACAAACTATAAAACTTGAAGTTTGAGTTTCTTTGAAACCGTTTTAGTTTCTTACTTGCCTTTTGTTGTTGTTGTTGTTGTTGTTGTTGTAGTTGTTCGGCTACGTTTTTATGTTGTAGGTAGAAAGGAATGTGTTTGAAGCCAGTTAATTGGATTAACACTAAAGATGCTCTCAGATTGTGTGTGTGTGTGTGTGTGTGTGTGGGAAGTTAAATTCGATTTATGACCAAAATGATTTAATTGCCAAAATGCCAAAGCAATGCAACTGACTCTTTTTTTTTTTTGTCGACCGTTTCAAATGTGCTTTGAACTGTGAAAATTAGGTAAATTTGAAACTTAACTTTGAGTTTTCTCAAGACAACAAATAATTATAATAAAATCCAAAAATCATTTGCAGATTTTACAGTGTCAGAAATTTGTATAGAAATATGAAGTATTTGAAGATTAGAAAGTATCAAGTGAAAACATGTAAATGAAATGAAATTTGAACTTGTGTAAGAAAATTAGTTTGACTTGTTGTGCATGTGTGTGTGTGTGTGTGTGTGTGTCAAATTATTTGGCACTACAACCTTTGGTTGTCGGTTCCAATTACAGGTAATTGCTCACCTTGCGGAGTCTTTGGCCTGTTGTTCTTTTTACAGTAATTAATTAAAGTGGCCAGCACGAAATTACTGGCCGACGAGTGGACTACAAAGGGACGTGAGGGACGGGACGGGGTGAGGGAACACAATTCCATGCATTTGACTCGAGTAAATCAAAGTTAAACCATTTTGGTGCTGCTTCTGGCAGGGTAATTTGATCAGTTCTCTGCTGTTTTTGTTGCTGGTTGCTAGTTGCCTTTTGTTGTTGTTTTTGTTGTTGTTTTAAGGACACAACAGCCATTTTTCCACATTGTCGAGCATTCGCTGGGCTAATAAGTAAGTTAGGTAGCCAAACAGCCGTTAAGGTTCGGGTATTAGCCATAGCCTTGGCCTGGCTTTCGTCTTTCGTCTTTTGCATATGGCAACAGAATCCCATCAAATGTAAACGTGGCTCAAGTTGCCAGCTGACTGCTAACTGCTCACTTCTTCCTCTTCCTCTTGCGCCTCGCTGTGCGTGTGTGTGTGTGTGAAATAAAATTAGCTCAATGAGCATTTGTGCAATCAAGTGATTTTAAACAACACAAAATTGGGGGCTGTAATCGAAGTTGAGCAAGCAACCCTTCAAGCCAAACGACAAAAACAAAAAAAACATGTAAAAAGGGTTGTGCAACCCCTGCTTGTGGCAAATAAATTTCACACATATTTGCACACTCACACATGCATGCGTATGTGTGTGTGTGTGTGTGTGTGTGTGTGTGTTGTGCACTCAATAAGTTTAGGTACAAGGTCGTCATCGTCTTTGGCTGATTGTGATGGAAGGAATAAAAATGAACGAGCCCAAAATTCGTTTTATGAGTACTTCTTCTACTACTGGCAGCATATGAAAATACCATGTTTTGTTAGCTTAATTTTTTTTTGGGAAAAGGGGCGGGGGTAGTGGGGTGTTATCTGCATGTAAACAGGCGCAGCACAACGACTCCTGCCACATGACTCATGAGTTGCCTCGCTTAAAAACAAAAAAGGGTTTTTTCTTGTTTACATCAGTTTGCTGTAGGTCTTCACACACACACACATATGTGTCTGTGTGTGTGTGTGTGTGTTTTTTCTTTGTGTAGTTGTGGGACTTCAGAATTTGGTTGGCCGAACGATTATTGCCCCACAGATCATTGGACAACAATTGTAAATTGATTAGAGCAAAAAGCGGCAACTTGGCCTGAGAATGGGGGCGTGTCCTGGGGGGCGTTTCTTTGAAGTTGCTCCTCCGTCGATGACGTCATAAATTCGTTGAACTGTTGTCATTTATTTTTCTAGTTTATTATTTTGCCACATTCAGTTTTTTTTGTGTTTTCATTTAGTTGGCTTACTTATTTTGAAGTTAAAATTTCTTAGCCACTTCGATTGTTGTTTGTTATACTCATATTATAATTCCTGATTCCTTCTCTTATTTATGCAATTTTATCTCTAGGAACTATTCGTGTTTTCATCATTTCTACTGGCTAATAGATAAAGTCAACATGTTTAAGGCCACTTTAAACTGGCTTTAATCCTTGAACTTTTGCCTAGCAAATACAAAAGCCATGCCTTATGACAAGCTACACACACTGTGTGTGTGTTTGTGTGTGTGTGTGTGTATGTGTGTGTCTGTGTGTGTTTACCTTCATAATCAACAATATGATCATTATTCTGTTGATTATCATGTTGCTTGCTGGTTACTTTCCTTTGCCTTTGCTTTCTTTATGCTCAGGATGAGGATGAGGATGAGGATATGCATGGGGAATGGGGAATAGCACTAGGAACAGGAATGGGCAATTGTTATGGGAAACAGTGGCAACAACGCTAGAATGTCACATTTGCCACGACACAATTTCCTTTGACTGCCAAGCATTTCTCTCTCCTGCTAGGAAAACGGGAACCCCAAGGTAACGCACACCACAAAGTACACACACACACACACACACACACACACATTCTTCTTTATTTGTATTTTTATGTGTCACACACACACACACACACACACACACGGCAAACGAGCCACACACATTTTATTCGGCTGCGCATTTTCACTCCTTTCTTTCTTGCTACACATTTTTTTATTTTATTTCATTTTATTTTACTTATTTTATTATATACATATTTTTTTTTTCTTTCCATCTGCATTTTTTTCACATCTAGTTCACCTTGTACATATCCTGAAGTTGGTCCCTTTTCTAGCTCCTCTGGCATTTCGCACGCGACACAACATTCTCCCAATTGTGTTATAAATTCAAAAATGAATAACGCACGTTTGGCTGTGGTTTAAAATTCTATTTTATTTTATTGCCATTGCCTTGTCACCTGGTCGTAGATGGTAACTCCAACTTCAGCACTTCTCCCAGTGGGTGGGTGGCTCAGTCTGTGGTTCAGTTACAATATACAATATGCACCTGCTTTGCTGGGGTTTATTGAGTTTTCGGCTTGGTTTCCTTTATGAAATACTTTCACTTTTCTTATAACGGCAAACTGTGTATTTTTATTCCATTTAGCGGCGCACTTCACGTCTCTTGTATTTCTGTCGTTTTTCAACACTCGCTCAATTAAAACATTTCGTGTCGGATATTGCGGGACTTTGCTTTGCCCAGCAGCAACAGCAACAGCAACAGCAAAAAAAAAAAAAACTAAATGAAGAAAACTTCAACTCAAACAGAGAACTGAACCTGGGATTCCGATGCGGACTCGGACTCAGACTCGGACCCACTTGCTTGCCCCACTGCTAGCTGCCACATATATCAAAAGGCTGAGCAGAAATGTGCCTTTTGTGTGCCGAGTTTTTTTTTTCTTTTTTTTTTATATATATATTTTTAAAGCTGCTTAAAGAGTTTCGACCCGCTGTTGGCCCATAGATCGAAGCGTGCATTTTACTTTTTGGCTCTGGCATTTTTTTATGAGCTTACTTGGCCCCTTTTATTTTGTGGATTTATTTTTGCTCCACAAATTTATTAGCCCAACGCGGGTTCCAAATTTTTTTTCTCGTTTTTTTTTTTTTTTTTTTTGAGGTGTGTGCAGTCGACCAATGTTTAACTGGCGATTTGACATCAAACAGTTGGCGATCTAGCTAAAAATAAACCAAAAAATGCTGGCAATAATTCATATTTATGTTGGCAAGCTGAAATATTTGAATACTGATTAAAACAAAACTGTTGGGGAAACCTTTAACCATACACTATTTATTAGGGAATCCATATATATTAAGTTTAAATTGTTAGATAAAAAATAAATGGTTTATTACAATTAAAAATTGAGAGCCAAGTCAATTTTGGTAGTCAAAGAAATTGATGGCAATTGTGATTAGATTCCACTTTAATTGTGCTGCCCAGCAATAATGCAATGGTAATAACCAAAATCCATCACTGCTTCCAGCTAAGGAATTTAATTAGCCATTCAAATACGAACAATATCCAAATATTTGACAAACATTCAAACATAAATTTGGCATGCAATTTCGGCACTTGGTTGACTTTGTTATCAAAACACGTGTAGTAAATATGTATATATATATATGTGTGTCTGGCATGTCTCAGCTTGTCATATATATATATATATATATATAACTCAATTTCCTACGCTTGATGGAACATTTGCATTCCGCATGTAAATTTTACTTTGATGAGCTTTTCATTTTTGTGCTGCTCCTGCTTATTATTCTCTTTTACAGTGTATGCCAAAAGTGTACGCATGCTAATTAAATTGTGCTCACTTGCTCTCTCTCTCTCTCTCTCTCTCTTTATGATTACAGCATTTCCATATTCATAAAATCTCAACTGAAATCTGGCAACTGGAAACTGAGCTGCATTTTTTTTTGTCTGACTTTGCTGGTAAGTTTCGCCCCTTACAAACATATACACATATATATATATATATATATACATATATATATGTATATCTTTATACTTTGCTTATTTTACCGTTTTATCAAAGAACATCACAACAACAACAAGCAAACTTATTGGAATTTGAAAATGTCGAAATTGACATGCGCTGAAAGCGTTGTCAGTTTTTGTTCCCCCAACCCTTAACCGTAAGCCCCATCCCATACCCCGCTGTTCAACTGCCCATTGCATGTTGTCACCAAACAGCAATAACAACAACAACAACAACAACGATAACAACAACAACAACAACTGATTTTGGGGCCAGCGTTTTTATATCAGTTTTATTGTGTTTTATGTCGCAGCAAAGTCAACCAAAAATCGGCTTAAAAATTCAAGAGCAACAATCCATAAGATGCGTATCTTGTGGCTTTTATGCGGCTGCCGCTGGCATTAGGTATCAAAGCACCCCCCCCCCCCTCACCAAGCCCCCCGCTTGCTGCTCTATCTTAAACTCTAGCTAAAGATTTTCATTTTCTATTTCATAAAGTGTCGCTGGACAAAAGTTGAGCAGCTCCAAGCGTTTTTCCACATAACATGTTTTCTTTCTCCCTCTCCCTCTCTCCCTCTCTATCTTGCTCCAACTGCCCTTTCTTGCTCTGAGATATGCATCTCAGCTGCCTGTGTGTTGTGTTTGTGTGTGTTTGTGTGTGGCATTTTATTGTCATTGTCTGTGGCTTTTTGGGGCTCTGACTTTTTATTTGGTTTTGTTTTTTTTTGTTTTCTTTTTTTTGGTGTTTCTTTTCTGTTAGGCCAAAGTAAATCAGTCAACGGCGGCATCAGCTACAGCTATAGCTACAGATGCAGCAACAGCAACAGATACAAATACAGATAGAGATACAGATAGAGATACAAATGTATCCGTAATTGCGTGCTGGCCGTGCAGCTGCCTCAGCGTCGCCGTTTTGTTTATGATTTGTCAAGATTTTAATCCCCGAAAATGTGTTTTAAATTGCAGCGCCTACGATAAGAATGGGACCAAGGGGAGTGGGGGTAACGAAGGTGGGTTGGTGAGGGGAGAGGTGTGGATACGGATACTGGGGTAAACAGAAGATGCAGTCAAAAAAAAAAAAAATCTCAAAATGTTGGCCAAGTTAAAGAGTTGCGTGTTGCATGTGTGTATGTGACGTATCAAATGGCTTAAGGAGTGGGGGGGGGGAGTGTGTGTGTGTGTGTGTGTGTGTGTGTGTGTGTGTGCGCCAGAGAGAGTGGGAATTGAGACAGACATATGGCGAGCATAATTTGAAAGAAAAACGAACTGGCTGCGTGGGGGAAGTGCTAATAAATTCACCTTTTACCGCAAAATATTGCCAACATTTGCAAAAGACAAACAGCAAAAACCCACACAGACACACACACACACACACACACACTCAAACACACAAATAGACAGTTGCCTCGCTGCTGCTGTTGCCCCTCCTGCATCATATGCATGTGGGCGGTTTTGGCAACATAAATCTATCTCTTGTAACATTGCCACCCGCTCCAACTCCTGCCGCTCCTCTGACTTCTGATTGAGGGAATGCTCCAACATCGTCGACATCGTCGTCGTCGTCGTCGTCATCTTCGTCTGTCCGCTCGTCTGGCTGGTGTTGATTTTTGTCAACCTAATACAAAGCGCAAACAAAATTTGTGTTGGCAGATTTGGTTAGATTTGCCATTGCTTTTGCCAGCTTCTTCTTCTGTTATTTTCTTTTAGCGGCGAATCTGCAAGAGTGTTGAGCAGAGGAGGGGAGGGTGTTGAGGGAAGCGGTAGCAAGAAGTTGTGTGTTCGCAACTGCTTGTGTGTGTGTGTGTGTGTGTGTGTGTGGGTGGGTGGTGTATGGGTTGCGGTGAATTAAACTTGACACTAGCTAAACAAGATGACGGCAAATATAAAAGTAGATCCATCGTCTTGGCCAAAAGCAAAAGGATTGTTTTAGCTTTTCGTTGTTTTTTTTTTTTTATTTTTCGTTTTTGTGTTTTGCCGGAAAAACATGAGCGTGTCTAGCAAATACTCGTTGAGTGCCACAAATTAATATTTAGCCACAAAATTGTGGCAAAGCAACCAACAAAATATAATAAATAAATAATAAATAAATAATAAATAAATAATAAATGAATAATAAATAAATAATAAATAATAAATAAATAATAAATAAATAATAAATAATAAATAATAAATAAATAATAAATAAATAATAAATAATAAATAAATAATAAATAAATAATAAATAAATAATAAATAAATAATAAATAAATAATAAATAAATAATAAATAAATAATAAATAATAAATAAATAATAAATAATAAATAAATAAATAATAAATAAATAATAAATAAATAATAAATAAATAATAAATAAATAATAAATAAATAATAAATATTAATAAATATAAATTTAATTAAATCATTGACATTTTATAAAGAAAGTGTATTATTAGTATAAATAAAATATCAGCAAGCATTAATATAAAAGTCACTTGTTAATTTTAAAATTACATTTACGAAACTGCATTTATTTAGCACATTTTCATTTTATTCAATTTGACAGCTGTAATAATTATAATCTATGCAAATAAGTTTGCCTCCCATTTTTATAATTTAAACAAAAAAAAAATTCCAGTTTTGAGATTCATTTTTTTTTTTTTGTTTTCTTTTCTGTGTATTTTTTAAATATTCATTTATTCATTGTTATTCAAGCTGCACTTAATATAATTATTACGATGCTCAATGGCCAAATTCAAATGCAAAGAAACAATAAAATTTGGTTTTCATTAAATTGTTATTTAATGTTGTTTTGCTTTGTGCCAAATGCTGCCACTTCAACGAACCACTTGCAACCAGGTGCCAGTTGCGCCAATTTGCCAAGGAGCAGCAGCAACAACTGCTCCTCCAACTGGGATGTATGCTAATTGAAGCCATTACGTCGAAAATGTCGGCGGATTGGTGGAAGCAGCTGGTTTTTTTTGTTTCGATTTCAGTTGCATTTGCAGTTTCATGTTGCAAGTTGCAGTTGCATTTAACGAGCCAATAAGCGAGCTAAATGAAAAAATGAATGAGTCAGTCTGAGTGCTGAGTGAGTGCGGATGAGTGCTGAGATTGAGTGCTGAATGAGTGCTGAATGAGTGCTGAATGAGTGTGTGTGTGTGTGTGTGTGTGTGTGTGTGTGTGTGTGTGTGTGTGTGTGAATAAATGAAGGCAACGCTTTGATATCAATGCATTTTTCGCCCAAAGGATTGTCAAAAAAAAAAAAGCATTCCACAACGCAGACGCATGCGGCAAGGAGGCATACAATTCTATATGTTGCCACCCCTCGTTCGGATTCAAAAGGACTACTAATGATGTGCAACATGCAGAAAATGTGTTAATGAGCAGCCCGCTGCGACTCTAGAAAAAAACCAGGAAACAGAATGAATTTCTATATAAATATATATATATATAAATATGTGTGTGTGTGTGTGTGTGTGTGTGTTGGGCTAATGAGCTTTTGCCCAGTTGTTCCGTTTCATTTGGCTTACAATGGCAAAAACCTGTTGAGTTTCTGCTGCCAAGGTTACTTTTGCTCTTCATCAAGTTCAGAGAATTCAGCAACTGCCTTCAATTAAAAATGGTATCCACAAGTTGCAAGCATTATTTGCTGAAAGTGGTAGTTGCAGCAAAAAAGAAACTTAACAGCTTTCAGCCATGTTTCAAGCGCATTATTATAGTGCTGGGAGGAGGGGAGGAGGGTAGGGGAGAGCAGTTGTTGGTCCGTTGCAATCAGGTTTATGTTCCGCATTAGGAATGCAATCCAGAGCAAGTCCATCAAAGTCATGTCGAATTTCAAGAACACATAACTCCCAATTGGAAACACATTCAGCTAACGATGTCAATAAATATTTGAGAAGCCTCGGAATCAATTTCTCAAAGCATCTCAAACTTGTCACACATAAATTGTTAATCGAGTCGAGTCGAACTAAAACTGTGGAAAATGGCAATATTTTATTTTTACTTAATAGTGAACACAATTGAAGAATAAACCAGTGAATTTATTATTAGCAATCCCCAACTAAATATAAATATATATTTATTCAGCGCAAATACAAATTATTTAATTTTAGAAATTTGTTATTTCAATTGAAAATAATTGCTGAGCTCCAATTCAAAATTGACATTTTCGAATTTTCTTGCGCTTGGTAAAAATTCATTTTCGTTACGTTCGTTCTCAATTAAACATTCCAAATTATACAGATATATGCTATATATATATATATATACGTATTTGACGGCAAAGTTTTATTATTTTAATTGAAAAAATCATTTCAGTTTGTAGTCTCGGCAATTTCATTTTGGTTATCTAAAATGTTTTGTTCAGATTTTCATATACCCTGCAGCCAAATGAAAATGTGTGTAGAATAAATTATTCAGATCATTCTCAGATGAAGTTATAGCAACATAAGTAAATATTTATATTGCTAATGTAAAAAATAAATTATAATAATAATATTATTAATAAATAAATATAGCTGATTTCATCGAGATCTATATTTAAATTACCCAATTTGAGCATATCCTCGTCGAGCTAACTCGACTTTCTCAGTCTTGCTTGTTTTGTATGCCAAATCCGAATGTTGCCTGCAAATAAACGCCGATTGTTGTTGTTATTGTTGTTGTTATTGTTGTTGTTTTTGTTGTTGAGGCAGGCGGCTATGGACGACCACAAACAACTCGTTAAAATTTACATGTGAAATGCAATCGCCTAAAACACAAAAAGCAAACAGAAATGTAGCAAAAAAATATAAAAGTAAGTGGAAAAAAAATAGAAATTTGAAATCCGAGCAAACGGTTGATCGAAAGGGGAAATTTTGGAAGAGGGGGCGTGGTGCGGTGGGGCTTGGCTTAGCCAGCTGCTACACTGGCTAGTGGAATAATAAAAGCAACTAAACATTTTTGGCTATGGCAAACGGCTATCAATTTGATATATCAATCAGCGTGGGAGAAAAATGATTGCCTGTTGGCTTGTTGCAACTGGCCATTTGCAACTGCCTCCGTCAGCCCGTCAGCCCGTCAGCCAGCTTTGTTGTTGTTGTTGTTTGTAGTTCGTTATTGCTGTGCATTGAAATCGCAATGCGAAACAAAACAAAATAAAAGAGAAAATAATAAAGAACAGACAAAACACAAACAGCCAAAAACAACAACAACAATGCTGATGAAAACGAAGAACAATAACAATAACAAGAGGAGGAGGAGGAGGAGGAGGAAGAAGAAGAAGCAGAATTGTGTTGCCTAAAAAGAGAAGAAAAAAAGAGAAAAAAAATCGCTGAAACTGGATGAAGTCTTGCAGCGAATTGCAGCGAATTTCAATTGGTTCTGCGGCATTTGCAACGTGGCCTTGAGGCAAGTACTGTGCGGCTCGCTGGCTGCCTGCCTCAAGGATTAGCTTGGCTCCAGCACATTTGCCCCTACCCCTCCACCTCGCCCCGTGACTCATAAATGGGATCTGCGCCTTGTGCTCTGCTCTGATTGATTTATGGTCACGCTCGTAAAAGTGGGTGGCCAGCTGCGGGTGTACGGATTACCAGGATGGTGTTGCCGCTCCAAAGAGCTGGTTTTGGTGACTAGCGGGTGAACGTGGGGGATGAGGTGGCAGCTGCGGGAAACGAAGATAGAGCGGATCTCACTTTCGGCTCGGCTATCAGTCAGACACGCACAAGACGCATGAGGATGAAGAAAGCACGCAATGGGAATGAAGTAGTTCTGTATCTGTGTTTGCAGCACGACTGCCGAATACCCTGTAAAGAATTCCTCTACTCTACAAAGAGTTCGAGCAAAATATGATAAAAAAAATGCTAGACAAAGGCAAAAACAACAACAAAAAAACATTCGTAAATTAATAATTATAATAATAATAATAATAATAATAATTTATTATAATAAATAAATAAATAAATAAATACAAGAATAGAGAGAAATAACTAATTAATAACAGAAAATAATAATAAAATAATAAATAATAAAACGGATAAATAAAATATAATAATAATGGCTAAAAGCAATCTTAAATTAATAATTATAAAATAATATATAAATAAATAAGAAAATAAGAAAATCAAATAAATAATAATTATGGCCATGTTGTTCATATTTTACTAATTTATAACTAAAATCAATCATAGTTATAATAATTATAATATTAATACTAATAAAATGGATAAATAAATAATTGAAAGAAATGAAAATAATTCTCAATAATGTTAATATTTGCATTTACTTTATTAATTAGTAACCAAAACAATCATAAATTAATAATTATAATAAATAGAAAAATAGAAAAAAATAATAATAATGTAAATATTTTTATAACTGAAAACAATAATAAAATAATACACAGAAAATTAGAAAGAAATAATAATAATGCACAAATTGTTATTATTTTCATTTAGTAACTAATAACTAAAAACAATTATAAATTAATGATTATGGTAAATAAATATAAAAATATAAAGAAATAATAATAATGCTCAAAATGTTAGTAATTTTATTTAAAAATAATAACTAAAAACAATTATAAATTAATAATTATGGTAAATAAATATAAAAATATAAAAAAATAATAATAATGCACAAATTGTTATTATTTTCATTTACTAACTAATAACTAAAAACAATTATAAATTAATAATTATGGTAAATAAATATAAAAATATAAAAAAATAATAATAATGCACAAATTGTTAGTAATTTTATTTAAAAATAATAACTAAAAACAATTATAAATTAATAATTATGGTAAATAAATATAAAAATATAAATAAATAATAATAATGCACAAATTGTTAGTAATTTTATTTAAAAATAATAACTAAATTGATATCTATGATTAAATTGAGGCAAATTTAAGTAGCATGGGTAGATCTGCAGTTAAAGATAATTATATATATATATATATATATATCACAGATTGTAGATAAATGCAAATACCTCGTTGGGAGTCAACATTTCGAGGGTATTTCGAAAACTTTGCCTGTGCTTTTGGTGGCTGTTAATGGCTTTAATGCTGTTTTATGGCATTCGTCGAGTGGCCAGCTATGGAATTGCCAACTGGGAACTGGGAACTGAGAACTGGGAACTGGAACTTGGCATGCCAACGCCAAATGTTTTACATGCGTGTTTTGTTGTTGTTGTTCTTTTTGTTGTTGTTGTTGTGGCGGCAACAATGTTTTGTTTGGCGGTCGCATAAATAAATTGGGATTGGAGTTTCTCGCTGCGCTTCAGTGCCGCAGCAAAGCTCATAATTCCAGCTTTTATTTGTGGGATTTTGGCATGGCATGTCAGTCATGTGTCGTTTCAGTTTCTGTTTAAGTTGCTGTATTTAGGCTTGGGATTGGGCACTGGTTGCCCATCCCCATCCCCATCCGCCCGCCCGCATGCGCATTTGTAGCGCTTTCAATTCCATCGCTGATTAATGGCTTCATTTTTTTTCTCTCTCTTTTTCTCTTTGCAGATGATGCGCTTTGGCAGCTTGGATTGACTTGGATTGGCTACTTTCTACCATCGAGAAACTTAATAGTAGCAATATCGATAGCGATAACGATAACGATAACTTTGCCAAGAGCCACTGTTCAAGAGCAGCAGCAGCAACATGTATCCGGGCAGCGCCGCCAGCAGCACTGCATCGAAATTTCAAAATCGTTGCGCCTCGCCACAATTTGCCAGCTTTGCGCCACCACCGCCGGCAGATTATCCGGCGCAGCCGCAACATGGACAACAACAACAGCTGGCTGGACAAACCACATCGGTGGCGGTGCACAGTGCACCCGGCGGTGTTGGTGGTGGACACGGTTCGATGCGGCACATTCAACGCACTCAGCTCACCAGGAGTGGTCACAGCACCCATGGACATGGCCTCGGACATGGACATGGACACGGCCATGGACACGGACACGGCGCTCACAGTGCTCATGGCGGTCATGGTGGCCATGAGCATGGTCATGGCATGGGCATGGGATTGGGCATGGGCATGGGCGGCATGGGGCATGCCGGCGCCGCTGCAACGCTGGGCCATCATCATGCTGGGCACCGGGGCGATCTAATCTTTCCGGATGACATGGACAGCATTGAGTTCTGCATGCCAGCGCCACCAGCCACATCCTCACAGCAAAACGGTGAGCTGCTGCTGCTCCAAGGCGGCGGCCACAGTGAACCCTTCACGGAGCGCCGACGACGTGGCCACAGTCGCCGCAGCAACCACAAAATGGATGTGGAACAGCAGGTAAACTAAAGTTTTGTCCAATCTGTCATTTGATGATGCCACTCGCATTTCTCTAGAAGCACACCTTGCATGACTCGGCATAATTTCATTGCTAAAAAAAATCAACTTTTTTCATATTTTCCATTTGCAATTTTTCGATTCCCGTTTTGATTATTTTGTTATTTTTTTGTATTTGTATTTTGAGTGAATCCTTAAATATTAATAAATAAATAAAAAATAATAAATAAATAACTAAATAAATGCATTCAAAACGGACAATTGCTGAAATTGGGCTTTACATAAATCGGCTTAAAGCAAATAAAAATTCAACTTAATTCAAAGATTTAAATTTCAATGCAGATTTTTCGATTCGATTAAAATGAATAAAAAATTCAATTAAATTTGTGTGTTTTAAGAATTTTATCTTGAATTAATTTAATTTAATTTGTTTTTTTTAGGTAAAATGGTCACGCAAGAATATTGCTGCCACAATGGAGCGCTTTGAGCCGACAAGTGCTGCCACAGCCACCAATACACAGTCGTCGTCGTCGACCTCGTCGCTGGATTATGGATTCGCCGCTGGCGTTATGACGCCCAGCAGCAGCAGTGCCACGCCCTCGCATGGGGCAGCATCCGCCTCCGCTTCCGCTGGCATGTCCTCAACAGCCTCGCTGCATGTGGCCTACAATGGTGGTGCAGGTGCTGGTGCAAGTGCTGCTGGGGCAGGGGCAGGTGCAAGTGGGTCGTCGTCGTCATCAGCTGCTGCTGCTGCTGCTGCGGCTGCGGCTGCACCCTTTAATCATGTCTACTCCTATGCATACTATGAGCCCGGTGCAGCCAAATGCCATACGAATGTGCCCGCCCAGGGTCTGGGTCAGAGACAGGCCAACGATCATCATCATCATCATCATCAGCAGCAGCAGCAGCAGCAGCAGATGCAGATGCAGCAGCAGATGCAACAGCTGCAGCTGCATCAGCAGCATCATCAGCATCATCATGGCGGCCAATCAAAGAGTCCACCTCGCAACTCGATCCGCGCTTTGCTGGCGAAGAGCTTCCGCTCGAAGTCCTCGTCGCACAGCGGTCAGTCGACATCGTCGTCGCCGAGCGCCGAGGAGCGGGACAGGCACACGTATACGACACGGTATGGCACCACCGAGAATCTGTATGAGGAGGTCAGCGATCAGAAGATTCGCAAGGTGCTCTCCGACAATCGGATTGCCACATCGAGTGCGGGCAATGTGAAGGAGGAGCTGCGTCGCGTCCAGCACAATCATTTTCGTGTGCTCGACGAGCTCAATCTGTCGCTGGAGGCACTGATTATGCCACCGACGCCACCGGACATCAGTCCCAGCCATGCCAATCCACCGCCGCCCAGTGCCAGTTCCAATGATGTGCAGCACGAGGCATCTGCCACAAGCAGCTGCAGCGGCAGCGGCAGTGGCAGCGGCAGCGGCAGCGCCAGTGCCAGTGGCAGTGCCAGTGGCAGCGGAAGTGCTGTCGGAGCCAGTTGCTCCGCGTCGCAGTCGACGCAGCTGGTGCAGGGCGGCAAGGGGAACGTGCTGACGGCGAGTGGACAGCAGCAGAGACCGCGTCGCGGTGGATTATTGGGTGGTGCCGCTGCCAGTGCCGCCTCCAACTCGAGCTCCGCCTCGCACGCCAGCCTGGAGAATCTGTCGAGCACACTGAACAGCATGGAGCTGAAGGATCACGCGCACAGCAGCTGCATCAATCCCGAGTTCGATGAGGGCGATCTCGATAGCGGATTCAGTGGCAGCGGCAGCAGCAGCGGCGCCAGCTACAATGAAAGTTTGCGTTACTATAAAACTGCCACGCCCACAAGCCACAGCCATAGCCACAGTCAGCCGAGTCACAGCCAGAGCCACAGCCACAGCCAGAGTCACAGTCAGAGTCATGGCCACAATCATGGTCACAGTCACAACACCAACCTGATGCCCCAAAGCAGCAACAACAGCAGCAGCAATCACATGCAACACACAACCACCTTGCCACACAATTTGCGCAGCTGTCGATCCTCGACTGCGTCGGGCACATCCACATCGAAGAGCAGCATGGCCAGCTGTGGCGAGGATCTGGGCATTGCTGGCATGGGCACGGGCACGGGCATGGGCGCCATGAATATGGGCGTCATCAATATGGGCGCCATTAATATGGGCATGGCCATGAACATGGGCATCGCCGAGACTGTGGCGGGCAACTCGGCGTCGATATCGCCATTTAATTATCCACGTCGCTGCTCAGCGGATCAGCAGCGCGCCTCGGCACGTTCGCTTGTCTCGGCCAGTGGTTCCGGTTCGGGCTTGTCAACGGGAACGGGAACGGGAATGGGCACAAGTGGTGGTGGTGGTGGTGGTGGAATCGCTGCCACAATGACCGCAACTGGGGCGAAACCCAAGAAGAATTTCTGGACCATGAAACCGTGATGCTACAAAAAAGCCATGCGTCACATAAGCAAGAAGTGGAGCATCATTATGGTGAGTACAGATTGAAATCTGCCCATATTTACTATATATATATATTTATCGATTTATCGATTTATCTGTCGCTCTACAGTGATTTGCTTGTGAGCCGTATTCAGTTATTTTAAGCTCATTTATAAGCTGAGCGCACGATTATAGTTAAATGATTATCGTTATCGTTATCATTATCGTTATCGTTATCGTTATCGTTATCGTAATTATCGTTGTTACATCTCTCGCCGTACTCCCTCGCTTTCTTCTTATTGTAGTCATTGTCTTTACGCCAAGGCAGCCCCCCCCCCCCTTCGTTGTTGCCACACCCCCTCCCCCCAAAAAACTGTTTGCCGCATCAATTTCAACTTTTCAACTTTAATCATAATAAATTTGCGGCCTGGCCCAGACCCAGGGCTCCATTTCAAATCAACGAGGCACTTCCGCTGCCGCTGCTGCTGCTGTCTCTTCCTCTGCCACTGCCTCTGCATCTAGCTCTGTCAGCGTCGCAGTCAGCGTCGCAGTCCGCTTTGCTTTAGCCAGACGCTTCGTGAATATTCCCAAGATAATAAATTTATTAACAGGCAACGCGGCAGCTACAAAAACATCATCATTATCTGCAGCGGACAGCGCTTACCTACCCCTACCATTCACCCCACTCCACCTCCCGCAACACTCGCCACAACCCCGAAATGAATCAATTAAAACTGATTGAACTTCATAGATATTTTTTTTTTTTTCGTCTTTATTTTTTTGTTCACTTGCAACTGAAATTTGGGGTAATGCCGGATTCTGACTCGGATCCGGACCGCATCATCATGTGGGAACTTGTTCGCATAGCACAGCACACACACACACACACACACACATGACACTCGTAATCCCTGTGGCACACCAAGAAAATGGGGGCATGTGCCTCTCTGTGTGCGTTTCCATTACGGCGCCTGTTGAAATCGAAATCCCAATATCCGCATTAAAAGTCTTAAGGCCTAAGATGCAATATTCTCTCTCTCTCACACACTCTCTCTCTCTCTCTCTCTCTCTCACTCTTTTCTCTATCTTTATTGATTTTACCCCTTGGCCCTGAAAGTGGCCCAGTGGCGAATTGCTTGCGGAAAATGCTGGCTGGCAATTCCCAAATTCAAAGCGTTCACCCTTGTGAATAATGTGAATAATGTGAATAATGTGAATCATGTGAATAATGTGAATCATGTGAATAATGTGAATAATGTGAATCATGTGAATAATGCTGTTATTCATTGCATTTCGTTATAAATCTGTCAATTTGCTGAATTGTGCGTGCGCTTTGTGCAATCGAAGCGGGAGGGGGGTAGGTGAGTGGTGAGGGGTGAGCGGGTATCGGACACATGAGGGTGAACTTGACTGAGAAACTGAGAAACAATTTCGCATCCGCTGGACGCACGCATAAAAAAATCTGTTGCAAAATGTTGTTGCAACATTGATTTATAGACGCAATTCTGCCGAGGCGCAACTAATTTGACTCGAGTGTTAAGTAGCAAAAGGGCCAAAAAAAAGAAACCCCCCTGAATGAATAGGCAACTCTGAGTGTACTCATTCATTCACACGTGTATTCGTTTCAGTCTGCCAAACACTCAACAGTTGAGTGTGTTGGCCCAATCAATGCAACAACCAATCGTGCAACACTCATCGAAAAACACTCAATTGACCAAATGAATGCTTTTTCCATGCACTCACTTTGTGCCTCTTCGAATTTTTGAAATAACAGATTTTTTTTTTTAGTTTTTTTTTTTTTTTTTTTTTTTTTTTTTTTTTTTTTTTTTTTTTTTTTTCATTTTATTCACTATTCACTCAATTTATTTTTAATTAAATATTCAATAAAAATTCAAATTCCACACATTCAAACAATAATTGCTTTTGCAGTGAGTGTGAAGCGGACATGCAACGATCTCTTGCATTGAATTGCATGCATCACACACATGCCACATGCCACATGCCGCATGCATATATATATATATATATGTTGTTGTCGGATCTGAAAACGATTTGTGCCCAGTCGATTTAATAATAACAACAGTTTGTATTGTTTTTTTTACAATTTCTCTATACCCCCCCCTCCCCCCTCTCTCTAAGTCTCTCTCAATCGCCCTTTTTGGCCTGCTGTCTTAACTCTTGCTGCTGTGTGGCAACACTGGTAAAGCTGGTAGCAACGCATTGGCTTTAAACCAAAGCCGAGGCACACTTTAAAAAATGCTTAAGTGTTGCCAAATCACTTGTAACCAGCAGCAACAGCAGCAGCAGATAAAACAACAATAGAAAACAACAACAACAACAACAACGATAACAATAATAACAACAACAAAACATTTTAAGCATTTGGCTAATAAAACAAAGGGAACAACTGAAGGAGCAAAACATATTCAAATAATACAGCTAAACGAGAGAGAAAACTAGTCGAAAGACTCCAAAAAAAAAAGGAGCTGCAGCAGGAGAAGTTGCAAGTGAAGCTGCAACAGCAGCGGCAGCTGAAGAGGCAAATGCAAATAAAATCAGAGCCACATCAAATGCCAAAGCAAAAATATGAAAGCGGATTTCAAATGGATTTCAATGGAGCAGGTCGAAACCAGCCAGTCAATGATGGACATACATACATACATATGGTGTATATATATATGTATATATATATATATATTTATATGGCCACATATGCAAGGAAATCGGGCTTTAACATTCACTTAGCCATTATAAAAGAAATGAACAAATGGCACAAAACACAAAATGGCAAACATTTCAATTGCAATGCAAATAACAAAAAACGACAACAACAACAACAACAACAAACTAAAGAGTTGTTCAAATTTGTCAGTTGTTGTGTTTATTGTTGTTGTTGTTGTTGCTTTCTATTGTTGCCGTCGCATTTCTGCAACTTTTGTTAGCAAAATTTTTGTATACCCTTTTTGCCAGGCTGACTTTGAATTGAACACAAATTACAAAATATAATAAAATATAAAATATATATAAATAAAAAAAAAAATATATATATATATATATATATTCTTGATCAGAAAATTATAATATAATTATCAACTTTTAAGTGCTGTGGTAAATATTAAAATTAAATCAAAATTAATTGGCTAAATTTGAATTAATTATTTCAAAAAGAATTAAAGCTGATCAGGTCAAGATCAATGTTCACATTATGAGTGTATTTTATATACATAATGCTTCCTGATTCTTCCACACTTTTTTTCGATTTGTACAAATTTGTTGCACAAGTTGCCAGTTTCGATAAGCAGCTAGAAAAAAAAACTAGAAACTGAATTGCCAGATGAAATTGTAGCTGCAACTGAAACTTGAACTGAGACTCCAGTCGGAGTCGGAGTCGGAGTTGGGGATGGAGTTGGCGACTCCAAATTCTTGTCTGGCCGGTGAGATTTAGTCATGCTGATTAAAAATAAATGATGGCCCGAAGGACGGCGACAGCAACATCGAGTGATATAGAAATTGCTATGAATATTGCTGAATTTAGCGCAGATCCGCAACTTTTTGGGACAGGGGTACAGTGGGGGGGGGGGGAGGGTGTGGAAATGCGGGGGGGTGGTGACAGGATGCAGGCTGGCAAGGGGAAACTTTGTATTGCGTTCAATTTGGTCTTGGTTTTGGGCTATGGCCGTCATGCCCTTCAACAATTCAACACACACACACACATACTGACACACACACACACACACACACCATAGACTCGAAAAAAAGAGAGAAAGAAAGAAAGAAACCTTAACCCACTGATGGCGTCCGGAACGAAGCCGGAGACATAACATAATAAATTTCCAGACAAGGCAACGCAAAACGCTACCAGGCACAGTGGCCCAAATAGTATGTTTTCATTGCAAAAACAAATAATATTATAATTTATTATTTTAATATTTTAATATTTTCTGTATTTTAATATTTGAGTAAAAATAATAAATCTAGAAAAATAAGATAAAATTTGAGGTGTTTTTTTTTTTTTTTGTTTGTTTTATTTCCAATATGAAATGTTTTTATTTTCTTATTTATTTTTTTAAAAGAATTTAAATTTTTCATGGATATTTGCACAATAACTATTATTGAGAGGGTCGTTAGAAATAAATAGAAATATATTGCTTTGGCACCACTGTGCGCTGGCAAGGCGCCAAGAGGCAAACACCGGAATGGGTACTCGCTTGTGCAAGGCTACGTCGGCTGGCGTGTGCTGGTGGACGGGGGACGTGTGACGGGAACGGGGCAAACGGACAATGCCAAACGTAAAGCAACATAACACAAGGGTGGCTCAACGGTGGCTCAACGCTTGGTGGTTGCTGCTGTTGCTGTTGCTGTTGGCGTGACATTGTCAGCTTTGGATTGGAATTGCGCCTGTTCTGGGGGTTGTCTGCAAATCACCCACCATTTGCAGAGTTATTCTTGTTGTTGTTGTTGTGGTTTTCCAAACTGCGTCGTCTGCGGGCGCAGAAAAAAGCAAAAACTGTAGTAAATAATTCTTTAAAGATTTTGAGACACTTGGAGAACAGATGCGTTGCCAGCAATTGCAAATTTTTATGAGATATACACACCAAAGCGGAACACTCCAAGAGGGAGAGATGGTGAGGGGGGTGGTGTGGAGTGGAGTGGAAGACGTCGACGCGTGCTTGACGCTGCTTTTTAGCTATTTTTGCCATAAGCGGGGCTACATATCAAGATTAATTTTTTCCGAGATAATAAATTCAATGCAGATTAAATGGCAGACCATTAAATTATCGCCAGCAAAGTCGACTTGAGATGCCAGCGAACCGAAACGGAAAGAGACAGAGACAGAGAGATATGATTGTGTGTGTGTGTGTGTGTGTGTGTGTGTGTGATCGGTTGCTCAGTGTAATTATGCTTAAGCCTAAGCTAAATTATTGGCAAGTAAATCGACCCTAAAAATCACTTAAGAAACTTCAACTTAAGCAGCTAAAATTCAGGCAAATAATAATCAAATCATTTCAAGTAAGGCCAGAAAAACCATTGGTTTCCAGCAGAATTGTATAATTTATAATAATTATAATAATTATAACAATATAATAATTTATTGTGTAATTTATTTATTTATTTTTATTTTTTTGCTTATCTTTTTTCTATAATTTGTGTTGAGATAGTAATAATTTATGCAACATTCGAATTACATTAATTAGAGTTAAATTCGAGTCTTAAAATTACATTTGTTAATTTGCAGAGATATCAATTGTTTTTTTTTTATTTTTTTTATTTATTTTATTTTTTTTTAATATTGAAGCAAAAAATGGATGTTTGGAGAAACGCTTGCAGCACTTTTGGGGCAGCAGTAAGAACCCGTTTAATTGAGATCGCAGCAAATCGAACCGAGCCAAAATGGCAAAATGGTCAAATTGTTAAGGGCCAACAGCAGAACGCAGCTCAGACACATCAATTACGGGCCAAGTTCACAATTCTCCTTTGCCCTTTGCCCTTTCCCCTCACTGATTGCGGAAGTTGCAGTTAAACGGCAATGAAAGCTGTGTGTGTGTGTGTGTGTGTGTGTGCATTGGTGTTTTTTGTGTCGCTTGTAGTTTGTCGCTTGTCGCCTCTGGCAACAAAAAGAAAACAACAACAACAACAACAACAACAAAGGCAACAGAAAAGCGGCAAAGCAAAGAATGCAAACCGTTAAATGCAAACGACGGCGATAGGCTTAAAAACAAAAACGTCAACGAAAATACATACATACACACATACATACATACGTATGACAGCCACCACCCAACCTGCCGCCAAACACCTCTTCTCCTCTTGCCATTCGATTGCAATTTGGCACATCAATCAGGCCCCATGGAAAAGCATCTCAAAGTCAATTTTTATTTTTTTTTTATTTTGAAATTTTCTTTTTTTTTCTTTTTTTTTGGCAAACAAACAAAACGATTGACGAGATATCGAGGCGGGCACCACAAACGGTCGGTGGCACTGGCGGTGGCAGAGGCAACGGTTGCAGCCGCAGCCAACTTCGCTTAATCAACGCTTGATGGCAAAATGTCAAATGGACGCCTGATTGGAAAGCCGCGTGCGAATCGCGCGCAAAACGCGCGAGCTTTTAATGAGATGAGTTTGGCAACATTGACAATCGGCTGTGTGTGTGTGTGTGTGTGTGTGTGTGTGTGTGTGTGTGTGTGTGTGTGTGTGGGAAGGGGATTGATGATAGTAGATAGGTGTAGAGTATAGCTGACCAACGCAAACCGCACAATCAGTTTCCGTTTCCGCTGCAGCTGCACAACTGTCGGCCATTTTGTTGCTGCCGGGCTAATAAAACAGTTAACGACAAACGCGACGAATTTTTTTTTTATTGCTTTTGTTGTTGTTAGTTGCTGTTTCTGTATTTTTTTTTTTTTTTTTGTTCATTTTTCATTTGATTTGGACCTTTTAGGCGGTCGTTGCAACGTGCCACGTTTGCTTCATTAACTGTACAAGTAAGCCGTGCAGTGGCATCAACAACAACAACAACAACAACAACAGCAGCAGCAAAATCAACATGCAAATAAATGTGAATTCATGCAAATGATTGACTAATAGAAATGCTTTCAACTTTAAAAGCTGCCATTTCCAATTTAAATGTCTGCACTTATTTTCAAATTATAGACAAAAAAAATATATTTTTTATATATTTCTTTTTACTTTTATCATTTATAAATTTGTTTTTATTTAAATTTGAAATACATTTAAAAATTTTATATAAAATTGAATATACAAAATATTTATAAGATTTTTAAGAGAGGTTTTTTAAATGCAAAAATTATGAATTGGGCAAAACCCGCAAAAAGAAAAATGATTAATTAAATCTTTATTTGGCTATTTTGTTAGCCTGTAATTTAATATACCCAACTTGGACAGTTGCTAGTTGAAGGCATACAAAGAGTTGTTGTTGTTGTTGTTGCTGATGTTGCTATTGTTGTTGCTGATGTTGCTGTTGTTTTTGTTGGTGCTTCACACCTATGTTTGTGCAAGGGCTTTTGTTTCATTTGCCTTTCTTTCGCTGTTGAATATATACAACAACCAACAAAATATATACAAACATATACATACATATATATATATATCTATGTGTGTGTGTGTGTGTGTTGCTGTTGGTGTTTGCCTGGTTTTGGCACAGAGCGCATTCCATGCTGACAATGGGGTTTCCGCATAAGCATAGCCAAACCAATCCCTCCCCCCCCCCCCCCACAAAACCCACTTGCAACGTTGGTTTGCTTTGCTCTGGTTTTGGCCAGTGGACAGCCCGCTGTGGCGCCAATTTATGACCTGTCAGAATTTCGCACAACTCCAAAATCGCCAGCGTCTTCAAAAAACTTGCTCAAAATCACATTTTTCTGCAGTTGGCATCAAAAAAGTAGGCAACATTTTGTGTGATTTCTTTATTAGTGCAACACAAAAAAAAAAAGAAGAGAAAGCAATAGTAATAAATAATTAAATATATATATAAATATATGTATATATATATATATATATATCTATATATCTAAAATTATGATTCACGTAAATTGTAAATAATTCATAATTATTTTGCTATTCAAGTAAAGCTGAATGGAAACTGTTGTCAAACTGAATATATATCAATATATATATATATAGATTTATATATATATATATATATATATATATAAATTATTTGCATTACCAATTCATAATTTGAATAGCTTTCATTGAGTACAAAATCTGTGCAGCTGCTGCCTGTTTTTCATTGTCTTGTTTGTTGCCATGGACAGCGCTGTGTGTCCCGTTTTTTTCTTGTTGTTGTTGTTGTTTGTGAACATGCCACATGTGCCCCTCAATAATACCCATGCTCCACACACCCCAACCCCCTTCGCCGCAGGCCTTTCATGACTTGGTTTTAGGTTCAATGACGCTTTTTGACGGTTTTTGACTTTTGGCTCTGCTTTTGTTATTGTTGTTGTTGTTGTTATATTGACGCTGATATATATATATATATGTGTGTGTGTGTGTGTGTGTGTGTTGAACTGTCTGTGCTGTCTGGCTAGTCGATTCAAAAGCCAGCCCCATTGCCTCCAACTGTGGCAACATCCCGTGTCCATTGTTTGGGGCAGCCACAGCTGACAGCTGTGTCCAAATGCGTAGGTGATGGCGGATGCCGAGCTGCGCCTCACTCATTCAGTCAGTCAATCAGTCAATCAGTCAATCAGTCAATCATGCGACCATTCAATTTATCGTTGACTTAACTTTTTGATGGTTACAAAATTAAATTTATGATGCACCGCCCAAAACCAAAAATAAAAAAAATAAAATATTAAAAAAAAAAAAATTCGAATCAAAGCGAAGCCAAAAACTGTTTGCATTTTGTTGCTCGACTTTGCCAATGCCCTGTAATTTTTTGTTTTTTTTTTAATAATTAATTATTATTTTATTTCGATTTTTTTATAATATTTTTTAAGCTTGTTTTTTTTTTGCGGTGTGTGGGGGGGGGGGGGGTGAACTGTTCACTTTGTGTTTAGGGTATATTTTTGGCTTTATCTTTGTCAACTTGATATTCATTGCTATTCATACACATTTTATACACACACACACACACGCACACCCATCAGCAACAGCAGCTGTTTACGCCTTGCGCACCGACAGACCTTGGACTGCCCCACTGCCACTGCCACTGCCACTGCTGTCGCTTGTCCCTCAGCCAGTGGCAGAGTGTTATCTTTGCGGTCGCATCTATAATGGGTTTTGTCACGTCGCAGACGCGTCTGCCATATCAAGCCCCATCTCCCCACACACATCCCATCGTCGACCTACCTGCTCTGATCTTCCCTGCTGTCCATTTGCACTATCTCTCTCTCTCTCTCTCTCTCTCTGTCTGTCGCCTGTGTGTCTGTTTGTGTGCTGAGGCATGAAAAACGCACGTCGACATCAATAAACTTAAAACAAAAAGCTGCCTGCCACGCGGCTTGTGGAGTTTGTCTGTCTGTCTGTGTGTGTGTGCACCTTTTGCTACACACACACACACACACACACACAGACTTGCATGTGTGTGTTTGTTATTGTTGTTGTCAAACATTTGCCTGGTACTTAAGCCGCTTTTAGTAGAAGAACGCAGCTCGTCTATATCCGCTTAATAACTTTGGCGCCAAATGTCAAGCGCTGTCCTTGTGCACATGTATGTGTGTGTAAGTGTGTGTGTGTGTATATGTGTGTTTGTGGCTGGCAAGTGTATCAAATTCACAGCGACTCATCCTATTGACTTTTCACAACATTTCCAACGTAATTGTTAAAGCTAGCAATGCGGTCAAGTGTGTGTGTATGTGTGTGTGTGTGTGTGTGTGTGTGTGTGTGTGTGTGTACAGCAACACAACAAAGGGGTTGCAAATGTGTTGCAGAGGGGGGAGCAAAGGTTGGAGCATTGTATAGGATTTGTTGATGAACTTTGCATCCAAAGCTGGCCAGACACGACACCCAATAAAATCATATTGTACATGCATGCAGCAATAAATAAATTAGAAAAAGGTGTCCACACAAGAGAGAGAGACAGAGACAGACAGAGAGAGAGAGAGAGAGAGAGAGAGTGTAAAAGAGATAAATAGAAGGGGAATAAAGTGCAGCCAAAATTGTGTGTCTTCATAATAAAGTGAATCATTTTTGTGTCCTTTGAATAGAGGGGTTGAAGGAAACGCTTGGGGATGGGATGGTAGGGAGTGAGGGGGGGTGGTTGGTTGAATACTGTACTAACTGTATTGTCTGCGTTGGCAGTCAGTTGCAATTTATTGATAATCTATATGCGGCTTCAGGGCAGCTGCTGTAAGCTGAAGCAGCAACTTTATTCGACCTTAAAGCAGTTATATATATACATATATATATAGATACATATATATACATACAGACGTTGCAGTGGGCAGTGCGCCAACAATAACAATAAATGCAACAAGAAACCTTTTGGCAATTTGAAGCGATAATTTTGGCAACATTTTGTTGACCATCGTGGGGCAAAGATATGCACAGACAGACAAGAGAGTGAAAGAGAGAGAGAGAGAGGGAGAGAGAGAGAGAGAGTTGGTGGTATTTTAAGAAATCTGATAAAAAATGTACATGTATTTTGCAGATTTTGTCTACCAACAGAAACTTGCATATTTCCAACAGATTTCTCCCTCGCTCTCTTTCTCTATTTCTCTCTTTTTCTCTCTCTGTCTCTACAGTAAATAAATAGTAAAAAAATAGGTTTTTGCTTATTTCACTTTTTTATTCAACAAAAACCAATAAACTTAAAAAAAAAATATTATTTTTTTTTTATATTTTAGTTGATTATATTTTAATGAGAAAATGTTACCTTATTTTAACAAAATATTGTTTAAAAAAAATAAAGCCAAAACCATTTTGCCTATTTTTGAACGAATTTTCCATGAATAATAATAAGAAATGTGCCTTAAAAAAATTAACTTTTATCAAAGCGAATATTTCCCAAATTATGAAAAATGAAATGTTGCTGAATTAAAATGTTTTTTCTTATGTTTAAATTGTCACATTTCTCTGTGCTCACTTTTTATATTTATATTTTACACATTTAAATTTCAATGGTTTCTCTGGTTTTCTGTGTCTGCTTGCAGGAATACAATTCAAAGACTGCCTCATGCCATGCCATCCATTACTATCAGCCACATCCGCATTCGTATCCGCATTCCCATCAGCGATACCAGCAGCAAACAACACTGAAGCACAGCAGCAACTATTGCAGCAGCAGCAGCAGCAGCAGCAGCAACAGCAGCAACATCAACAGCAGCAGCTGCAGCACCAACAGCAGCACCACCAGCAGCAGCAACTGCAACAACCACATTTCTAGCCACAAACAGCAACAGCAACTAAAGCAGAAGCAGAAGCAACAGAAGCAGACAAGGCAACGCTTTGGTCAAACTGGCCGGAGTCGCCATTATAAGTACGATGCCGTCGAGGAGTGTTGCCGTCCCATCTACAATGAGCATTATGGTTCCCTGGCGGAGATGTTGTGAGTGCGGATCAAAAACTGGTGGACATCGGATCGAAACGCAAGGCACCCACTACAACAACAACAACAACAACAACAACAGACCAGCTATAATGTGCTGTACTCCATTGCGGAAGAGGGAAACGAGTCCGATAAGGAGACAGACCTGACGAAGACACAGACACAGACACGGACAGGGACTACAACGAAGACACAGACGGAGACGAAGACGAAGACGGAGACGAAGACGGAGACGGAAACGGAGTCAGAGGCAGAGACAGAGATGCAGTCAGAGACGGAGGCGGAGATAGTTACGGATACGGATTAAGTTTTAATGTTTGCATACCCAAATGGTAGCTTCTTCTTCTTCTTCTTCATCATCTTCTTCTTATAAGCATGAACCGGAAATAAAAAAACAACAAAAAACAAATATAGTAAATTTTGATAGATATCCAATTGATGTCTAAAAAAGAAAACAAATACAAAAAAAACCGACTACTGATTAAAGTTAATCGATTTGAGTGTTAAATGTTTAAACCTAAATATATATATGTCTATATATATAAATTAGTAATTAGGATATATAGATGTACGTGTGTAATAATACGATATACGAGTACATATACATACGTATACACATACCATATAGATGTTTATGCAAATTACCAGAGCACAGAGCAAAATGTTGGATATATATATTCAAAATATATGTATTAATCATTGATATCTGGCACAAATGGGCGCACGCTATAAATGTTAGGCATATGTCTATATATATATACATATAAACATACATACGTAGAATTTAAATAATGCACACACACACACACACATACGCGTATTTATTCATGTACATAAGCAATTGATATCCACACTAAACCACATTTTGTGAAATGCATCTTTTTTTGTGTGTCCCTCTAGCATAAGAATTGAGATTTGTTGTTTTTTTTTATAATAATAATAATAATATATATATATATATATATTAATATATGTATGTAGAACTAGCCTGGCCTGGCCTGGCCAAGAAATTGTATAGCCTAAGCACATTTATTTGAAAAATAAAAACATAAATTTAAAACGAAATATTAAAAAAAAAACACAAAAACAAAAATAACACACAAATATGGCAAACATTATCAATATATTCATAAAAATCTCTAAACTTAAATATAAATATATTAAAATATATATATATATAAATATATATATGTCTATATATGTGTATACTATACATACAATTTTTTTTTTATTTATAAACTAGCAATGCTTGTAAATAGAGATAAAATATATATTGATGGAAAACGCCGCTGGCAACATTTTAATAATAAAAATAAAAAATCATATATATATTAAAAGGTATGTTTTTTTTTTTATTATACACATTAAAATAATATGCATAATTCTTAGTAAAACTTGAACTCTGAGTGTTAAACAACTGTAAATAATTTGGACACGTTACACATTTAATTGATGCACAGAAGAGGAAAAAAATAAAATAAATATAATAATTAAATTAACAAGCAGAAGCAGAAGCAGCAAAACATAGAGAAAGGGAGGGGGTCAATGAGAAGGTAAATTGCAATAAATGCAAATTATTAGTATTTGTCAATGGCTGTCAACTTGAAGTGTATTCGAGTAAAGAGCAAATAAAGCAACTACTTAAACGATAGAGAAAAACATAAAACATAAAACATAAAACTAAAAATAAATATTAAAAATTGAAGAGAAGAGAAATCTACACACATACTACATAAAATACATACATACATACTCGCACGTACATACATACATACATACTTACATACATATATATGTCTAGCTACTTTTGTGTATGTAGTTGTGCTATTTGACAGAGGGACTAACTGTCTAACCGACCGTCGGACAGTTGTCAAGTTCTTCACTTACTTATTGAAAAATGTGTCTTACAAAAAATGCATACAAAATACATATATAAATATTTATATATATATATATATATATGTGTATAGACGATGGATTTAATTACAGACATTAATGGAACATTGTAAAGCTGTCATTATTGTAAACGTGCAAAATGCATTTCTCTACTAAACACAAACCATACCCACCCCACCCCACCCCACCTCCCAACTTCCCTAAATGTGGTGCAACTAATTGAACTTAAGGAAACAACAACATAAACATCAATACAAAACCCAAGCAAAGATTAATGAAAACAAATCAAATAAAACAAAAACAAAAACAATGAAATGATAAGCTTCTTAATGTTTAAATTAATGTGAATGCGAATTGAAAACTGCAAGTGATTGTCAATTCGCTGTCGCCACAATATCGCCAAAAAAAAAAAAAGAAAAGAATCGAAATATAAATTATGAATGTATTTGTCGTCGCGCCAGAAAGCATGCTATGCAAAACTTAAATTAATTCGGTGCAAAGAAACAAAACAAAAAACAAAAAAAATACAAGCTAAAATATGTGTAATTAAAGATTTAAGAATAAATTGTAGCAAAATGCAAAATGCAAAACGAAAGAGATACACAAAACAGAGAGAAAACAGACATAGACAGAGAGACAAAAGCAGAGTAACACTGGGTGACAATAGTTGAGCAATTTTATCATTCGTCACTATCACTTTTGGCACCCACACCCACACACACACACACACACACAGAGTGACACACAAGTATATAAAATTTTAAATTCTCAACTGCACTTCGCAGCGTTTTAAATGTCTACATAACGTAAAGCATAAAAACAAATATAATAAAGAATTAAAAAAAAAAACAAAAAACAAAAAAAGAAAGAAAACAAAATCGAAATGAAATGCATAAAATATTGGATTTAAAAATAATAAAAAAAAAAACAAACAGCGTAACTATTCACAATTAGCACAAAATCGAACAAAATAAACTGCAACACACACACACACACACACACACACCTACACACAATTTGACAGCTGCTTGCGTTCAACATTTTGTGAGCTCATTTTGCTATGCTATAAATACTATAATTACTATATAATTCATTGTGTTTGCCCTTTTGCTCTTTGTATTATTTGTCAACGCAATTTACTTTAATATATATATTAATTATATTTTTAATTTGTTTTTTACATTAAATAAAAAGCTTAAAATGTGATATTTTATAAAACTATAAACCACAAGAGAGCGCAGAGACAGCAATGTGCACTAAAGTGCCGCCCGAAATCAGCAGAGAATGCGAAACCGAAAACGAAACCGAAACCGGAACCGTTAAATGAATACAACCGTCAGAGCATAACAAATAAAAACTAAATAAAAATAAAAATTATAAAAAGAAGACAAACAAACGAAAAATACAAAAAAAAAAAAAACACTCCCACAAAAAAACACTCCACAACAACTTGAAAATAGGCATTATTGCATAAAAACGTTCTCGAACGAAACGTTTGCGGATTATTGTCATTAAATTATGATTATTATTGTATAATTTAAGTAAACCAACTGTAAGTAACGTTATGCATATTAATTATTAATGAAACAACAACAAAAAAAAAAACAAACAAACAAACAACAAAACTAAAAACGTTTTAAAACTATAATTAATTTAATGAGAAATTCAACACAAAAACGAAAAACGCAGAAAAATTAATAAAGATTTCAAATGCAAAAACAATTATTATCCTGATGTTTTTATTATTCTTTGCTAGGGATAGTTTTTCTTTTCAAAGGCCTCTTCCTCCCCCATTGGATTAACAATAACAGGCACAATGACAGTAACAGTAATAGTAACATTAACAGTCTCAGTCACAGTAACAGTAACAGTAGCTGTTTCTGTTGTCTGTTGCTGCGAGCAGTGTGGAACGCAAGGTTAGGTGGAACCCAACATGTTATGCATCGAACATGTTGTGCGGCATACTTTTAAGCTGCGTTGCGTATTACAGGTGGCCGTTTAGCGTGCAGCATACTTTCAGGCGGCATTCGCGCAACACAGTCACAGCTTAAGCGCGATTATCCCTTTTGGCGCATTAAGGCTGCAGCTGGAATTGCGGCCGATGACAAAGATATTCTCGCACAGCTGCATTTACATATATACACATAATGTATATATATAAAATTGTGTATAAATATATACATTTTGTAAGCGAATAGAAATATGCTTGTAAATTATTTAATACAAATTATATTTAGCTATCAACTGTAGATTTCATTTTAAAAGACATTTTATACAGATCATATATAGCTATAATATTAATCTGCATATTGGCAAAATCCGTGTGACTTGGAACAACTGAAATATTAGTTTTTTTTTATATTTTAGTTGAGTATATTTTTATGAGAAAATGTTATCTTAATTTAACAAAATATTGTTTAAAAAAAATAGAGCCAAAACCATTTTGCATATTTTTGAACGAATTTTCCATAAATAATAATAAGAAATGTGCCTTAAAAAAATTAACTTTTATCAAAGCGAATATTTTCCAAATTATGCAAAATGAAATGTTGCTGAATTAAAATATTTTTTCTTATGTTTAAATTGTCACATTTCTCTGTGCTCACTTTTTATATTTATATTTTACACATTGAAATTTCAATGGTTTCTCTGGTTTTCTGTGTCTGCTTGCAGGAATACAATTCAAAGACTGCCTCAAGCCATCCTGCTTCAAGGACATGTTTCTCCAGGATATCACATCCCTTTCTGGCTATGACAATGCAAATAAATGTGAGATGCTTGAAGGATTGTTTCTTATTTTCAAACAGAATTAACATTAATTATGACCAGTTTAGCTTGATGTTTACAAATTGTCTATAATTTTCTGTTTAGAGTAATGTGAGTATTCCAAGTATATATTTCTTTAAGCAAATTATTTGTTTATGTGTTGTTTGTTTATTCCGTTTTCAATTAGTGTAATGAATCTGCTTCAGCAGTGAGCAAATATCGAAATTGATCTAAAATTTGCACTCGACTTGTGGCCCAAGTGCAAATTGTTATTCGTTTGGCGTTGGTTGCAATTTGCCGTTTCGCAATTAAATTGTTTGCATTTAATATTTTGTGTATGATTATTTAAATTGTTAGAGCTGTCAATTTTACGCCTGAGTAGCTTCATAGCTGCCCGGCGTGCTCAGTTGCTGCCCGGTTGAGAGAGTTGCTAACTTGGCTGGCTGCTCGACTGGCTGGGAGGCAGTTGGCTGTTTGGCTGTTTGGCACTGTTTGGCTCTGTTTGGCTCTGTCTGGTTGCCTGGTTGCTTGCCCAGCTGGAAAATCCACTCGGCAATTACGGAATGAGGCTCAGACTTTCCGCCAGCTTTGACTCATTGTCTGTCGGCGTTGAACTGCCCCTTTTCCCCTTTCACCTTCGACATCAATTTTGAATATTATGCTTATGAAGATCATATATATATATATATATATATTTATATGTTTAGCATTAGAGATTAAAATTAATTTGTGTAAATTATGTTATTTGCATTTTTAAGTTTTAGAGTAGAGATTTGCATCAAAACATGCTAATTACATATTATAAATATTGTTTTTGGCACACACACACACACACACTCACACACACACACACGTATATATTTATGTGAAGTGTATTACTATTTCCACCAAGTCACATTCCGCCTGATTATTCAGTTAAACGTCGAATTTTACACTTTAAATGCAGCCATAAAATATCAAAATCGTTTTTGCCATTGCGCAACTTAAAGTTTCAGAGAATTGCCTCTTTTTTGGTGTTGTTGTTGTTGTTGTTGTTGTTGTTTTCTGTTTTCAGTTATATTTTTTGCCAGATTTAATAGTGTGTGTGTTTGTGTGTGTGTGTGTGTTGGTGTTGGAGGCGCTGCGGGCTCGTTGTTTGTAGTATCTGTAAAGCAATTAATAATAATTGGCCCTAAAAACCCCTTTTCACTCGATGTCAAATGTGTGTGTGAGTGTGTGTGTGTGGGTGTGCTTAATAACATACAGCACAGTTAGCGCTTTAGATACAACAAACAAGGGTATCACCCAGATGTTTGGGGATCGGGTGATATTTTTGGTGACCGGAGGAGGTTTTGGGGGATGAAGCACTAAAGTTGCTGCTGCAGCGATGGCTATTTGCAAATATTTACAGCATCCGCTGGCCGGGTTACACAAACAGCAACACACATATGCAAACACACACACACACGCACGCACACACACACACACACACACACGGACATGTGTGATTTCTCTGCGCGCGTTGGCAAATAAAAGTTCTGAAATGCGATTATCTTGATGAATTGGAATTTGAATTTTAATTCTCTGCTTTTGACCAACATAAACCGATAAAGATAAAGCGCTACAAATACAGATACAGATACAGATACAAAAATACGCAACCCGCGCAACCCGCGCAACCCACGCAATTGGTAGCGACACCTAAACGCAACCAAATCCCAGCAGAATCCCCTCAACCAACCAATAAACCAAGCAACCAAGGAAATCCATATTTGGATATACTAATACATATACATATACATATACACATAAATATACATATACATATACATATACATATACATATACATATACATTTAATTTAAGTTTAATTTAAATTTGTAGCATTTAAATTTGAATGGGATTTTTGATGTGGCTTCGGTTGCACTCGCTTCTGGCTCTGCCCTGCTCCGGAGCAGCGACCAACTACGTCCATCGTCGCACTCATCATATCTGTTGTTAATGCAGAAGACTCCTCTATATCTCTATCAGTATCTGTATCTGTAGCTGTATCTGTATCTGTAACTGCATCTGTCTATATCTGTATTTGTGTCACTGACGACAATTCTCAAAAGTATAAAAGTAAAAGCCCACGGAGACGACAGTAGCCGCCAGTTACCAGCCACCAGCCACCACTGAACAGTTACCAGTTAACAGTTACCAGCTAGCAGCTGCCAGATTTGTTGTATTTCCCTAAAGTAGCCGCGGGGCAGGTGGCGACGAGACAGGTAATTGGCTTTGCCGCATCCGAATCCGTATCTCGAGCATATGCTTGTCATTTTTAGATACCCACCGGCTTTCGCACAGGCATAATCATGCCTCATGACACATCTCCAACAACAATCCCCCCACCGACCCTTCGACATCGGGCCCTAGTCGACATGTATCGCTTCCCCAGAGCCGATCCCCAGATTGCAGCACCTGAAAAGCTGGAGGCAAACAGAAAACACCGAAAAGCCAACTGAAACCGTTACAATGAAACAAGGGTTTTCGAAGGCTACACTCCAACAAGTCAACTATCGCAAACCCACTAATCTCTAGAGACAAAAGAAAGATTGAAAGATTGAAAGATTTTAAGAAATTTGATTTATAGTTTTTAAATAATTCAAAAAGTGAGCACTTTTTAGTAATATTATTTTATCTATTCGAATTTAGTGTTATTCCAAATTTATTTTGATAGTTTTGAAGAATATATTTTTTGGGTCTTGAGATCTTCGTATTTGTAGGACACATTTGCAGCTTTGCAGTGTATGCATTGAGTGGGGTCTGTGAAGTAGTTGTGAGAAGTGCTGTGTCATTGTGGGAGTCGCAAATAGTGTTTCACTTTGCGATACACAACGCCCTCAATGAAATGTCCACTTCAGTTAGAGACATCTATGGAATGCATGGGACACCACTTGGGGGGCGTCTGGCCTAATGAACCCCTCAGTGGGATTGCACCTGGCAACCCGGCAACCTTTTGCTGCACTCAATGCAAATATGTTTGTATGCAGGCACAAAAGATACTCGCCTCAAAAAGTATCTCAATGCCGCATAACGCACAAACAATATGCAAATGTTTGTCAATTTACACAGTGCAAATAAATTGATTCAAGTCGGGTTTGTTTAAGGCTTTAACTTTTTAATTGATTCATCCTTTGAGTTGCCACTTAAGTGTTGGCCAAATCTGATTTTCGAGTTAAGCCAAAGTTCACAGATGAAATAATTCCCTCTCTCAGCTATGCTATTTGAACATTAATTTATTTATTTTATGTCAGTCATCCGAAAAACTAGGAAAAGTAATAAATTGTTCAAGTTATATTTAAAATTAAATTTAAGGCATTTTTATTGGATTTCTATTCAATTTATTGGGTTATTAAAAAAAAAATAAAATCCCAAATCCAAAGCAAACCAAAAAAATAATCAACATGAAGTTAAACACCGCCAGAAAAAAGAAGTTATTCATGAAACGTATATACGTATATATATAAAAATATATATATATAGCTAGATATAAATATATATATATATATTTATTTATTTATATACTGAATCATAAAATGAAACAGTTGCAAAGGGAATAAATACTTGAGGAGATACACACAGCTCAAATATATTTCATCATTAATTCAATGTACTCTAAAAGCAGCCTGCGAATGCAAATACATACTTATTTACATACATACATATTTACATTTATTAATTATTTAGCTTAAGCCAAGTATTTTTTTTTATAGGGTTTCTCGAAAGGGTTTTCTAATCGAAGTGGCTCACTCGGGGCTTCTTACTAACTTGTTTTGCTAGTGGCAAACTAGTCCTACCACAATTTTTCAACTCGTTCTCTCTCTCTCTCTCTCTCTCTCCATCTCTTTCTTTTGGTCTGCCTGTCTCCTTCTGTTAATTACGCACATATTCAAGCCGAAGGCTGATGACCATCGCCCACTTGCCAAAGTATTTATTGCTCGGTTTTTACAACTTTGATGACTCGTGCTTTGGGGGTGGTGGGGGTGTTGGGGGGTGGTTGTTGTTTTGCTTTGGGCATTGTGTGTCCCTAATAGGATTCGCTCTGTTTATGTGCATGCTAATTAGAGACAAAAACACATTTTTGCTGCCTTTGGTTAATTGATGAAGTGAAAAAGCTGCCAGGCTTCCGCACCACAAAAACGACAAACAGACGGGGAAAAGGAGGAACCAAAAAAAAAAAAAAACAAAATTATAACAAAAAAAAGGAAATACTAAAAATAACGCAGTAAAAGTTATCGGGCAAATGACACTCCCAGTTTCAGTGGCAGCGCCAGTCTCAGTTTCAGCTCCCCCCCCTCCACCAACCTTCCATTTGGAGGCGAGTTCCATTTTTGGAGTATGCAAATGAGCTGAAGCCGGCAACAATGATAAATATCCTTTTAAATGACAAACAGGCAAAGATGTGCCAGGGCAATAATAAACCTGCAAAATTAATTGCTTTTAACCGCAAGTCGGGCAAAACTGGCCTGAAACTCGGGCTGGGCCCCTCAAAGTCAACAGCAGGGGGAAAAAAAGAGAAGAAAATAGAAAATAGAAAACAAAACCAGTCGAAAACTTTCTCAACAGTTTTTCAAATACTGTATACCCTAGAAATCAGCTGACATAATAATAATAATAAGTAAATTTTTATTAGCATTTATTTTTTATTATAATTATATTTCAATTTTTTCTATTAATTTAATTGAATTTTTTATGCATGCTGTTGTCAGCGAATCTAGCTGGAAACATTGTGCAGCCAATATTTAGCATATCCTTTGGCAAAGTGTATACCAAAAGTGGGAGGCTGTCGAGCAGTTTGCGGCTTGGACTTGGGGCACTGACTTGGCTAAATGAAATTAGTTGGAAACATGTCGCCTCATTAGCGCAGAGCAAAAGTAAATCTGCAAGAAATTAATGAGCGAATGCCAACACATCAAGTCGACAAAGTCGACTATATATATAAACCCCCCCACCCCTCACACTTTTTCTCTCTCTACATGCCCCTCACATGCACTCTTAGGTTGCGCGTGTAGCCTGCAGAGTTGGCAGGTAATTGCGCTCCTAATTGGATGCATCAACATCTTTTGTGTCCACCCCGATAACCTTTCATCCCATCCCATCCCATCCAGCTGCAATGTCAATTTCAGCTCGTTTGCATATCCCACCTTGGTTTTATTTACCAACTTCCACTTGTGCGTGCAATTGACATTTATGGCAACATAATTATGAAAAATGTATACCGACTATTTGATATTGTTGCCATAGAAATAATCTTCGGGCTTTTAACACCTGGGAGTGGCTGAAGTGAACTGCAAACAAACTTTATTTAAACTGTTTAAGATTGCTGCAAATTTCTTGGTTTTTTAATAAGTTTTCTTGGCACTTGACTCATTTCTGATGGCTGAAAGCGAAATCATTTCAAATTGATTGAATGAGCATATTTTGGAATACGTTTCGTTTCTACCTCTCGAATGTCATTTTATGGCTTTTGGCTTGAATGACTATATTATTTCATTTGTAGCACGTCTCTGGGCTTCGGCTGCAATTTGATTTCAGTTTGGAGCTGTCAGTTTTGGCTGGCATTTGGCAAAAATGGTTGGTTGTTTTGGGCGAAGGAATAAAATTGGCGCTGCATTGATTTTTGCTATGCTGCCTGCCTCCCAAGTCAATGTCATTGACCACACGTACAACAAAGGGGCGTTGCATTGCTCTTGTGGTTGGTGCTAGCGTGAGGGTAATGTCGAGTGGTCGGGTGGTGCGGGGCATGGCGGGGAACCAACCACCAAAAGTAATCATTGCAAACGTTGTCGTTGAACTTATTTTTGGGTGGAACCGCGGTGGGTTGCGCTGGGATGGAGGGCTTCCCCCCCCCCTAACAGTGGTCTGCTGGCGTCCAACTGTGAAGTGAAACTATGACGGCCTTTGGCCTCCAGCTGCCCGAAGTCCAGAAGCCACCGCAGCAGCAGCAGCAGCAGCAGCAGCAGCAGCAGCAGCAGCAGCGAATGCGATTAACGTTTCAATGTGCGACAGTTGCACCGTGGAAATGGCGAAGGCAGAAACTGTAGCTGAAGTTCCACTTGCTCTTGGCAATGTCAATGGCAATGGCACGGGCTGAAAAAAAAAACAACAACAACAACAAAAATGAAGAAAATAACTAACTATTCTCCATGATGATGGCACCCTTCCTCCCTAACACCACCCCTAACACTACCCCCTGCGTGGCCGAAGACCGCTTGTGGATTTTTGTATTTGTGTCCAATGCGGCGATTGCATTCATAGAGAATAAAGCCAGGCTAAGCTGCAGCAGCAGCAGCAGCAGCAGCAGCAGCAGCAGCAGCAGCAGCAGCAGCAGCAATTGACTGGCAACTCAGAACCAACTAAAACCCCTCAGCTGAGCTCGTCCGCCGTTGTTGCTATGCAGGGATCAAAGGTCATTATGGCCATGTGCATGTGTATATATATATATAAAAATATAAGAATGGACAAAAAAGAAGAAGAAGATAAGGAAAAAGTTGACATATAAAGCAGCATAAATTCAACAAACAGCAAACTGCACTTTTCACCACGCTAGTTGTGGGAGGGGGGGGGGGGGGGTGTCACAAATGGGAGCGTTGCTGACTCTGGTGTCTGGTCTGCTGATGTGGCGCCATCTGTTGTGTCAAATTCGAGCATAATAACATTAAAAAACCACAGCACTGACTAACGGCGAATAATGCTCCAGCTTACGTAACACACACACACACACACACACACTCATACGTGACGTAACAGACGTAACACATGCATTACATTACATTGCGTTACGTTACTTTGTTAGCAGCAGCTTGACTTCCCCCCCCCCCCCCCCACGATTTCGATCTGATCCACTTATGTCAAATTCGCACATATTCCCCACTCCCCGCCAGCATTTTTGATTGTTCTTCGTGAATTTGTTTTGCGCTTGAAAATCTTTCAAAACGGTAAATCAAAAGCAGAATTACAACAAAAAAAAAAACAATTTCATTTTGACAAAGTGTAAAATCTGCGAGGAATAATTGGAAATTATTAATTGGCTGTCGCAAAAATCAAGCAAAATTTGCAGTTTTAATCATTAATTTTAACAAAGAGTTTTTATTATAATATCCCTCGGAGACAATGGTGAATAATATACATATATATATCTATACATATATATATATATTAATATATTTTGAAGGTATTTTAGCTATACTTTATATTAATATATAGACTAGAAAAAGAAGCTGAATATTTGCTGATTTCGCTATTAAATCGATCGTAAACCATTGTTTTTTTGCTATATTCTGTATATTAATATATTAATATTAATAATATTAATATTATTAAAAATATTAAAAATATTAAAAATATATATAAATAATTAGTTACATGCAAATGGTGATCTCAGACATTGAAAAAAGGCAGCTCCAAAACAAAATTATCCTAAAGCTATCTATAATTCTTCGCATCCTACTTAGGACATTATCTAGATATATATATATATATATATATATTATTTACAGTTGCAAAAGCGTCTAGACTGATTATCATATCAGTTCGTGGAACTCTTATCATTTCATTACGGCCCGAATGGGTGTCTCTTAACGTCTTTTCCCATCTGCTCGAGGAGGAGTCCTTCTTGATTATTCTTCCCTTGTAGGATTGAACAATGGAAGTGCTAAAATTGTTTTCAGATCGCGTTAACACAATGTAGTTAACCAATTAGTTTGGCTAAATGATGTCAAAGTGCTTTCAGCTCACTGACTTTTTCAATTAGCCGTTTGGTCGCTAATAATTCATGATTTTTAGCCGCACTTGTTGCCAGCGGCCATTTTGCCATTGCCTGGCAACAATATATATGGCAGCTGTCATACATTTAAGGCTTTTAAGCGACAGACTCACCCCCACACCCACCCCCACCTCGCTAGCCACACTCGTGGCTGGTGGTGTTGCTGCCCCATTCTGGTGCCTCCTTTGTTGCATGAGCAGACCAATTAATAACTAATGATGTGCAGTGCGCTTATTAGGCCAATTGCATACATTATCCAGGCCAAATATCATTTCATTTTTGCTGTCACGAACTTTTCCTGCCTCCCTCCCACTCACCACCGTGCCCTGCCATGCCATGCCATGCCCTGCCCCCAACCACTATTCCTGCCTCCTGACAATTGAGTGTACCTCGGGCCTTTGACTAACTGGCTGACTAACCGGCTGGTTCACTGGTGACCTGTGCTTCAATACCTGCCTAACTTCCTGCATTGTTAGCCAGCGATGCGTAGCACACATTCCTACACACACACACACCCACACACACCCACACACACGCAGAGGGAGAGAGAGAGGTAAAGAGAGAAATGCAATTATGACAATCAAAGTGGACAAATGCAGTTGCAGGCCGGCGCCTGAGAGAATGCTCTGTTTGAAAAGTATGGTTATACACTCAGAGAAAAAATGTAGACCGACATTTTTACAAAGCCACAACAAAAACAATTGTTGAACACTTGTTCTAAATTTAATGACTATTTCATATTTAATACAAAAATTCCAGAAATATTTGTAGAAAAGTTTAAAATGTTTTTGTGCAAATAAAATTCACATATTTTATTTATATATTTTTATTTTCAGGAAATTCATTTGTAAAACTTGTTTATTTACACAAAAAAAAAAAAAACCAAAAACATTTTTGCTAATGCCAATTTAAAATTTTTAGTTTATTTTTTTCTTTTATTTTTTTTTTCTGCAGGTGGCTTGGTTGATTGCCTGGCTTCCTGGATGGCTAGTTGAATGGCTGAAATGGCTGAATGGCTGACTGGTTTGCCTGACAAATGACAGCTGCAATAGTCAGTTAGACAGACAGATACCCCTTACAATTGTGCACCCCCCCTCCCCCTCCCCAACCGTCCACTCCCTGCCCCATCGTACCGTAACTTGACTTTAACTGTGACGTCTGCTCCGAGCTGCATGTAAAAATCCACCAGGGACACTTTGATGCTGACAGCCCCATTGATGTTGAGGGCAGGCGTGACACGCACACAAATGCCACAACTGGCTTCCAGGCACACACACACACACACACACACACCCCTATACATCCACCCGCACACACCCGCACAAACACACACACACAGTAATTTAGAGCGTTATGTGCGCTTTAATTTTAGCCTGGGGAGCTTTGACCAAAAATGACCTAATAATAAGTAAGCAGCTACCAGCTAAGCCAACCCCTCCCCCCTCTCTCTCTCACACTCTCTGTCTCTCTCTTATTCATTTCCCCAACTGGGATTCACAATTTTTGCAGCAGCACATGCTTTAGATAAGCTCCATCTAATTTGCAACTAATTGCAAGTCATTAAAATGCCAGCCCCTCCACTTCTCTCTCTCACTCTCTCTCCCTCTCCCTCTCTCCCTCTCTCCTTGGCAAGTCAGTGCCCTCTTGCAAAAGTCCATTTTAATCTAGCAATTAAGGAATAATGGGCTTTAATTAACCGCTAAAATCTAAAAAGCTCGCATAAATAACCAATTGACAGTGGCCAAAATGTCGCTTACACTCTCGCTCTCTCTCTCTCACTCTCTCTCTCTCTCTCTTTCTCTCTCTCTGTATCAGTTTACATTGCTGCCACTTTGCGTCCATAAATTGAATTATGTTAAGCCTCGCATAATGGTCAAAATAACACGCAATTTGCGGCAACTCGAAAATGTTTACGACAATGCCACGCCCCTCGCACACGCACACACACACTCAGACACGTCTGTAGGCGACTCCAAGTACTTCCACACCCACACACACACTCACGCACACACTGACATCCTCAGCCAAAGTTGCAAAATCGGTGCCACAATTCGCTTTTCGGCTTCCTTTTCCATTTCAACTTGCAACTTTTCGCATTTCACTTTCCACTTTCGCTGTGTGTGTGCGTGTGTGTGTGTGTGTGTGTGTGTGTGTGTTTGTGTTTATATATATTTGTGTGTGTTTTGCGTATTTGTGTTAATTTTGGTAAAATCACTTAATCCTTTTGATAATATTGCCAGCTCTGTGACACCTTAACCCACATTGCCAACTCCCACTGCCATTTCCCGTTTCCCGTTTCCCGCTCCCTTTTTCCATTTCCCATTTCCCCCGCCCGCCCCTTCCCCCTTGCTGTGCCATTCAATTTCTTGTTGCTTTTACTGCGCAAAAACCAAAGCCGCCATTTTCACATTAAATGACGCGCAAATTTACATTTAGTAAAGCAGCTGCCCTCGGACCACGTCATCGACATCGACAACGACATCGACAACGACAACGACATCCCCAATCCCAATCCCGATGCCAATCCCATCTCTGTTGGCCAGTGTGCTCGTCCTCGTCATCGCATTAGTGACGCTCCGCAGCTTATTTACCTAGAAATGCGTGTAAAATGACACGAACAACAATCAGTGGGGAGTGCCCAACGTGCGGATACCCTGTCCAAGCACAATGCACCAATGGAGAGCGTGAATGCTGCTAGTTGGGGACATCTCTGCTTTCGACAGCTGTCAACGGCATTTCATGTCATCGATGCCTCAATGGAGACAGGGTATTCCCAGTGGCGTCACTGACCTGCTGCCTGCTGTCTGCTGCAGCTTCCGTGGACTACGACAGACACTTCATACCATTGCACTACTCTCCAGCAACGCCACCATCTCCGCCTCCAATTCCAGCACCACCTACGGATTGATGCTTCTTACAAGCTGGCAACACGGCGGCTGCTGCTCAATTTGCCAGCTAGCCCCTGATCCTTTCCCCTACCCGCTCTTCCGCTCTCCCGCTGTCCCTCGTCCTTGTTCGCGCCACCCCCTTAACTGTCTTGAGCAAGCATATTACTCTATTAAATTTAAATTAAAAATTGATTAAAATGAGCACTGGAAGTGAGACAGAGAAAGAGGAGCAGAGCACTTGCCACACAGCTGGAGGATACACGCAATTAACGTTGCCTTTCTGCCTCACGTTGCGTAAGAGAGAGAGAGAGAGAGAGAGAGGGTGGGGGAGTGGGCACGAGCTGCTTGCCACCAAACACTTGCCACACTTTAATATAAGTTGCGGACCACACCAAATGCGTTGCGGGTAAGCGACTCTTGTGACGAGGGCAGAGATTGGGGCATGTATTGGTGTCGGATTCGGAGTCGGAGTCGGAGTTCCACTTCTTCTTTGCTGCGTTTTGGTAAATTAAATTTGCGCATTACGCAAATGAGCAGCGAGAGTGCGAGGCGTGTGCGGCGTGTGGCATGTGGAGTGTGGCATGCAACGAACCTAAACGTCAACGAACGAAAGAACCGGCGCACAAGCGAATGAACCCTTCCCTTGAACGCCCACCACCCGCCCCCCAAATGGATGCCGCCTAATGATCCCTAGCCCAAAAGTCAAATTGAAAGCTGAAACTCAAGTGGAAGTTGTGGCCAACATAGCAGAAGAGGCAGGAGAGGTAGACGAGGCAGTCGAGGAAGAAGAGGCAGAATCATGACTCCGGTGGCCGTTTAATGTCCTTGTCACTCAATGTGTTGCCATTTGATTGGATTCTTGCGGTCAGACAGCTGTGAATGTGTGAATGAGTTCAAATCTGAATGTGAATCTCAATGTGAATCTCAATGTGAACCACTCAACGAATCTATCCGGCAATTACAAGTGTCGGTGTCAACTGTCCCCATCCTCATCCGCATCCTTCAGCGTTGGCCAAACAATGCACTTTGCACGTAATGCAAAAGAATAACTTCCCTGTTTGGGAATTCATTACGACACTTCGCTTTGACCTCCGATGAGTCCCATTGAACGTAACGTAACGTTACGTGACGTAAGTGATGAGCCAACTTGGTTTTACGTCAATAATATTTAACATTGAATGTTTTGCGATAAATATTATTTGCTTACTTTTTTTGATAATTTAATGTTACGTAATGCAACTGTACTCTCTGCATAAGCTGCTTACGTGACTGATAACGTAACGTAAGGCCGTGATAAAAGTGCGTGCGTCGCCAAGCAACCCCTTACGTAAGCCATCCGATTCACATTCACAAGGCGAACCCTTCCTTCCCTGGGCACTGAGATATTTTCACCCCACCGCTGCCTAATGATGTCTGTCTGGCCAGAAATTGAGTGCAGGACGCGACAAGGGTAGAGGAGAGGGGGTGGTTTGGGGGGGAGGGGTTGTTAAGGATAATGTTTTTGTCAGCTATGCGCCGTGATTTGATTGAATTTTTGTGGTCTGTCGCTGACGCTGAAGAATCCAACTCACAGTCCCAACCAAAAGTACAAAGGGCAAAGGGTGAGTGGGGTGGGAAAGGGGGAACGGAGTGAATGGGGGGCGCACCGGGGTGAAATGGAGAAAAGAAAAGACGGGTTCGAAGTCGAAGTCGATTCAAGATTTGCGTGCAATTTCTTTTTACGTTTTAATTAAAAAGTGTCGCTTAGTGCGAATGTCCATTTGACTGATGGGTCGCACTAGATGGAGCATGAACCCAAAGATGCCAACAAAGAGAGACACAGAGAGAGAGAGAGAGAGATGGAGAATAGAGTGGAGACATAGCAATTAAGCCGCCGTGTTGCCCCCCTGTCGCTTGGCTTAATGAAAACGATTATCGACTGGGATGAGTCGGATGCCAAATGGAAATTAAACAGTTGGTGCAACTGGGATTGGGGACTGCCTGGGGCTGGTAACTGGGAACTGGGCGATGGGTGCCTGGTTTGCTTTTCGTAGCCAAAGCGTAGCCAATGGGCAACAAACTTATTGCTTAACAAATTCTTTAATAAATTAAATGTCCTGCCAGCTTTGGTCCTAGCTGTATATAAATGAATGGCATCAATGGCCGCCCGCTGATTGAATGTGCCATTGGCAAAAGGGCTGGGGGCTGGGGGGCTGATGGCCCCTGGGAGTGGGACAGAAGCAAGGTGGATGGCAATGAAGCGCGACGCTCGCCGGTCCAAGTTTATCATCAGTTATGTGTGCCGTGTGCTGTGTGCTGTGTCTCTGGCCGGGACTAGCCTTTCCCGGATCGCCTGATGGATGGCTAAATGCTTGAATGCGCCAAATGGACAAACCTGACAAACCTGACAAGCAGACAAGCAGACAAACATGAAGTCGCCCGATGGTTGAACGGGGGCAACGGAGGCGCTTCTCAAGTGGCCAAAAGGGCAGTTGTTGCTCCAGAAACCAGACACAAACAACGATGGCCAGAAATGAAATTAAATGTAATTTGTCGTTGACTAAGTATTTGTGGGCAGCGACAGCGGCGCATTTGTCAAATGTGTCCCAGCCCAGTCACAGCTCGAAGGACTCACAGGATGCGCAGTCCTTTGAAGTGTGCAGCAAAAGGAACAAAAACTGGGGAGAAAAAAATCGAAGAAAGCCCAAGCGGAACCGAAACTGTAACTGAAACCGAAACCGAAACTGAAACAGAAATTAAAAGCCAGTCAATCAGTCAGTCAGTCAGTCAGTCAGTCAATCAGTCAGTCAGTCAGTCAGTCAGTCAGTCAATTGGTCAGTTTGCCAGTGAAATAAGTATTCGTCACATTTATGAGAAGTGCACCGAGGGGCATTTAAGCATTTAAACAGCGAGGCCAACAAAGGAAACATGAAAGGTGGCAGAGAAGGGGCAGAAGAGGCAGAGAGAGAAGTGGCAGCAACAACGAAATTAAAACGAGCTACTCAATTACGCAAATTAAAACGAAAATAAAGCAGCCGCGTTGAGCAAACAGACGCAGAAACAAACAAATGCCAAGACCATAAAATATCTATGTAAATAAAAATAAATATAAAAATAAATATAAAAATAAATAAAAAAATAAATATATAAAAAAAAGGAGAGCGAAAAGGAATGCGAACAATGCGATTTCTATTGTTGCCTTTTATTGTTATTTTCAGTTTGCTTTGTTTCATTTTTATTTTGTTTTGTTTTGTGACTGTGTAATTTTTTTTTTATTTTTGTTTTTTGTTTTTTAATTTGTAACATAATAATAAAGTTCGCTGAGGTCGCCGCTATAAAACGCGTCATTGAGGCGGCTCAACTCATTCAACCTTTTGAACCCTGCCAGCCCTGCAAACCCCTTTAAAACCCCCTCAAGCCCGCAAAGCCTTCCCACGGCCACAGCTTCTTTGCCTCGCGGGGCATGTTGGGGGGCCAATAAAATCAAATTAAAAGGCGCCAAAGTGTCACGATTATGAGACTTTAAGTGAAATCAATTAAAAAAAGCAAAACGAATTAAAAACAAAAAATACAAAAAAAAAAAACACATAAAAAAAAGCAGCAGCAACCAAAATTTAAAAGCAACGAAAAAGAAATTAAAAATCAAAAGGGAGAAGGCAAAAAGCGAAGCGGATAGCAAAGGTGTCGAGGGGTCAAGCGGGAGGCGAGGAGTCGAGTGGAGGACACCTGACGCGTGCCAGCAGAGGGCGAGGCTGTGGGCATGTGTCAAACTGTCGGACCTGTCACCGATGCCAACGCCGACGCCGACGCCGATGGGCGCAATTTGGGTGCGCCATGCAAATTACACGGCTAACAAATGGTTTGCTGCCTTGGACCGCTGTCCAGCTTTAGTAAGATGGAGCGGGGGAGGGTGGCAGGAGGAAAGCGAGCAAATACCGAGCAAATGCCTAATGCCGCACTCTGCACACTCTTTCCCCTCACATAAAGCACTCAACTGATTAATGTAAGCAGAAGAAATATTAAATTAAACAATTTGAATAATGTAAAAATAAAATAAAAATAAAATAAAAATAAAATAAAATATTAAATTTGATAACATAACTAAAGCAGATAAATTTTAATAAATATTATGAATTAAAAACTCAACTCTTTTCTCTCTTTTCTCCTAATAAAATTAATGAATCAGTTATTTTTATTATTATATTTTATTATTTAACATATAATATTGAATGCATATTTATTTAAAAACATTTTCATATTGCTATTGAAGTTTATTAAATGATATTGGAAAGTTAATCAGTTTCCCGACATATATAATATATATCTCTCTGAGTCTCCCTCTCTTTTTTACATTTGTTTTTTTTTTATTTATAAATAGTATTTATCGCTATAAATATCAACTAAAAAATAAATAATTAATTAAATCGAATATTTTCTTTATTATTACTCTCTCTCTCTCTTTCTCTCTCTGAGTCAGTCTCAGTTTCTCTCATTTATTACATATCGTCTGAGAATAATCGTAGTACTCATTGCTATAGTCAATAACTAATTGCAGATTTTATAAATTGCATTCTACGGTAAATTTAGAAACAATTTATATTCATTATTACTCACACTCTCGCTCTCTCTCTCGCGCTCTCTCTCTCTATCTATCTCTCTTCTAACAAATTGATTGTCAATTGCAAAGGACTCCTGGCAGGATGCAGGTCCTTTTCATCGGCACTTTAAGAGAACCTTTGCCGCGAGGCGCTTGGGTAATTAAATGATGTTGCCTGTTGCCGCTAGATGGCGCTGTAATTGACCCAGTTGAGCACTCAGTAATTTTTCATGGCAAATAATTATGCCAGAGCCAAAGTCAAAGCGAACATTTTTCGACTAAATGCAAAAAAAAAAGAAGCAGCGAAAATAAATTGAAAATCATATCAAAGTTAAGCTGTCAGACGTCATGTTCGTGTGTGTGTGTGTGTGTGTGTGTGTGTGTGTATGCTTAGGTGTGTGTGTGTGGGTGTGTGTGTGTGTGTGTGTAAGCCAGTCTACAGGAAGTCAACGGCGTGCTTCCTTTCAGCTTCATGTTTTTCTTCATTTTGTTTTCATTTTCTTTTCTTTGTAATCCAATTTTTTTTTTTTATTTTTTTTTTCATTCATACAAAGAAATATTAAATTAAGAAAAGATTTTTCATGCTGCTTGTTTTTTAATAACTCCCAACAACAATGGGAAACGCTCCCAGCACCGGGCTCCCTTCCCCCCTCAGGGTGTGCATGTATGTGTGTGTGTGTGTGTGTGTGTGTGTGTGGAGCATTGAAGGACTGAAGGCGATGGGCGGTAAAATTAATAAAACTTTAAATTGTTGCTAAAGGCGGAGGCAAGTGCAGCAGCATGTTGAACCATGAGATGAGTGGAGTGTGTAGCGGGGAGTGGGGAGCAACGAGTGGAGAAGTGCGGGGCAGGCGGACAGCAGCAGTAAACTGTACGACATTGGCCATGGGCACAGCAGACAGGAAGTCAACGACTGGCTGAGTTCAATAAAAGAGCAAAAACAAGAAGCGAAAGGTGAGAGAGAAAGAGAGAGAGAGAGAGAGAGAGAGTGGGAAGTGGGGAGTGGGATGTGAAGCGAGTCTCTGAGTCGAACTCAGACTGTGGAATGTTTAATGGTCTCATTTCGTTTCATTAAAAATTTATGCGGCCCTAAAAGCTTTTGTTGTTGCTGCTTCAATTGTTGTTGTTGTTGTTGTTGTTGTTGTTGCTGTTGTTGTTGCTGTTGTTGTTGCTGTTATTCTCAGGCTGACTGATTGTGTCAACGCTGAGCGACTTTTGGCAGAAAATTTAAGTGAAGATTTCGCTTATGGCCAACTTTTACCAGTTATCAGTTACCAGTTAACAGCTACTGGCTAATGATGTCATAAGCCAATATCAATATATGCATACACATGTGTGTGTGTGTGTATGTGTGTTGTGTTTGTGTTTAATATATACAGTTATCTGTTGTAGAATTATCCTTTCGGGGCAGAAACATTATTTCATTTGTGGGCGCGTCTTTGAATTTATTTATTGTGCGGATGCTCCGTGTTGGCTATTAATCTATTTTTATTTATTTCTACTTATGCGTTCAGCTAGCCTCAATTCCCAACCCCCCCCCCCACCCACTCTCTTGCTCGTGCTTGAAATTATAAGCAATTGAAATAAATCAAAGTCCAAAAAATAGTAAAAACGTCGCAAGCGAAACGCATAACAAAAAATAACAAAAAACAGATAAAAAATAGACAAGGATTTTATCTGCTTAAAATGAAGAAGATAAAATACCCTCGTTGTTCAAAATTCGTTATGGATCAATGATGTGTGAGCAACAGACACTCCAAACTGATCTGCTCCAGAAGATGCCCCAAAAGATTGCCCGAAAATGCTATAAAAAAAGGCTAAAAAATATGCCAAAATATGAGAAAAAATCTTGCTGTGCGCATATTAATTATGGTTTATGGACTCTCAGTGCTGTCAATACAAGAGTTCACAGTTTGGCAAAAAAAAAATACAAATAAAGGGAAATACAAAAGAATAAATAAATGATAACAATGTGCTGCAAAGTGTTCTTGAAAATGGCTAAAACAAAAAAGGGAAAGCAAAAAGAAAGTCAAAAAAAAAAATGGATTCGGTTTGGGGAAACTCGTTGAGAGGCGCGCAGAGTCAACGTTTTGCTATTGTCCACTTGTTCAGCTTAACGATTCATTTAAGCTGAAATCCCCCCCCCCCCTGAAGTGTCAAGTGTGTGTGTTTGTGTGTGTGTGTGTGTGGCATTGTCTCAGGCAGCGCAGACTCTGCTCAGACTGCGAGCCATGCACAATTTATATTGCTCTCTGTCCACATTTATTGCAGCAATAATTCATTTAATTTAACTTGATTTACTTTGTCAATGCTGCGCATATACACTTCACCCACAAGACACCACCCCCCCCCCCTACCACCTCCCTTGAGCCCTTGTCCCCTGTAACCAAACAGAGGCATTGGAATGTTAGCCAAGAAACGCTTGTTAGCTGCGTTATTTGGACATTTTGTGGCGGAAGAAAGCAAAAACTAAACTGGTCAAGGGGCACACCTCCTTAAGCACACACACACACACATATATATATATATATGGAAGTATGTGTGTGTGTGTGTGTGTGTGTGTGGTGTATTGCTGCTCTTGCTGTAATTTATGCCACGTTTGCCACTTTTGTCATTTCGCTTGCTGTGTTTTCATTCTTTTTTTTTCTATACACACACACATAGTTATGAGTGTGTGTGTATGTGTGTGTGTGTGTGTGTGTGCGTGTTACGCATTTGTGTGTGGTATCGTTTGGCAGCATTTTGTTTGTCTGCTTTGTTTTATTGACACTTTTGATCTTTTTCAATGCATGTTCGATTCATTTATTATGTGCGCCAGGACGTGTGTGCTGTGTGTGTGTGTGCTGTGTGCTGTGTGTGTGTGTGTGTGTGTGTATGTGTGCTGCGGCATATACTTGCCAAGAGTTGGTGCCGTTATGTACACACTGATTGATACATAGGCCCACAGCAGAGCAGAGCAGAACACAACACAACACATCATGCCACGCCACGCCACGCCCACCTTGCCACAGCGGATGTAATTTGTTGACAAATGAGCTACAATAATGTCACATTATCAGTTCATCACAATAAAATTATACGCCTCGGAGCACGAAGACCCCCACAGATCCTGTGCTGCAATTGCTGATTGCTCCCCTTAGGCAAAAGCAGCAGAAGGAGCAGCAGGATGACTGGCTGACTGGCTGACTGGTCACTTAATTGGCTGACCAGTTTATGGCCAACGAGCTTAAAGACGAAGCTTGGACTTACCTTCAATTCAAGCTGTCACCCATCCCTCTCTGTCCATGTTGCCAGCACACATGTTGGCTCGCAAATGAAAAGCTGTTAATCATGACCCTGAAACAGTTTTAGCCATGTCATGGAGTGCGCATTAATTTGGCCAATGGAATGCATTAGGCATTTGCTATCAGCAGGCATTTTGTGTGTGCCCAGCAATGACCAGCTGGAAGCACCTCAGCGATATGCTGATCAGGTTTGGCAGCTTGTCAGAATTTGCTTCGATTTTATTTTTTTCCCATTATTATTTTTTTTTTTCTTTTTTTTATCGCATCAATTTGTGGGTTTGCTGGCGCAGCCTTTTTGGAGGCAAACTTTGGCCACCGCAAAACCATTTGACAAGCAGCGTTGCCAATTGACAGCTGCTGCATTAAGCCCGGCTTGAATGACAGTTTGAATGCTGCTCGGCAATAAACGAGTGTCTGAGTAAATGAATGAATGAATGAATGAATGAATGAATAAATGAACGAATAAATGAACGAATGCCATTGGCAACATTGTCAATGTGATAAATGCTAATTTAAGTCGCCTATCAAATGATCCAGCCCGGTAATTGCTTCGTGCACTGCTGACAGCCGCTCCAGTTCGATTTTTCAATCGCCCCCCATCCCAATCCCCATCCCCAATCGTATTCCCATTCGCGTAGCCATCTTCAGATCCCATCCCCATACACTTCCAGTTTCAGTCCTAGTCGTAGTCGCTGTCCATCTAGTCTCGTCATTAAAGCCTTGTCACTGGTCTGGCTCAGCAACTGCTTTTTTTTTATTCATTTCTTTTACCACTTGCCCCACTTGCCCCACTTGCCCCACTTGCAACGCCTACCAAATATCTTAACTAACTGATTTGAGTCTCCTCGTTTAGCCAGAGCACAGCTGCGGCCTTTCGAGTACTGCTCAGAGTTTTGGGAGCATCGCCAAAATATATATAAAAATTACTTAAGAAAATAAAACATAAATAAAAATTAGATGAAATAAATCAAAATAATTTAAATATTTTTATAATTCATTAATTGTTATACAATTTAAATTATTATATTTTATTTAAATTAATTATTATATATATATTTGAAGCTAATTAAATTTTACACAGTTTTAAATATTATTTTTAATAATTTATGTAGCAGAAAGTAACTAAAAAAAAGGGCATTTTAAGCGAATTAAATTGTCTACAGTTTTGATAATTAATTATGTATTTATTGTAGAAAATTTCAATTTTACGCATTTTATGTTAATTAAACTGTTTATCGCTTTAAATATTAGTTTTTAATATAAGCAGAAGAAACTAAAAAAAAAAAAACATGGAGTATTTCATTTTTAGTGAGCATTTTAAAATATTTAAATTGTATTTTGTTTTTAACATAATTAATAGAGGATTTCTCCGAAAGGGTTTACAACACATGTTAAAACCCAACTTTTCTATTAAAGTAGACAATTTTTTTTTTATAATTTCAGCAATAGAAAGGGCATTGAAAGTGCGACTTGTTGTGCAAAATTTTCATTGCTTGTTACTTTGTTATAAATTGGTTTTCAATTGAAAAGCACTGCTCCGCTCCCCTCTGCTCCGCTCCCCTCTAGTCTGCTACAGCTCTGCTCCTCTCCTCTCCCCTCTGCTCCACTCCCCTCTGCTCCGCTCCACTCTGCTCTGCTTCAGCTCTGGCGTCTTAGCTCTGCTCAGCTGACTGACCAACCATGTGCATATGCCTCAATAGATCTATGCCCCTGCCCATGGCCATGCCTCCCTTGTGGCGCTTCCTGCCCCGACTTGCTGCTGCTTCTTCAGCGCTTCTTGCTACGCTTCTTTGCTATTGACCATCATTCATCATTAAATTGTTTCGTTAACTGTTTTCAACAATATTTTTTTTCTTTTCATTTTTTATATGTTTTTTTTGTCATTTTTTTTTTTTTTTGTTTGTTCTTGTTTGTGTGCGTGCTGAGAAGCTGCTGCTGCTCCTTCTTTTTGTTGTGTGGCCCGCACCCGCACCCTGCACCCCTCACCCCTCATCCCACACCCCTATCCCCAACCCTCAAGCGGCAGGCACAACAAAGGGCAGCGAGTCAGCGTCGGTTTTTGCTACGCTGCCAAAATTTGATGAATTTCTTTTTTATTCATTTTGAAACTTTTCCCTGTCTCGAATTTTATTTTATTTCATTTTATTTGAATTTGTTGCGACGGCTCTTTTTTCGTTTTGTTTTTTTTTTTTTTTTTGTTCGTTTTTTTTTTTGGCCCGCTTGTTGTGTCTTACACAATTTTTCTAATCAGTCAGCGTCCATGTCCGTTCCGCAATTTGTTTCACTTCTTCTGAGATGAGTTCAGTCGAGTTCTGTGGGCCTCATTCAAATGCGGGCAACTGATTAAGGGGTTGGAGGGGGGAGGAAGAGGGGGATAACAAAACACTATTAAATACCACACAGAATGAAAAGGAGTTCCTTGTCGAATTGTCCTTTCGATTATTCTAGCAGATACTATCAGTTATCGGTTATCAGTTATCAGTTCATATTTCTATTAAGATCGAGGACAATCAATCAAGGAAAAGTTCCGGAGTTGAGTTGAGATGTGCCACAAAAGAAGGTATCAAATGAAACCTTAAGAAATCAGTTTAAATGCGAAATGCTGACAAATGCGTTGCCACACAGCCAATCCTTCGGTGGGTGGAGTTCGTGCCACAATGTGTGGCACTAAATGAAATTTCGTTATTTCGCAGGCATATGGAATAGGTCTGTGATGAGGCCCACCCATGGGAAATATGCAGATTGAGTTGCATTTCGCTGCTCGACTTGGCACGAGGCATTTCTTGAGCACTTCACATGTTGCGTGCCACACCAACTGGCAACTGGCAACTGGCAACAGGCAAAGCAGTGTTGTAAAGCAATTGAATTTAAGTGTTATATTGTGCCTCATGCGTATATATTGGCATTATTTTTACCCACTTGCAGCCTACAAAGTAGAATTGCAATTATTCCGTGTTGCAAGACTCGGCAAGAGGCAACTGAAATGCATTTGGCTATACAATTTAACTTAAGTATGTAATTTAGAGAAAAAGGAAGAAGAAGAGCATATATATATATATATATATATATATATATATATGGATATATTTCTATTCCAAAATGAATTCCCTTTTTGCAGTGCTCAGATCGTTGTTGAATTGGCAACAAGGGGCAAGTGGGTTGGCTGGTGGTGCAGGGTGCATGGTGCAGGGGGGGGGGGGGGGTTGTAGAATTGTAATATTGACGATGTACTGGCAAAGCAATCAGCAGCAATAAATGATAAGCCTCGGCAACAATGCCAAAGGCATTCACAAAGCTCGAAGGCACTGAAAAATGTCACACAAAAGCGAATCGAAACGATACCAAAACCCAGTGCCACTGGCCAAAGGGGGGCAAGTGGGGGGGGTCTACTATATATGTGTGTGTGTGTGTCTATTTATTGACACAAGTAGCTGTGTCCAATATGTCCATGGGCTAAGCGGCTGGCTACTTTGCAACAGATTTGCCTTTAACGAAGCGCACGATTTCCAATAATGTGCAAAATGTGTGCGAAGCGGATGCGTTTTTTATATAAACAGCAACAGATACAGACACAGATAAAGATACAGATACGGATACAGATACGGATACAGATGGAGATGGAGAGGCAGTTATAGATACGGATACAATCGACAATCTGCCTCTTTGTGTGGCACTCATAAAACGTGCGCACATTTTCTGTGTGTGAGTGGGATGGCTGTGGGGGAATGGGGGGAGGGGAGGTTACGACGGATTGAAGCATGTTAGCCGGACTTTGTATAATGAGTTCCCTTGTGACCAAATCCATGTGTTGCCTGACATTTTTTTTTTGTTGTTGCTGTTGTTGTTGTTCTGGGGCATGTGCATAGGGCGTCAAGGTGAAAGCCACTTAAGGTCCAAGCCAAACGCTGGGGTCCCAGTTATCATGTGACAGTAATGAAGTGACAGCTACAACAATAACAACAATAAGAAAGGGAAATGACAGCAGCTCGACCGCAAAACTGAAACAAGGCCGCAAACCGCACGCGGATATCAAAATCAAAATACATGACGGCTATGGGAGAAGGGTGAAGCGGGGGCAGGTGTAGCAGAAGAAGTAGGGTTGTAGGGTTGCACCCGGACTGTTTGGGGATTGGTCGGTTGGGCGTTTAAAGTCGCCACTTAAAAGGCGATTAAAGGCAAACAGCAAAAGGAGGAGGAGCATGGAAACTGGCACAGTGGAATTTAATGAGTAGCAACAACTGGCAAACAAGTCGAAAGACAACTCTTGGCCATCTATTTGCCCAGTACACCCCCTCCCCCTAAACACACACTCTCCCCCTCTCTCTCTGTATATATACCCGACGAGCGGCCGACTGCGCACATAAATTATTAATTGCAAAATAATTGCAAAATTGTGTTTGGCCAAGTTAATTTATGCAGTAAAACTTCGCCGCAACCGTGGCCAGAACACTGAATGAGTTGAGTTGAGTTGCAGCCCAAGACCCCAGCTCCAGCTCCAGCATCAGCCCAAGAGCAAACCCAGACAGAGATCGAGCCTCTGTCCAAACACTTCTACCCAATTCAACAGTCATTTCAGCTTGGCAGCTCCAACAAGTCCAAGAAGAGTTCAGCTTAAAATGGCTTATTCAATTTGCTGGGTTTACATGGGTTTTCTCTCTTACCCTTTTCCCTTTTTCCCTCAATTTTCATTTCTTTTGCCCCTAATGAGACTCCTCAGCTCTCATATTGATATCGATAACAAGGTAAACTCAAGATTATAATTAAGAATAAATTACTTCGCGGTTTTTTTATTTTTTGCATTATGTATAATTTTTAATTGCCTACTTTAAATTATATAAAAATAAATAAGCCTTTAGAAAACCAAAAGTTAAAGTTAAATATAAAATTTTTTAAAGCTATTTTTTTGTGTGTTTTGATTCCATTTTAGACATACTCGAAAACATAAATACCAAATTCGATTAGCAAAAATGCAGAAATGTTCGAAAATACTTTGGAGCACTTTGTGGACATGGGATTTGCTGGCTTTACATCAACAAACATACAACAAACTAAATATGTTTTCCCCTTTTGGCTGGCTTACAAGCCAAGTACAGTGAAACATTTATAGTTGGCTCATGTTCAACAATATTGGTTATTACACAGCCTGTTGCTTAACTTGTAATAGGCTTAAAGTTATCAACCCTTTCCTGACTCCAACTGGGCTCACAACAAGCAGTCAAGTTCTCAGTTCCGCCTAACTGTGCACTGAGAGAAATTGATATGGTTAATGTAATTTATACTGTTTCCAAGCTAAGTTCAAAATTGTTGTTAGTTAGTTGTTGGTAGTAAATTTAAGTTAACAAATTCAAGTTTAGATTTAGTGAATAATTATTGAATGCATGCTGGATTTAAGATAGTTTTGCACTCAATCGAATTTAATTTGCGGCATTTCACACATTTTACAAGTTGAAGAAAACTGATTAAAAATATGTCTCAATTTGTTTTTTTTTTTAGTTTGTTTTTAAGTGTTTTTAGGCAGCGATACAAAGATAGATTTGTATCTACATGTCCAAATGTACTTATGCAGATGCGCTCAAGTGTATCTGATAGATAGATGTGTGTACAGTTATCGCACTGCAGATATATAGATATAAAGATACGCACTTCTTTGCACTTCTTCGCGCTGCTTTGCTGCTTGGCTCCTTTGTATCTTTGTATCTTTGTATCTTTGTGCATGCCCAGGCAAGCAGATAAATCTATTATCCTTTAATTTAGCCCCAGAAATAATGAAGCATGCAAAAGTCTTTTGTGCGGCATGCCACACATGCCACACATGCCACACCCAGAAGCCAGCCCACCACTCGCACACACTCGCCACATGCAACGCACAAATCCAATCAACGGCAATTTGCAGCCAAGTTGCAAAGTCGTCGGCAAATGTGCAATTTATTTATTGCAATTTTTTGTTGTTGTTGCATTTTCTCGCTGCAAATGTTGCTATTGTTGCAAATTGCATTTTTGTTTGCAATGCGATTTTGGCAATTCATTAACATTTCGCATCCAAATGAAAATGCAAATTCACCGAAGACAAAAGCCGCCAAAGCCAATAGTAACTTGGCCAAAATGCCAATAGACAGAAACTGAGGCCAAATCGACAGCATCTGTTCCAACCGTCTATCTTAATTAGTTAATGAAAGCGTCGACTCTAAGTGGCAATTTTTAAACATCTTCCCTCACTCACCTCACCTCACCTCACCTCACCTACCTCAGCTACAATTAATGTCTATAAATAGTGGGAATTAATTGACAACAACAACCCAAAAATGATAAATTATCAACTGAATAATGCATTTCCCATTGGATAAATCAACTTTACAATTTCATCGAGTTTTTAAGTTGACAAAGATTCCAATTCAGTTGTCAATTTCGACATTTCTGTTATATAAATATTTATTAAATAAACTTTGCCCTTCCGACTCAGTGAAATTTTAATATTACAGGCAAAAATAAATACTGAACGTATTTTCAACTTTTTTGTATTTTCCTGCTGAGAATTCAAAATTGAAATATAATTAAAAAATTCTGTCAAAGAGAGCATTTTTTAAGGCTGAGAAAACATTTATTAAAATACTCAAGTCGAGCGCCCTCGATTATAACACTCTAAATTTGCTGAGCATGTGCCAAAAATAAATACAAGCAATGAAATAAATATGTGAATTCTGACGAGCCATGAATATCAAGTAAAATAGGTAAAAAATATAGGTATATTTTATGGCTAAATGGAAAATGTTAAAACCCAAATCAATTCATATCCGAAGAGGAAAGCACTCGTTTTCAGCACCTGGTGGCAACTGGAACGAAGGGCTCAAATATCCCTCGAGTCGCATTTAAGCCGCACGTCAACGGAATCAGTTCATTGTTCTAACCACGCCTACTACGCCTGCCACGCCCACTCAGAGCACCAGTTGCTCGTTATGGGAGTCGCCCAGCGATTTGTCAATGATTTATGCGTAACTAGCGGATTGCGGATAGGGGCTAGCAGGGGGGGTGGGGAAGGGTTGCTTTGGGTTGCACAACAGGTAACTTGAGCAAATTGACTGCGCCTGCAGGTCTGCAACTCTGCAACACTGAATCTTCCCCACTTCCCCTCTTCTCCTCTTCCTCTCTGCTAAATTGGTGGCGCCTCTGCCTTCGCTGGATGCTGTTGCTGCAGGCCATAAAGTGGACGCATTTGCGATGCAAAGCACGCGGTCTGTGCCACCTGCCACGCCCATGACAAACAGGCAGCTGGGCAGCTGGGCAACTGGGGAGCAGGGGAGTAGGGGATGGGGAGGCATTCGCTACAAACTGATTAAAATGCATTTCAGGGTTGCTGTCGTCAGCAGCGCAGTTGACGTCGCCGTCGACGTCGTCGACGCCGCTGCATTTGCATTTATATTGTTTTGACCAATTTCTGCCCCAGCATTATTATCATTTCTTCTGCCTCTTCTCCCGCTTCCCAATCTTCTCTCACTTAGTGTTTTGCCCCCGTGCCCCGCTTTAATATTTAGCATTATTATTGCATGCAACAAAGCGGCAGCCGCTGAACGATCCCCAGAGCAAGGGCCAGGCAAACTACCTCCCTCCCCAAACTACTCCCCCCCTATCCCCTCCCCCTTGGTGAATCGCTTAAGTATCCAAGTTTGGTCGCCTCTTCCCGTTCAGCAGCCGTTTTGTGTTTGTTTAGCATATGGCAAAAGTTAGAAATTCATTTATTTGACTGCAATTCAGTAGAAGTTAGTTTTCTGCAGAAGCAGAAGCAGGAGCAGATGCAGGAGCAGGAGCAGATGGAGGAGCAGAAGGAGGAGCAGAAAAAGAGCTCAAATTGCTACCTGCAAAATATATTTGATGGCCGGCTTCGTGTTGCGTAATAAATGCCAAAAAACTAAAGTCATAAAAGTGAATTTAACCCCAGATAACTAACAAACTAATTCATTGGATTGCACCCAACTGGCTTGGCTAACAAATGGGTTGATAATGAGTTAAGAAGTAGATAAGAAAGAGTTAAGAATAAGATGGGAAAGAGCTGAAAGTTGGACTAGAATTCGATGGGAATGGACTAAGAATGGCTGAGAAAAATGAATTTTCTTCTTGGATCAACTCATGATGACTTTAATTGATTTCTTGAGCTATACAAATATATATATATATATATATATAGAACAGTTAACAGTTAGAAAACAGTTAAGTAGAAGCATTCAAGCCAATTCGGATAGTTCCAATGGGTTTCCGGAGAGTTTGCAGACAAATCGACAGTTGCACAATTATTTATATATATTATGGATGCTAAACGCGAATATATATATCTATATATATATATATAATCGTGGGATATGTGTGTTTCATGGCAGACATTGAATATTTTGTTGTTGTGTCATTTATTCGCTGATCCATCGAATCTGCATAAATTTTGAATTGTGCTCGTTAAGTGGAAATTGTCATTTATACTTTGTGAGGATTTTGTTGTCCATTTTGAATAATACTCAGTGCTGTGACTGTTGTATTCATCTTGCTGCCTGTACTCGATATATATATATATATAGTGGTATCTCTGATATCTGTCGATTGATTGATTGGCGACTGGCAAAGCATTACAAATTGCCTGCTTAAGTATTTTGATGGCCATAGTCAGACGCAGAGTCGCCAAAACTGTCCGCCCCAATTCTATCCATGTATGTGTGTGTGTGTGTGTGTGTGTGTTTGTGTGTGTTTGTGTGTGTGCCGGCATTTTATCATTGTCGACTGCGGTCCGGGCAAAAATTGTTTGCGATTTTTATCATTTTAAATGGCGGCCGCAAAGCGACAAAAAAAAACACAAAAAGTGACACAAAATGCGAATAAAAAAAAAAACAAAAATAGGCAAAAAGAACCAGTCAAATCGTTGGCCAATTTGGGGTTGCCCCCCCCCCAACTGAGGTGTGGGGAAACGGGGAAAGTATGGGTTGGGATGGGTTGGAGTTTCAGCTAAATGCCATGTTTTTCCGCTGCTGTTGTTGTGATCTTAAGCGCGGATTTGCATTATAATTTATTATGCAAGAATTCCATGCATCCAAGCACTCCATTCTAATCCATTCCATTCCACTCCATTCCATTTTAAACCATTCCATTCCATTTTATTCCAGTTTTGTGTGGCTAATTTCGATGCGAAGGCTGCGATAAAAATGAAAACATTTCTTTAAATGAGTTTTCCACTTGAGCGTGGAAAATGCGGGGCAAATGTGAATGGGGGGGGGGGGCATGTGATGAGCAATGAGCATTTTCTAAATGGTGCAACCAGGCAACGTGAGGCAGGAGAATGAAAAGGCAGCGGAATCCTTTGCTAATCCTTGCATCACAAACATTTATAAATTACTTATTTGGTCAGGTGCGTGCTGAGCAGGAGACAACAGTCTCAGAAAGGATCTGCTGCTCCTTGCACCCGGCTCGAGTTGGGTTTGGTTTTGGCTCACGTGCGTTGCGCGTATTGCTGGGATTAGAGCACAAAGCAAACTACAGCATTAGAAAGAGACGAGAGAGAGAGAGAGAGAGAGAGAGAGGGGGACTGAGAGAGAGAGAGAGGGAGAGAGAGAGAGGGAGAGAGAGAGAGACAGCAACAAAGAGAAAAACTACAGCAAATTGAAGATTAAATTGTCTCGTATTTTTATTGTGCAGTCTTCAAACGTGGGGTAAACCCCGAAAGGGTGTTTTGGGTGCACCCAAAAAAAAAACGTATTTAATGCATAAAGTAGAGTTTACACCTAATGTGGGTTGTGTGTGTGTGTGTGGCTGTGTGTGTGTGTGAAAATCGAATAAAATAAGCTAAGAAATATGTTGATAGTTTTTAACACCAACAAATAATGAAGAACTAACCTAAAATTATATTTAAAAGAAGAAAAAAAAATTGTATTATTTTTGAAAGTCTACAAGATATGTTAAGCAAACTAGTTGAAATTATATATATATATATATATATCTGTAAGATCTGAAGAAACATATGCAGCATGTTGCAAGAGATGTGACCAAGAATTGAGGCTGATTAGTAAAACATGCGCAGTTTATAATAATGTTCAATATAAATATATATAAAATATATATATATATATATAAAATATATATTTATATATTATGTATATATATATATAGATATCAAACCTGTTGTGATTTCCATGAATTATTAAATGACTTGCTAATTAAATTGCTGTCATGGCAATTATCAAATGAAATGTTATTTCTGACATGGATTTTCCATATTTAATAATCCATTTACCGAATTGACTAACAATACTAAGAGCTCCATAGCCAATTACATTTTCAAATTTTCAAATTTTCAAATTGTCCAAAAACAATGCAACCCAAACCTGCCACAACTGTATTCACTTGCATCACAGAAATGCGGTTGATTTGGTTTGCTAGGTGCTATTTTGGGGGAAAACTGCTTAATTATTTAGTAACCCGATGCCCAAAAAGCTTAACAAGCAGCGTATCCGTAATGTTATCCCCAATGATGATGACAACCAAGCCAAGGAGAGGAGGCGAGGCGAGACGAGGAGGATACGACAGGTGCATGGGCCTGTTCTGGCCTGGTCTGGCCTGGTCTGGTGTTCTGGTCTCATAATTTGCACCAAACTGTTCAATATGTTGTCATTAAATCAGCAAAACGCATCAGCCGCCCCCAACCCCCACCAACCCTCTCCTCTGCCACACCTCAGCGTCGTGTCAATAAAAGGACTCAGCATACACTCAACAAAAATTATGCCACTTACATTATGAATAAATTAGAGCATTTTGGTTATTAAAATGGGCAACAAGGCGGAAGACGTTTTTGGGGCATACACTGCGCGAAATGAAAAGGAGAGGGGCCAGCTTAGTGCTCGATTATTTCTGTGAGTGCAAAAGGCAGACAAAATGGCGATGCGGCTGCTGCTGGTGTTGCCGCCAGCTGTGTCCTTTCCTAGACAAACAATAAAATATTCAAAGTTTATAATGTAAATTAACCCAAGTTGGCCGGCTCGGCCTCAGGCCACGTTTCAGTGTCCTGCCAGCAGGCCATCCTGCCATGAATACACAATACACAACAGCTTTCCCCTCCCCCACCCCCCCCAGCGGCAGCAGCAGCAGCAGCAAGTGAAGTGGTTGCACATCCAAAGGAAGGAATGGAGCAGAGCCAAATCTGTATATCTCTATCTAAGCCCCAAAACAGTTTGTGGCAAGCATCAATTCTCATATGGCTTGCCCCCATTTTGGGGGTAGCTGCAATCTTAGAGAACTTAAAGGATTTGCCACTGGCACTGCCACTTGCCACTTGCCACTTGCCACTTGCTGTTGCTGCGAACGAGACTAATCAAATTTTATTGGGCTCGTTCGCGGAGGTGGTGCGAACAGTGGGGCAATGGCACAGTGGGCGTACCTCCTCGAAAAGACACGTTAATTTGCAAATTTTGTGCAAATTTGTGTGTGCTCTCTGTGTGTGTGTGTGTGTGTGTGTTTGTGTTTGTTTGTGTGTGGCTTTGGTAAGCCGACACGGAACGAGCGATTGAACTTTGACCAGGTGGCAGGTGAGCAGGCAACTGCTACGAGGAGTATCAAATGCTGCAGCATCGCTGGCCATAGAGCCAACTAATATTCCTACAATGACACTAACACTCAGTCACACACACACCACGCCCCTCCCCCACCCCACCCCTGTATGGCAATACTTTGTTTTACTTGCCGCTTACTCATCAGGGCCCGAGGCGAGCCTGGAATGATGAATGATTAGCAAACAGCCGCAAACCAAAGCGGATGAAGTGGAGGCAATCCACACAGCAGCAGCAGCAGCATTCGACACTACACTGCACGAAATTATAGCGAAATTGCTCAATGTTCTTGTAAATATTCGATTATTTAAATTGATTAAAAATGTTAAATAAAATATTGCATTTAATTAACCAGATTTAAATTTCCTAACATTAAATCTTAATTTAATCCACATTTTTTACATAAGAATTTTCAACTAATTATTCTTAATTTTATATATTATTTTTATAAATAGAAAAAAATAATTAAAATTTGATTACTCATTATTTTATTTATTTATTTTTATTTTGTATAATAACTTAAATTTCAATGCCATTTTTTCGAGTGTACCTAACGCTGCAAGTGGAACCAGAGTTGGACCGGGAGCTGATGGTGGAGTTGGGATGCCGTTGGCAGTGGCAACTACTCAAAATTTTGTTGCCGCTTCCACAGCGAACGTCATCTTTCATTAGATTAACGATTGTGCCGGCCACTGGGTAGCTGCCCAAAATCAAATCTTCAACAATCTGTTCTGGCAAAATGCCCCCACACACACACGCACACACACACGCACACACATCCATTTGTGTGGCAACAAACAAAATACAAACAGGCACAAAAAAAAAGAGTGTCAAATGCGGGCGACGGCCTATGCCACATACAAAGCTCGCTGTTTTTTTGGGGCAGGCGACCCGCAACCATCAGCCGTCAGTCGGACAGGGTCGGGCTTGTGGCCGAACTGGCCGGGCCGGGCCGGGCTGGGTCGGGACAACCAAACCGACGAGCAAACGAGTGTCAACTTGATCCTGACAAAGTATTTGCGGCTTGCCAGTCATTTTTAGTGCGACCACAGATTTCGGACAGAGTCCTGTGGCAAGTTGTGCGCTATTTACCCACTCAGCACTCCCTCTCCCCCACCCCGCCCATTCGCACGCAGACTTGCTGCTGGTCAAAACTAACTGAATAAGTTTTAAAAAACTGAAATAAATATGAGAATTAAGATAAGGACTGAACAAACGATGGCCTCGAATAAATGTCTATTTTTAAGTATGTGACAATTAACAGTTTAATTATAAAACTGTTAAAGTTCATGTCTGTGTGTGTGTGTGCTAGTGTGTGTGTGTGTCCGCATTGACCTTTGACACACGACTAGTGTGCGGCAAACAAAGCTGGAATATGACAAATTTCATTTGTGTAAAGGCATATAAATATATACATATATATACATATATACATACATATATATATATATATTTTTTTATATCAAAGGGGAATTGGGAATATCGATTTCCCGCTGACTTGTATACAAATTGAAAGTGTGTTAATTTTGTTTATTTTTCTGTTAGGCAGCAAAATATAAACTTGTGAAGCAAGTAAACAGACCCCAAAATAATATATATATATATATATATCGAGTCTGATTAGTTGAGAAATTGTGGATAAGTTTTGCACATTTATTTCGATAAACATTTATTTATTTATTAACTATTTACAACATTCAATTATTTTTTAAAGTGTAGGCACTTAAATGGCTAATGCTACAAGCTAAACAGAAAAAAAACATAAAAAAAAAAAAAAATGGTGAGTAACAGTTGTTCGTCACGGCAGGAATATGAAGAACTGGTTCACGCATATAGTTCACTTGAACCGAGCAGAGGCAAGCGAGTATAGCGAAATTGCATTGATTCACAATTGGGAACTGTTCACAATAAATTTGTATGATTACTTAATGGACTAGATTAGCTTGTGTGTGGCACTGGCAAATGGGAACTGGTTGCGTGCGCATCCTGAGCCGTCGCCATTAATTTTACTCCGTGCGACGCTTTGCCTTGGGCATGGCCACTTCCAGGGAGCGATCCACATACGCAAAGTTGTCCACAACACTGTAGGCAAGGGCGCCGCCCATCACGAGCAGAGCTCCGGAAATGGCAATCTTGGACCACATATTGCGAATTGCGAGTTGCGAGTTGCGAGCTGCGAGTTGAGGAGCGATTGAAAGAACGAGGCGAGCCAGGCGAAGCAAGAAACGTATTTGCAGTAGGCGCACTGCATGACGCCTTTTATACAGGCGGCGAATTCGCAGCGGGAGCGGCTCTGTTCGCGGCGAGCTTTCGCCGGCTGATGTGCCGTTTGTCACGTCGGCCGACCTCGTCATTAGCAGCCAGAAGCTTTCGCTACGCAAGCACCCCTCTCTGCCCCCCTCCACTCAGTGAACAACAATACTACACACGTTATGCACCCACTCCTTCAACTATTATCGATCAGTGGATAAGAATATTTCCCAAGCTTTTTTTTCTGCTTCTTTGCTATTTGCAGTGCCTACGTAAATACACAGCGAGAAAAATTACATTTAAATGCACAGCATTTACATCCGTAAGACAGAAATATATTCATAGAATTCTCAGTATTCCATCGAGTTTGTTGTTTAGCTCAACATGTTCTACAGATAAGATTATTTCATAACTAGCACTGAAAATTAGTTGCTTATTAAATTTACAAATATTTGATAAGCTTTATTATTTTTTAAGAAAAAAGTTATATGTATGTGATGTCTGAATATTAGGGTTCCGATAAGCTTTAGTTTTTCTGGTTAAAAAAAAAATTATATGTTTACAATGCAAATTCTTCTCTGTGTACATTCCCCAAACATTATTATTTACTGTTTATTAATTTGATATTTTCTTGTTTGTGTTTGTTTTTTGGCTTTGTTTTGTTTATCTAAAACTGTTAATCGCAGCGGATACGTGGTTTCCTCGTTTTTCGCAATAAAAGTGCCGATGATGGTGATTATCGGGGGGGAGCGGGGTATAATGGCATTTCGATTATATTAGACATGCTATCATGATATTACAGATACAAAATATATATACTACATATATATATATAGATACATATATATTGCTTCTGAAACGCTTATCTCTTATATTATGTTTATATATACATATATGTATATATGTAAATAAAAATCAATCAATCCGTCAAATTTTAAATATATATATATATTAGATAGGTATAAATACATATTTGGCGAAATATTTTGTACACAATTTCCTAATCAATGTTTAATCCACTTTAGATTTAAACTTTGAAATTTGTTAGAGTATTTTATAATCGGTGCCGCTAAATATGAGTTATACTTGCAAATATTCCCGTCACAATATTTATGATTTGACCCCGCATAGAATGGGAATTTCCGACTAGTGCACAATAAATTTGTATAATTATTTAGAAATGTGTATGGTATTATTTTATTATATATATTTCTTCTGAAACGCTTATCTCTTATATTAGTGGTCTGTTTCTGAGAAATATTTGAACAGAATTTGGAACAAATAAATAAACAAATAAAAAAATATTCCCGTCACAATTTCCCAAAAGTGCACAATAAAATTGTATAAGTATTTAGAAATGATTATTATATTGCAGCTGCGATAGGTAAAAATAAATAACTATAAATGGTAAAGTTCTATTTGTAGGGTATCTGGCAGTCGAATAGTCTCGCCTGTTGTCATTAGTGTAGCTTTCGATTAACATGATAAAATGTTCTGTCGCGCTTTGGCGACTAATGTGACAAATGTATCCACTAATCGGAAAGGTGCGAAATACAAATAAAAATGCAAATGTGAGTGTGCATGTGAGTGTGAATGTGAGTGTGAATGTGAGTGTGTGAATACGATGTGATGGCGAATTCGTTGGGGGGATGTGCAAGTGAGCAGTAAGCAACTCATAATCAGCATTTTTCGCAGTTAAATTGATGATTAACTTCAACCTTCAACAGAGACCAAAATACTGTGCAAAATTCGCCAACTGAACAAACATTTAAAGTGAGTCATGTTCCGAGTCTGAGTTGACTTAAAATAAATATATGCTATACTCATTCCATGACGTAACGCAGAGCTTAACATGTGTAATCCAGTGCTTAACATGTTCATGTATGGGATATTGAGAGACCATAGTAATAACTACATACTTAAGGTACTTGACACAATGTATGAGAGTGGGAAAATAACGATTTAATATGTTGAATATTTAATATTAAAACATGTAAAGCAACATCTGTTTGCAATTTCATCAATGTTCTCGTCACTTTAATATTTCCACTGTTTACTCCTTAAAAATATGTATTTATATGTGTGTGTGCTTATATATGTGTGTATTTATGTGTGTGTTTGTGTGTGTGTGTGTGTGTGTTGGGGAGAACTCGCGTTGTTTACGCGGAAATTAATTGAGGCTCATAAAACAGCGTATATAAAGACAAAGACAACAACAGCGAAGAGAATCTGATGTGCGGATTGGTAAGGGGGGATGGTTGGGCAGGGGAGGAGGGGAGAAGGGATAGTTGTTTGTTTGAGTTGCACGTTGGTTGTTAGCGTAGTCGTATCTTTTGGGGGCGACATCCTCGTCGCATGTAGATAAACAGGCATTAATAATATAAATTTGGCCAGCATTGTGCACAGACGATGGCAGTCCAACGGGGAAGTTTGAATTGCGGGTGGGAGGGTAGGCAAAACGTTGACTGGTTCTACTAACAGATTGCCATCATTTGTGTTTGCTTATGGCCCAGGACTATGATGCGGTTAAAAGCAATGCAGATATCTCAGTAGCTCTGTCTGCGAACGGATCTGTATCTGTATCTGTATCTTCAGCTATATATATTGGCTGTGGAATGCTTGGCAAAAGGGTTGCAAGTGGCAAGTGTGTGTTGCCGAAACTACTACTCCGGCTGCTGCTGCTGCTGTTGCCAGCTGCTCAATTTTGGCATATTAATTCCATCTCTTTGGTGGCTTGCGAGCACTTTCCTTATTTGCCACACAGCTCTCAGCGTTTTCCATGTAACATTTAATTCACCAATAAATAAACCAATACAAATAACAATGGAATGTGTTTTTTCCAGATGTCTGTGTACTGTGCGGGGAATGCGGAGTTGCGTCGTTGTGGCAGAGGTATGCGTGGCAGCTTGCATCCGCTTGTGCCAATTTCTGCAATGCAACACCATCTGAGGTCCACATTTTTGTGGCCCGTGCCAACAAACAATCCACAATCTCAACACGACACACCGTATTCCTATTCCCTATACCCTTCCCCGCCCCCCCCCCCTACTTTAACACGGTACCCTCTCACTGCTTGATAACAGAGGGCGTATTTGTGCTGCGCTCGGTTTGTTCGCTTGCACTTCCTTCCGGCTGCCCCGCATACTATAGCAAAAAAACAAGAACTACAAAACTAAAAAGAGTGGGAAAAACCTCAAGTAAACAAACGATGCAACACACTTTTATACACACACACACAAACACACCCATTTACGACTCCACTCAAGTCCAAGTTTTGTTTTCTCTGCTTAAATTGAATTCTCGAGCGCACATTTTCATTTGCAGGTGTGTGTGCGTGTGTGTGTGTGTGTCTGTGTGTGTATATTTGTTAATTTTCGCACTGGGAAATTGCATCAACTGCCTGACGACTTTTTGTGCGGTGGCAACAGCAACAACAACAACAACAACAACATGAACAACATCAAAACACGGCCAAATACATATTTCAACTTTTCTGGCTTTCGCGTGAAGTTGATTTTAGAAGGCTTGACTAAATAATGCCTGGCACAAAGTTCACAGCTCAACTGCTCGACACCTCGCCAAACTTGGCCCATTGGCATGACAGCTACAACAACAACAACAACAATCCGAACAAGAAACAGAGGAGCACTAAAAGTACTTTCCATATTAAGTATACGACAAGGCAGCCGCATCTCAACATTTTCAGGACACACGACGAACACCGCCGATGGCAGCGGGATCGATACGTTGATTGCGTGTGTGCTATATATATATATATATATATATATATATATGTAATCCAATATCTTATATATATTATATTAAAATGAACATTATTTGCAATTAGTTTCTGTTTCCGATATTTGCTAAACTTAAAAGTGGTTACTCAGTGCCTGCATGCTTCTAAGCATAAATATACATATACACACACATATATACAAACACACACACACACAAGCACACACACATACAGATGCACCATGCCCGTCAATAACAAATAGTTTTGCAAATAACCTTTTGTATTTATTATCTGATTGAGTTTTCACAACAAAACACACATCAAATTTGCTGCCTCTAAGTGAGCTGTGCTCAAAATTGTATATCGATATTTATCGATACTTCAATTCAGTAGATAAACATAAATATAATATATAATATATAATATATAATATATAATATATAATATATAATATATAATATATAATATATAATATATAATATATAATATATAATATATAATATATAATATATAATATATAATATATAATATATAATATATAATATATAATATATAATATATAATATATAATATATAATATATAATATATAATATATAATATATAATATATAATATATAATATATAATATATAATATATAATATATAATATATAATATATAATATATAATATATAATATATAATATATAATATATAATATATAATATATAATATATAATATATAATATATAATATATAATATATAATATATAATATATAATATATAATATATAATATATAATATATAATATATAATATATAATATATAATATATAATATATAATATATAATATATAATATATAATATATAATATATAATATATAATATATAATATATAATATATAATATATAATATATAATATATAATATATAATATATAATATATAATATATAATATATAATATATAATATATAATACAGTTCATCTATAACTGTATATATATATAATGAACAAACCTATGACAGCTTTTAACTAGAGTTGCAGTCTATTGCCAAATAAATTTGTTTCAGTGTAACTGGGTCGCTGTTCGCTGATAAAAACACTCATTTAAATGATAATTGCGCTTCTCGTTATCCACAAAGCGAACATCCCAGCGAGGGATACCAACTACATATGCATGTTCAAGTATGTGTGTGCGTGTGTAGGTGTGTGTGTGTGTGTAGGTGTGGGCATGCCATGCCATGCCTTTTGTTCTGATCCATGGGGTGCATTTTAATTTATGAGCAAATTTTGCGTATCTAATGCACAGCGCTCTGCACTTGCTGTGCACAATTAAATTTTCAATGTAATTTCACGCACAAATGCCTTCAATTGCACGCTGCACAGGACTTTGCTGCTGCTGTCCTGTCAGTGGGTGAGGGGGTAGGAGTGTGGTAGGAGAGGAGGGGTTAGTTGCTAGGGAGGTAGGTAAGCTCATAGGCTCTAGATAGCGATTGGCAGGCCGTGAAGCGAAATAATCATCATAATCGCATTGACACCACAAATGAACGCGCGCCTCAGCAGCTCCCATGCTGAGTGGGAGAAGTGCTGCGCAAGGGGTAGGGGAAGGGGATGGGGAAGTGGGGGAAGGGTGTTGTCGCAACAGGAAGGCTTTTGCACTTATCGACAGCACTTTGCACGCGCTTGAGTGGCATCATCAGCATTTTTACGGCCGTTGTTTGTTTTTGATTTTTTCTTTTTTTTTTATATTTACTTTCTTTTTATTTTGTTTGTGTGTGTTTTTTTTTTTGCGGCTGTTGTTTTTATCAATTAGCACACTTCAGCAGCTATCAAAGCTGTCGATGACGATGTCGATGACCGTCGATAAGGACGGAAATAGTCCAAATACCCCTTCCCCGCAACCTACGAACCAGCACTGAGCATATTGAGTGCAATTTTGGTGCAAAGCTTTAATTGGCTCATAAATAAATAATAAATAGTTCACCAATAAGGCAAAAAGTGCAAATGACTTTTGGAAAATTCTTTCAAAATCACAATTGAAAGCTGTAAAATCGTGTTTTGTTTAAGCATAAAAATTGTCAGTATAATTTTTTTTGAAAAGTGCACAATAAAAATGCCAAAAAAGTTGTGCAAAGCCAAATCGAGTTCATAAAGTATATATTTTCTTGATTATATATATATACATAATTGATCTTAATCGATAATCGATATGGCTAAAAATACAGTCTTTCAACTGATGTATAATTTGACATATTTTTATGATTAGCTAAGCAAAACGTATTTCTCAGCAAGTCTACTACTCCAAATTGATTACTGTGTACAGAGTATCTTCCAGTCGAGGACATCTCGACACTTCTGTATGTGTTTTTATGCACTTATCATTTGTCATCAGAGTTACAAAAGCCGTTCGCTTCTGAGTTGCCAATTGGAAGCTGCAGTTGAAATCTGAAATGTGCAACGCATTCTATTTTTTTTTTTTCTTTTTTTGGTTGCGCAATATCGCCTTGCAACACTGGGTCACAGTGCAAGGCAAGCAGAGTGGGTGGCAAAAAAGGTTGCTTGTTGCTTGTTTGTTTGCTGTTTGTTTGCTGTTGCTGCCACTCTCCGGCGACCTTCAAGTGCTGCTCCACCAAATGTGCTGCCACCCACCACCCAACCATCGCAGGCAAACCAGCATTGTTTCATCTGCCGGCCCCTTGTCCTTGCCCCTTGCCCCTTGCCCCTGCCCAGTCACGCTTCTGCTTCACTCTTTGGAGTACTGTGAAGTGTGCTCGCCGTAATGTGCGTTAATAAATTTAATTTTAGCCTCTCTTTGCTACCAGCCCATATCCCAAAAACCATCCCTTCCACAACTTACCACCATTGCCGCTCCATCCCCGCTCAAGCAACCCAGCCCGCTTCGCAGTTGCGTGGAACCATCAAGTTTAAAGTGTCGCCGGAGTCAACACAACTCAACTCGATGCTCGTTTCTCGTTTTTATCAGTTTAATGGGCGGGTCGTAATGCAATTTGGTCGACACCAACCACCCACCCACCACCAGAGAAGCGAAAGGGGGAGGTGGTGGAACGCGATATGATTTCCTTGTCGCTGCTGCTGTTGTGTAAAGCAATTTTGATAAATTTATGGGAAATACGCTTTCATGATAAGCTAATTAAATTCAATCGCTGTAACCAACTGCCAAAAACCGAAAATGCCCTACTTCCCCCCACCCCCCCGCTTCCCATCCCATCCTACTGCCACAAGGCAATTCCCAGTTGCTGGGCCTGTTAAAGCTCAACGATTGTTTCCATATCGTTGAATCGACTACAAAAATCAACAGCCAACCAACATGGGATTGGATAATGAGCGCAATCAAACATGGATACTTACACACACACACACACACACAATATGTGGATGCAAATAGTAGAAGAATAGAATAATGATTCAAATAATCTTTGGCAATCTGAAAGCAACCATTATTTAGTATGCTAAAGTTAAAGTAATAAATAATTGAAGAGGAATTAATATTTAAATTGAATGCGCATATGTTTTCTAATAATGCCAAATACAATGTGTCGCCGCCTGTCAATTATTGGCTGCATTTGGTGAAAGCAAATACAAATGCAAATCGATTTGCATGTTGAATTTCCCTGTTTAACGTTTATGTTGAATGTTTGCTTTTTGCTTTTTGCTATTTGCTAATTGATGAAAGCGAACGAAGTGAAATCAATGCTTAATTGCATGAAACATATGCCATTTAGATAATTATAATTAGGGCAGCAGCAGCCGACATCATAAATGTATTCAATTTTTGTTATTTCAAATGAATCACCAACAAAAAACGAGGACTCTTTACACACACGCATGTATATATATATATAGATAACTGTATTCATCGATTGCTTTACACTTCTATACTAAAAAGTTTTTTTATATTCACATTTTATGTTTGTTTCTTATTTACAACGCAATGAAATTCAACTGTTTAAACAAGCGTCGACAAGATTTGGACACACACACACACATATAGATGCGGGCTGCAACAGCAGCCACACAGCCAACCAGAGTAGAAAATGCAAAACAATTTCAGGCGAATTAGCGTAATTGTCTCGCCGCCGCTGTCGCTGCCGCTGCTACTGTTACTGCTTCTGCTGCTGCTGCTGCTGCTGCTGCTTCTTCGCTGCTGCCAAGACAATGAACATGAGACGGCGAATAGCGAATGGCAAATGGCAACTGCAGCGCCAATGTCGACGTCAACAGAAGCAGCAGCAGCAGCAGAGAAAAGAAGCAGACGCACCAGCAGCAACCAAGCTACTTAATCCTCTAATTTGTGTGTGTAGCTCTACCCCCTACCACAACTAAAAAAGGAAAGAATGAGAGAAAGAAAGATATACACACACACACACACACACACACACACACATAGAGACACCCTTCCGCGTCGCTGACAGCGTGGGCTTCATTTGTATGCAAAAATGTAAACCAAAAAATCAGCGAGAATGTTAAATCCAACAAAATGCATTTAACACATAAAAATTTGCATAGAAAGTGGCTTTGGTATGTTTGCTATTTTGGTGCCATCGCAGTCACACTTTATTCCCGCAGCAACCATTGACGACAACGCCGCAATCCAGCGTGTGTTAGAGAGAGAGAAAGAGAGACAGAGTGTGCGAGAGCAAGAGAGAGAGAGAGAGTTGCTTTGCTCAAGTCAATGATGTTTTCTTCTTAACGTAGATTTAATTTTAATTTCACTTTTTCTTTTACTATTACTATTATTGTTATTTGTTTTATGTGTGGTTGCCACGCCCAGCTACGCTAATCTACCACTTATTTCTGCTAATAACACACACACTCACACACACGCACCGCTTTATGGCTACCATTTAATTTCGCTGCTTCGTTTTTGTGACGCTGCACTTGAAGACATTCACCGTTAGCCCCGCTGCTGCTTACTGCTTTTTGGAGCTTCTGCGAGCGGCGCCAGAAAACTTTTCTATTGTTTTGCCATTTCTTATTAAGTTGTGTTTGCCTTTTCTCACTTCTCTTCTTCGTGATCGGGGCCAAATGTGTATGTACTTTTCATACTTACATGTATTACATACTTACTTTTGAAACGCCTCGCGCTTGCCCAATTCTTTGTTGCTGTATTATTTTATGCTTTTGTTTTTATTGTGTTTTCTTTTCCTTTTTTTTTTGTATGTTTTTATTTTTATTTTTATTTTTTGTGTATGATGTTTTTGCATGTGTTGAGATTCTCATGAAATTTGCATACAAATTGCGTCTGGCGCTGGGCGTTGTACAACTGCGGGAAAAAGTTGCCCGGAATGAGCCTGTGCTACTGCTCCATTCACTGGACCAACCGCCACTCGCACGCAACCCACCATAGGGTTAAGGCTGACAATAACAACAACAACAACAGCAGCTGGCAACTGTCAATTATGTGGGCTTGTATCAATAATCAGGATTCGACACGCCGAAAATATTGAGCTCCAATCATAAAGAATATTTTTTTACTTTACAAGCATATGTATCAATAAGCATTATATACATATAATGCATGTAAGCATTTGTATATATATATATATATATCTGAGACGGAGAACAGTTTTATAAAGACTTGAACACTAAAAAAACTTTGTTGTTTGCTCTTGGAACTAAAATTGTATACCCTGAACATATTGAAAATGGTTGAACAGTGCATAATGGTTTTATGCAAATAGATGTAACAGGCTGAAGGTAGCATCTCTGACATCATAAGGTATATATATTCTTGATCGGGATCAAGAGCCGAGTCGATATTGCCAAGACTTTTAAGCGGATCTCAGAGATTATAAGAGCTAGAGACTTGAAATTTGAAATATAGATTCTCGTATATCTGGCGCAGATCAAATTTGCTTTATTTTATACATAACTGTCTTCGTTTTTCGATTATCGGCACATTTTGATTTCCAATAGCAATAAGTTCCACTATTTTAAAGGCAGAATTTTCTAATTAACACATAATATATATATGCATAGTGTTGATCAACTTTCCATTTCATCAAGATCGAATAAGAATCAACTTTGGGTCAAGTTCGATCTTGTGCATAAAAATATGCATTTTTTTTACTCTTCAACGCCTGTGTTTGCTGTATGGAAATAATTAGGCTGCTCATATCTGGGCGCCATTTTAAAGGGAAATTCGTAGTCGAGATCACTCGACTACAGCATAGTTAGTTGTTATAGATGTGTTTATATTTGGGATTTTTTCCTCACATTTCAGGAAAAACAAAATTTGCCAAACTGTTTTCTTAATCCATGTCTAGAGGGACTTAGTACCAGATATATACATATATATATATATATAATTTTATATAAAAATATACAATACACGGGCAAACAAGCCTGTTTCCTGTCTTACTGTAGAAATATAATTAATTTGTAAATAAGTACTTAATAAAAATAAAAAATAACTATAAAGATAAAATGTTATACATTTAAAATTATATTTTAAGAAATGTTTGTAAATGGTGAAAGATGAGCACAAATAGAAGAAATTGTTGCATTTTACGACTTTCCCTATTTATTATAATGTAAAACTTGAATTCAACAGTTTTTTTGATTGACAAAACAAATCACATTTCAATCATGTATTCTATTGCTGTTGTTTTTTTGAGTGTACTATCGAAATATTAAATTAAGTAGCGCTTTGCTTACTCTGAATCAAAGAATTAGTTGTTGAATTTGAACAACAAATAAAATAACTAAATACAATTTTATTTTCAATATGCTGGTTTAAGAGACTGAATGAGAATTTAAATATAATCTAAACTTTATACATCTATCTATTTAAATATTTATCTATCTATCCATCAATATATAAAATTAAATTTGAAATGGAAAAGTCTCAAACGCTTTAAAGCAATTGCTTTTAATGGCTACATTTGAGCATTCAAGTTGCTTGCGTGTCCTTTCAGCTTGCAACATCAATTTTGCTACTTGCGACGCGCGACTTGCGACTTGCTACTTGCGTCTTCTGTCTGGTTTTGTCATAAATAAACACCACAATTATCATAGGTAAACAACAAATAAATAGAAGAATAGCAACGGTAATAAAAACAAAAGTCAATTGTGGCGCTTTTTGTGGTCTTTTGTGTTTGTTTTCTGTTTACTTTTGACAGGCATCCACTAGAATGGCTCCCATTCCCGTTCCCATTCCCATTTCCATTTCCATTTCCATACCCAATACCATTCACCAATCTCCTCTGCCCCACCATAAACACAATTCTCTCAAGTATTGCCTCGCTTTCAACTTTGCCATCAATTTTTAAGTTGAATTTTCAGTTAAAATGGCTGCTGCTGCTGCTGCTGCTGATTGCTTAAAATTCATAATGATAATAATAGAGCGTTCTGCACTAATTGCAGCACTAACAACTGCAACAACAACAACAACAACAACAATGACAATTGTTCACTTGCACTTGGCATCACTTAAGTCAACTGCAAAAACTTTTGCGCCATTCGCATCATTCGAGTCATTCGAATGGGCGCAGATAGAAAAGAGCCTCGTTGCACAGTTGCAAGGAGTAGCATAAAGTGGGTGGGGGGAGGGGGGGTTGCACACTTGCAATTGGAATAGGAAGAGACTGGAGCGAAAGGAGCAAAAGGATGGCTATATAGAAATACAGAATGCCAGCCATTTGGCTATTCACTCTCCCTCTCTCACTCTCACACTCTCTCGCTCTCTCTTTCACTCTCTGTGCGAAGCATTCCGACTCATTCATTGAAGCATTTTGCCGCTTGCATTCAGGCAAAATTGTTCTACAAAGATGCCGGCACACACAATGACACGGAAGAGTGAACGAGAGAGCGAGACAGAAATAGAGATAGAGATAGAGAGGGAGATAAAGTCAAATGCCCACACCCGTTTACATTCACATTTATATTCACATTCACATTCACATTCACATTCACATTCACATTGAAGTGCACTTCATTGCCGCTTGTCGTCTGCCCGTTTAACCGGCTTCAACTGGTGAGTCCTCGCTGCCAGGACGAGCTCCATGTCTATCAGTCTCTCTATCTGCCTCTCCTGTCCGTCCCTCTGTCTGTCTGTCTATCTGTCTGCCTGCAGGCACTGCTTAACTTTAACTTGAACTCTAAAATAACAGGCCGAGTTGTTCTTGGCCTGTTCAGTTTTCGTATAATTTCCTTGCAGGTATTTTCATGCCACTCATCTTTGGGCGCCACACGACCCAATAAGTGATGGAGTGAGACGAAGACAGAGTCATCTGTCTCGAATAACACTGGCCCAAGCCCAATGCCCAAATGATTAGACACTCATTATCGACTCACATTCATTAATTTCCACTTGCTTTTGCCATTTAAATCTGCAAAGCAGTCTAAATAATAATCAGCTCTAAAATATGAAAATCCCTGCTTTTGAATTATTTCGAATTATTTCGAATTATTTTGAATTTATATAATTTTGTTGGCTTGCAAACTGTATTTCACAATTTGTCAAAGCAAAATGTTTCCATTGAATTGGCTTTCTCAGGTATTTTGTTGTGAAAATCAGTGAAATATTTAAATTTAAGAAATTAACTGAATCATTAAGAACGATTACATAACTAATAAGCCGGATTTAAATATATATGGCATTAAAATATATATAAACCAAATAAATGTTTAATTCTGAATATTTCACAGAGTTTTTTTTTTTGTTGATAAAAAGCACAAAGAGAAAATTTAAAAAACAAATTAAAACAGATATTTGCAAACTTAAATATTGAAGCATTCAGTTTGGCTGTGCCACAGTCAATGGGTGCATTCATTAGTGGATTCATGAGTGCATTCATGAGTGCATTCATGAGTACATTTTTGAGTGTCTGTCAGAGCTGAAGGGTTTCTGCTGTAATTTGAATATTTATCATTTTCTTAGTGTTTTGATCTTAGTTGCTTAGCGCTGGTTCTGGTTCTCACTAACTGTTATGGCTACTTACCAGGTTTCCTTTCTTGTTCCCTCTCTCTCTCTCTCTCTCTTCCTCACTCTTTTCTCCCTCTTTGTCTCTTTCTGGCAGCATAGCTTATCGTTCATCTAATGCTTTTGGAGAACAATTTCAATGATGCAAGCAACTGCAAAGCAAATGCTTTGTCCTTCTTACCGCCGTTTTGCCCTCCCCCCACCCACCACCCTTCCACATAATATCCTTGTTGATTTTAATGCTGCTGCTGTTGCTGCTGCTGCTGTTGCTGCTGCTGCTGTTGCTGCTGCTGTTGCCCCGCGGCAACATTAACATTGTTTTTAATGCTGCTGTTCTTATTGTTACCTGCGCTCAGCTCTACGGCTCATTGTCATGTAGCATTTTCCCCTCCCCCCCCCCTCCATTCCCTTCCCTTCACTTACCCTCGGACAATGCTGTATTCAAATTTGGCGGTAATTATCACAAGCGTTCAGCAATCATATCGAAAGCGAAGAAGCTCAGCATGGAATTATATAATATTCAGGATCGAGAACAATATGTCAACTTGCTGTATTCTTGTTAACAATAACCAGTTAGACATGACGTGAATATACCTAATCCCAAGACTAATTATAAACTAGACAACTAAACATCACTTGACAATGACAAGAATTAGTGCTTTATTCGAGATGCGAAAAGTTTGAAGAGATTGAAAATCATTATATTATTTTGCAAAGATTTACAAAATGTGTTGATTTTTGTTGGCTTAAAATGTTAAATTAATTAGATAAATAAATAAGAAACAAAGAAAATTTGTATTTTAAGATTTTGTACAATCTGAAGTCGACGTGTTTATATTAATAGGCAGACTGACAGATGGATATCTATGTTAAGTCGACTCTTAATGCTGATCGAAAATATATCCAAGTACAATTCTTAGTCTTAATTTATTATAAAGATAAAAACAGTCTGTTTAAAGAAATAAAAAAAAATAAAAGCACGAAAGAAGTGTGATTGAGATGAGAAAGTGTTATCCAATCAAAGCTGAAACTTTAAATAATCAAGAAAATATGTTGAATTTTAGACAAAGTATTTTGTTTGAAAATTCATGATTTTATATCAAAATTTTGATAAACACTTTTGGAATTTTCAGAGACAAGTAAAATATATATTTTTATGCTTGTTTTTTTTTTTACAGGGTAGCTTCTCGTTGAGCATAGTTGCTGTCAACTCGTTTCGTTGCTTTTGTTGTTATTGCTAAGCGTTCAAACTGCTGACATGTTCGTCGTCCACCCACAACCACACCCACATCATCCTCACACTCCCATCCTGCCTTGCACTCAACACTGGCACACACTGTGTATTTACCTTTTTCCATCTATCAGTGAACTTATGTTGTCATAATAGCACCACCCACCACACACAGCTATACAGAGACATATACAGCCACCACCAGCCCCTCCCCTCTCGACAATCTAGCCAAAGGCGGGACGTAATAAAAATAACAACTTAACTAAGTAGACAATGTACCCAGTGTCTTGTGTGTGTGCGTGTGTGTGTGTGCGTGTGTGTGCGTGTGTGAGTGCCAGGTTGCCTTGGCAATCATTGTGGTCTGAGCGATGCAACAATGCTTGTCAAACTGTAAGCTGCTCTTGTGCAACACCAACAACAAGTGCATTAAATTGTATACAGAATAAAAAATGGGGGCAACAAAAAAAGTGCTCAAAGCAAAAGCGAAAAATTCGGAAAAATTGGCAAGAAGAAAAAAAAAGATAAGCTTTGCAGTTTCAGTGTCTTTGCTGTTGGGCTTTAAATTTGTTTTCTTATCTAAGATGAATAATCTTAGATGGTGGGCGTGATATTGTGGAGGCGGCACAGGGGCAGGGGGAGTAAGAGATGAGCTGGAACAGGGACAACGCCATCAACTTTGATGAGTCGTCGCACCTTTTGGTGTGCACTTTTATTGTGGCCCAGTCAAAGTGTGGCTACCGCTATTGCCAATGGCTTTAACTACTGCCGTTTCAGCAGAAACGATAAGCCGAGCGAGCTACACTCGAAAAAAAAAGAAAACCATAATTTATTTTGTTTATTTTTGTTTGTTTAATATTTTATTCCACTATTGCCAACATTTCGTACATTAACATTCTAAACATATCGCGATTTCATTGTGATTTAATTTGATATCAAAAAAATAATTTTACATTAATTAATTAAATTAAATTTATCTTTTTACATATTTTCATGCCATAGATCGAACACAGATCTTATTTAAATTATAATATTACTATAATTATTTCAATTTATAATTACTTCTTACATTAATTTTGCCATAATTACGAACTCGTAATTAATTAACGAAACTCGAAAAATTATACCAAAAGAATTATGGAAAATAAATATTCAGTGCGAACTTCGAAAAATTCAGAACAAACTTAACGAATGTTAAGTGTACAGAATGCTGTTAACAGGCAACAAAATTTAACATACGGCAGACTGCAGCCGCACGAGCAATGTTAAATAACAGAAAAACTTTTAGTTGTTGGCGAAGTTTGCTAAATGTTAGATTTAATTTTAGATTTTCTCTGAGTGCATTGGCAAACAGCGGAAGCAGCTGCTGTTGCTGTGTTGTTGAAATTGATGTTGTTGTTGTTGTTGTGGTTGTTGCTACTACTGGCCGAGTGCTTAATCCTTGTGCAGGAAATAACGTTACGCAACAAAGTCCGAGCGACGAGTTCCGAGTTCCAAGTTGCCAGTTGTCAGTTTTGAGTCCTTGCTGCTTAGTTAACTCAATAAATGAAAGTGGGCAACACACACACACACACACACACACAAACATGGAGCCAAAAAATAATCTTTTCTCTCCGTGTATCGGTGTTGGTTTGGTTTAGGTTTGGTTTGTTGTTAGCATCTCGTTTTTGCCGGGTGCTTAAGAAAAGTGCTGACATTTGCACAAATTTCCCCATGCTCATTTGCTTGTTTACGTTATTTTTCTCATTGTCGTGTTGCTGTTGTTGCTGTTGTTGCTGCTGCTTGTTGACAATTACACAAAAACTGTTAACATTTACCACAAACATATGGCCAAACTGTAAGCCTCAACGTGGAGCCAAAGCTGTAGCCAAGGCTAGAATTTGAGCTGCTGTTGCCTGTGACGTAGATGGAAATCGAAATGAAGATAAAGATGAAAATCGCTGAGAGGGCGGTAGTGCTGTGGCATTGTATGTGTGGGGGGGGGGGGGGGGGTCCAGTAGAACGACTGTAAGGCTGACAATGGCGACAGTTTCATGTCAACAATTTTTGGAGGCAACACGAAATGGACAACAGTCAGCACATTTTGCTCGTAAAAACTGCTCAAAGTGTGTGTGTGTGTGTGTGTGTTGGTGTGTGTATTTTTGTGTGTGTTAGTGTGTGTGTGCTGAGAAGGAAACAGAGTCGCTGTTACAGCCCAGAGGCATTGCCGTAGCTTTGCTCCAATTTCAATTCCATTTCATATACAAAATACACACACACACCAACACACACACACACACACACCAACAATTTATGCCCTAAGCTAGTTGTGTCCATTAAAACGTTAAAAGCTTCTTGAAAAACGCATAAAAACTACTATTCGCTGCTTATCCGTTGCTTCACTTTGCCAACAAATTTAACTTCTCCATTTTGGCAGAGGAATCTGTTGACTGAGTGGTGTGAAGAGATGTGGGTGGGAATTTGTACACAGAGAGAGAGAGAGAGTTAGAGAGAGAGTTAAAGTGAGAGGAGACAGCGTTTCTTAGCTGTAAATTGTTGGCAAGGAACCATCATTAAAAGTTGAAAAATCAGCTAGCAATGTGAAAAAGGATTTTCGTGATTTGCTTTAGTTTTTTGTTTTTTGTTTTTAAGGAGGTGTTAAAACAACATTACAAACAACAACAACAACAACAACAACACCAACAAAAACAACGACAACACCAATTTATTTGGTTAAAAGCCACAAAGTGTGTAATTTAATTAACGCTCCTCTTCTGACTGGTTTATCAAAACAGTTTGCAAAAGTGTTCAAATTGAGAACGGAACGCTGAACATTAAATGCCAATACTGTCATTTAATTGGCCATATCAAATAGCCACAATGCTTGAAACTTGGCAATATTACCTAACTTGTGTTTGCGATGAATTAACGAAATTTAGTCATGGCATTAATTAATATTTCAGACAGGTTGCAGCCACTTTTCGGCAAATAGCCCAAAAAATGAGCAACTAATTTCAAAATTAAATTTCTTTAAAATTAAAATAAATGAAACTATTAAAATTAAAATTGTTGCTTAAAAAAAGCGCCTGTTTTTCAGCTGTTTTTTTTTGTCATACTTTTTATGGCATCGACAATAAAATTTCGAAGTTGAATTCTGAAATTCTGCAAAGATGGTTAAAGGATTTTCGGAAAAAATTGAAAGTGGAATCAGGCAATTAAATAGATGTGACAACTTCTGGATTGCAATTTCATCGGAGTGTGGAAAATAAAGCAAACAAAATAGTTTATCAGAAAACTCGATGAGGACCCCAACTAGCCTGAACATAGCTCTGCAACTGCTCTGAAACTGGCCAAAATCGACCACGCCCACCAACCGCAAGCCCTGCAAAGACTGCGGCATGAATTGCCATTTCTTGAGCAGTCACTCAAATATAAATCGAACTCTGTGTTTACATATTCGATAGACTTTCAGATACCCTAGTTTTATGTGCCACAGATATTCCACACAAGGAGTAAATAGTTGAGAAAAAGCGAAGCAAAGAGGGAAACAAATATGCCCCATGCTGTGCGGGCAAACGAGGGTATCAAAACCAAAGCAAAACTTTGACGCGAACCAAATTAACGGTAATAACTTGGACTTGGCCAGTCGGTTTCCTAATTTGTGCTGCATTTGCATGTGTGTGTGTGTGTGTGTGGGCGTGACGAGGGCGTAGCAAATAACCGTAATGAAGTTTGCAAAGTTTTTTGACACATGCGAAAAAGATGTCGATGAAGGAAGCACAAAGAAAAAAAAACTAAATTGAAGAAAAAACAAAATAAAAGTAAAGTCCAATGTGAAGATAGGTCAGAGGGGCAGGAAATGGCGAAAGGGGAAATAGGAAATGGCAAACGGGGATAAGGGAAAGGGGCAAGGGGCAAGGGGCTCGGTGGTTTGCTTCTGACTGAACGCCCCTGTTGTAAAAGTGTTTTGCGCGCAGCCAAACGACAAGCAAATATTTGCAAAGTGGCAAACAAACTTGCCCCTCAGCAGGAGCTGCAGCAAAGGACCTCAGCACAACCGGATGGCAGGACATCATCACAGGACGCGAATGCTTCTTTTTTTTATTATTATTTTTTGCCACTTTACAACACACACACACACATACACAACAGTTGTATGCCCTGTACTCAGAGGGAGAATCATCTGCGAGGATAAACACAATATGTATTCTTGATCAGCAACTATGTCGGAGCAGATCGGGGCATATGCATACGATAGCATCGAGAGACTTGCACAGCTCAAGCATATTTATCGCTTATCGATTATCATCACACTACAGGGTATCAGCAAGTCGTTTATCTACAGCTAAAGCATTTTCCCTTGTATTTTTGTGTGCTAGCGAAAATATTGGTTTTATTAATGCTCAATTGTCTGTGCCGGAATCTTGATCTAGATCGAAGGGGGCCGGAGCCGGGCATCATCTGTGTTGCCCCTTGCTGAAAATGTATTTCTAAATTTGTCAAGCACAACGCTCTTGAGCATCAAGTATTTTCCCGTAACCCCTAAAAAATGGGTAGGAAGGAAACATCCTATCGAGTACCTAGGATATAGCGGGTTATAGTAGGTTAGAAGAGATTATAGTAGGTTAAAGAAGGTTATAGTAGGATATAGTGGGTTAAAGTAGGTTGGACTATATTAGAATCGATTAAAGTAGGCTAAAGTGGACTATTGTTATAGTTATATGTATAGGTTATAGTCTGTTCTTGATTATAGATTGATGAGAAGTCAACTCGATGCAGTCTAATCCGCTTGTCATTAATCCTTTTATTGTTGACTGCGACTCCTCAAAATACCATTCCGATACTAAGTTTGCAAAATGCATACGATTTCTCTTCAGTTGACATTCGAAGAGAACTCAAAATATTGATGGATTGGCTGAAACACCTCATAGACACTTTTGATGCCTAGTAAGGATTCAACTGCCTCGCATAAATTTTGAGCTGTTCCCAATTTGAACTCTCCAATTTATTCATGTGAATTTTGTGTATTCTAATCGCTTCAACATTAAGAATTACAAAATATTTTCGCTTATTTTATTAATATATATATATTTTTTTTGGTTATTCGGTTTGCGTATTTTTAGTTCTGTTTTTTTTTTTGTTTTTTTTTTTTGCCAACGCTTTGCTTTTATATTTTGTGTCGACGTCGCCGCAGGAAGCGGAAATCGTGCGTGTAATTGAACGGACATTGAATAAAACTTGCGAAGGAAGGCGACGAACGGTGACGCCTCACAGACGTCGTACATCCAGGGAGGGCGGGTGTGGAGAGCGGGGGATGAATACGGAACTGGAGTGTGCTAACCATTTGTGGTCAATTTTACGTGCGCTGTAAAAACAAAATAAGCGAACAAACAGCGGGAAAGGCAAGCAAAAAAAAAAAAAAAACCAAAAAAAATATAAACGTGGAGCGGAGGGGAAAGGAGAGCGGATAGCGGGCAACGGGCAGCTGTAACTGTTAGAATAGACGCAATATAAATGCGAATACAAATAAATATTAAGATGGCCAAAGATATTTGCAGATACATTTTGTTTTATGTTCACAATCGTGAAATTTGCCATATTTTTTTTACTGCTTCAAGGGTGTTGCACTGTGTGTGTGAGAGAGAAAGAGGGAGAGAGCAGAGTGGGGCAAAGTGGGTGTTTAGGTGGAGGCACAGCGAAAAGTGGCAAGCAGCAGCAGCAGCAGCAGTTTAGCCCCCAGTGACTATAGATACTGTGTGCAAGTAGAGATCGATTGCAATAGATATATTTTTGGCAGACATATTTTAAATGCTTTCACAACGAAAACGACGCAATTTACGATTATCAAAGTAACAAAATATTATATGGCATAATATATATTGAAGATGTCTAGCTATATGCAGCTGTTCAAGTGTTGCAAAAATTCGCAATTTCTTGATGCCCATTTTTAATATTTAAAGTTGCTTAAAGTGATGCCAAAATTCAATGAAATATTTATTATTATTATTGAAACAGAAATAGATTGGTGAAAAGATTTATATAAAATTAAGTTGCAAGTAAGAGTAATAATTGAAAATATAAATAGCAGTATTAAGTAATTTTTAATTTAAAAAGAATACATTTAAATTTAAAAATCAAGTTATGTATTGAAAATATAATTAGCAAATTTAAAATGAAATATTGGCAGTATTAATTATTTTTTAATTTAAAAAGAAAAGATTTAAATTTAGAAATTAAGATGCAAGTAAAAGTAATAATTGAAAATATAATTAACAAATTGAAAATGAAATGTTGACAGTATCAAGTAATTTTTAATTAAAAAAAAGAGATTTATAAAAATTAAGTTGCTAGTAAAGTTAATAATTGAAAATATATATAGGAAATTGAAAATTAAATGTTGAAAGTTTTAAGTAATTTTTAATTCAAGTTGCTTTAAATATTTGTTGTTTACGAGAAGGTTATAAAAGACTAGATGTTTATTCAGATTGAGTAAGCAAGTGTTTAATATGAATTCCTGAATCTTATTCATGGCAAATCGAGACATGAATAAACACAGCAGTCAGATTTAAGTGGGATCAATTTGGCCAATTGCAAAGTGCCTGCAATTAAATGAGTGGAAATTCCAGTCGAGGCTGTCGTCGCGATTCGATTGTTGTCTGCTGGTCGGCTTCAATTATGGAGAACAGCTGCTGACACAATTCGCTTGTCGAATTCATTAAACAAATGCGCGACACGCGAGGAGGCAAGTTGCGGATGTTCAACACAAAGATGCCACTGAAGATGGCGACAATAAATAATATCGTATGGGCAAATCTTGGCTCATTTTTCAAAAAAAAAAAAAAAAAAAACATTGCCGCCAGCCAGCAAATGCCGGACCGAGGGGTGTGTGTGTGTGTGCGGGTGCGGGATGCTGTGCGGCCATGTAGGCAATGTATTAACAATGCTTATGCTGACGCTGGCTTTAGACTTTGCAGTCGCTGTCGCTGTCGCCGTCGCCGTCGCCGTTGCCGTCGCAGTAGTCATCAACATTGTCATTGACGACGACAAATGTTGCCGTCTTTTAGGCGTTGACATTTGATAAATTAAACATTTTTGTACTGACATTTTAGGGCATTCGACAGTGGCGAATAGTGCGGAGTTGGGGGGGGGGGGGGGGCACTGCCGTAGGGATAGCCCCCCTGGCTGCAACTTTCTTAGGGACTGTCGCGTTTTTGTCATTTTGTTAAATACATTTGGCTTTATTTGTTGTTGCTCTCCCTTCCTCCTCTTCCTCTTCCTCTCCAACTGCTACTTCCTCTTCCTCTCTGCCCCTCTCTCCAATTGTTCTGCTTCGTTTTTGTGTTGGGTGCTGCACAAATTAGAAAACACTTTTGACATTTACTTTTGCTCGTTGTCTTTCTGTTCCCCCCTCCAACCCTCATCTGCACCTCTCCCCTCACCACAACACCGTTTGTCATTTTGTTAATTGAGCAGTTGAGCGCCCGCGGCTAAAGGCAAAAGCCGCCAATGCGGATGATGACGTTGATGATTATGATGATTATGTTGACAGAGCTGATGCTGATGACGATACTGACGACGATGATCCTTAAGGACGACGACGCCTTCAAAGAACTTAAACGTTTTAGATGCGTGCTTTGATGTTGCCATTTGACGTGGCCCCAAAAATGTATTTCATATTTATTAACAGTGTGTTTAGCCAAAGCCCAAACGACATTTAATCCGCGGATTCCACTCCCAAAAAAATATTTAATTATCTATTTAAGTGTTAATTATTATTTAATTATTGCAATAAATGTTAAATTTATTCACGTCGAAATTAACCTTTTTTCGCATTAAGAGATTTGATTTCTCATTGCACGCGAACAATTAATATTTAATCTCGCTATTGAATCTTGGGCTAAGAGCAGCTATATCAATGAACCGATTTTGATTGACTGAGTCTAATGTTAATTGATGTAATCGTGTACATTCAATAATTCACAAAAGACACACACACACACACACACACACACAGAGAGACACAAAGCATATCTTCAAACTTGTGTCTTCTATTTGATTATGATTACGAAATAATATGCATAGAGACAGACAAAGTGTATAGATTGAAATACAAAGGCATTATAAATAGAAGGTAATTCAAAGTTTGTTTACACACACACACACACACACACACACACACATCTCATATACTGATTAGCTGATTTCTTAAAGCAGCAGAATTAATGAGCAGAGGTTTTTGAGCGAAGCTACAACAAAATGTTATTTCTTAAAGCCAAATATAATTTGGTAGCAGGACGAACACACATGAGACAGAGAAACAGCGAGAGAGAGAGAGGGAAGGGAAACTAGAGCCGGAACAGAGGCCTGGGAAATCTGATTAATAATTAGAAGCAAACAAAGCGGCGGCAACTGGGCCACGAGACCACTCGACGCGGCACGGCACGGCACGTCCTGGCTGCTTGGCTGCTGTTGGCCAGCATTGTTATCATTTTTGACTTGGTTTGCTTAAGCCGCAGCGCGCCAGTAAATTAAAAATGTCCCCGGGGCCATTTATCTGGCAAACGACAAGATGATCAATGCGGCCATTGTGCCCCGCACGATGATGGCAAACTTTCGGACCCAAAGCCACCGCAGACCGGACATTTTTAAATAAACTCCAAGTGGATGGGAGCAGTTGCTTGAGACTGTCCTATAAATCCTTGAGTATATTAAATGCCCAAGATGCCGCAGCAGCAGCAGCAACAGCACCACCAAAATGAGTTCATACATTTTACTCAACGCTCGCCCGAAAGTGAAAATAAGCGTTGCGTCCTCATTCAAGAATTGCGGATTTGGTTTCTGGCTCTGGCTTTGGCTCAGGTCTGTGATAAGATTAAAAGAAATCCGCTTTTTTTTTGCATTGTGCTGCTTTGTGTCAGTGCAGTCGCAGCTGCAGCACAAATTGCAAACAAATCAAATTCCATTGAGGTGGCAGTTGTGCTGAAGGCGGACATTAAATATGCCATTTTCTTTTCCATTTTCTCCATTTTTGCTGTGCGCCAAAAAGCGTTGCCTACTTTTCAGCGCTCGTCTCACAACTCGAGCAACTCACGCAACTCGTCCAGCATCGAACGGCAACTCGAACATGTTGCATGCTTGTGGACTACAATTGGTCGGCATATATTCGCTTGACAAGAATCATCATCTTTTATTTGCAATACACTCGATTGTTCCTATATATTTTATATATATTCATTGATTAACCCTCTGAAATGATATGGATGAGATTAATTTTATTCCTTCTGCCGCTGATCAGAAGCGAGTCCAACTGAATGCGTTTGTTAATTTTGGTTTTGGTAACTGGAAATTCGGAGATAAAATATGTGAAAATGGCATGTTTAAATGAGCGTTTTCGATTTTTATAAAATAAATTTTTAAATAAAAAAAAAATCACTTTTCCGTCTTTTAGCAAGTAAAACTAACTTGTTGCGTTAGGGCCAAGATAAGCTAAGGTTAAAAGTGACTAAGTTATCGCATTTTAAGCTTAAATCAACTCGACTTAAAATGAGAAGAGATATATATAAATATATATATATATATATATATATATATATATATATCATAAATGTTTTTTTTTTCTCAAAGACTGTTTTTTATGCTGCAACACTTTGTGTGTTTTGTGGCAGCTACACTTTCTCTCTCTCTCTCTCTCTCTCTCTCTCTCTCCTCTCCCTCTCTCTTTCTCGCACTGAGACACTCTTGAAGCTGTTGATGGGTTTTCGTTTATCTAATCATTGCAAACGTTTGTTGTTTTTGCAGTTTGGGGCTATCAGCAACTTGACTTGGCAGTTGTTGACTGTCAGCAGCAGGCCACAAACAGTCTCCCCCTGTGTGTGTTTGTGTACGTCCTGGCAGGACATCCGGAATTATAAATTGTAATTAATAAATCAAAACAGCAACTGTCCGGCAGCAAGTGCAACTGCAACTGCAACAACAACAGGCACAAGTGGTAACTCCGCAGTTGCCACACCGAGATCAAAGCACAAATACACACTCGTTGTGCGTGTGTGTGTGTGTGTGTGTGGGTGTCTGTTAGGCCAACAACAATATTTGCCATACGTTGATTTTATTTAACATTTTCGAGCAGTGCCTGCAACTGCTGGCAAAAGTTGCACTCAAACTTTTGTCTAATAGAAATTATGATATAACTTTGTTTTGGGCATTTTCTGTTGTTGTCTTGTTATCAAACAAACAGGCACACACCCACACACACCCACACACACACACACAGACGAACACACTAGGAAAAAAAGAGCACAAATGAAATTGCTTTTAAATATGGGGGGAAAAGTCGCAATCATTAACAACCAATTGCCTGCACTTTCATCCAGCCATTTTCACACATGCCACATGCCACATGCCACTTGCCACATGCCTCTGCTTCAAGTTGCTAGAAATCAAACGGAAATTAAAAAAGTACACCAACCCCCCAAAATGCAAGAGACATCATTACGTTAAAAGTGGGCTTTGGATTGGGATGCGCCAAAGCTAGGAGAAAAAGCAAAAAAAAAACCCAAATAGGAAAAATATAAAAAAATATGAGCGGAGAGTGCAGCAGTTTGAATTTCCCTACAGCAGCAGCAGTGAGGCAATGAAAAGCGAAAGGACAATGACAGCGACCAGCGACCAGAGACCAGCGACCAGAGTCCGGAGACCTAAGACCGAAGACCAGTGACCAACCAGACCAGAAACCCAAGCAAAACAGACAAAATTGCTAAATGCTGACATAAAAATACGCCACATCCTGGCAAACAATCACACACATAGTGCGGGGCGGGTGAGGGTGTGAGGTGGGGTGTGGCAAAGTGAGATAAAGAGAAAAATACATTGAAAGGGCCAGACAAAAACGGACAATCCTGCAACTTTTGACGCCCCCAGGGCCAAGAGATCTGCGCCAATCTGGGCACATTAGCTAACCGACTGGGAACTCAAATATTCTGCTAAGCACACAACTAGAATATTCATAGTGACAGTTAACTGAAATCCGTTTGTAAGAACAGTTTAATACAATATAAACTTAATTGGAAAACAAAAAAAAAAATATCTCAAATTATGATTTTTTTGTATGCGAAATTGAGTAATTTTTGTAAGAGAAGCAAAAGAAGCCAAATCCATTTCAAATACGATATATATATATATATATATATGTGTGTATATACCTTTGATGTATGAATATATATATATATATATATACCTTTGATGTATGAATATGTAAATACTTTTGAACTTGTATGGAATCAGAGTTCAATTCGAAATCAAAAAAAAAATAATTACAACAGCTTTAAATAAATTATGTGGCACAAAAGCATTGGCAGTGGCAAACGCCGCATTTGGGCCAACAACTTGACCAGCATGTGGAAGAATGAGGAAGACAAAGGCAGACAGAGGAAGACTGAGGAAGACTGAGGAAGACTGAGGAGGACTGAGGAAGCCTGGGGAAGCCTGCAGCGCGTTGTGATTTAATTTCATTTAGCTTTGTGTTGCCTCGTTGGCTGGCAGAGTATTTATCGTGTCGTTGTGGCTCATAAATTTGCTAACTTGTTTTGCCAGCGACGATGGCGTTTTGTTATTGACGATGACGACGACGACGACGACGACGACGACGACGACGACGACGACGACGTTTGGTGCGAGAAGTTGTCGCACTCGCAAAACTAGCAACTGGCTCTTTTTTTTGGCTACTCTTCCTCTTGCTTATCCTTAACGGTTTTTTAGTTTTTTTTTTGTGATATTTTGTTGTTGTTGATGCGACCCCATAGCGCCACACCTCGCATCCCGCTGCTTGGCTTCGAGGACTCGCAGGACTCGCAGGACGATTCGAGGACTTCGTTCATTCCGTGTCATTTGAGTGTCGCCCTTGCTGTGCAATGTTGTGTAGTTAATGTGGCGTTCTAAAACGCAGTAGCAGCCAACCAACGGTATAATATATGTAAACACTCAACTGCACACACACACGCACACCCGTAACACACACACACACAACACACACATTTGACGACGCAGCGTTTTTTTTTTTGTGTGTAGCATTCATTTTTGCATAGTTTGTCCTTGTTTTCACATAGCAGACAGACGAAAACCAAAAGAAAATAAGTCTATCTCTCTCTCTGTTTCTCTCTCTCTCTCTCTCTCTGTCACTATCTATTTGCAACTTCATTTATTTATATGTTTGTTGCTTTTTTTTGCCTGCTTCAACAAGTGCCAAAATAAATGTTTGGCAATTGCCTCCTACACAAAGAGCGAAAGAGAAAGATATAGAGAAAGGGCGACAAAGAGAGAGAGCGAGAGCGAGAGAAAGCAACCAAAAAAAAGTGTGGTCACTTTCTGCCTGGATCCATGATCTTTACCATATCTTCTCGTACGTATCTAGCCAAAGTTTTTTTTGACAAACAGCTACACCAAAAATGGTAGAAATAATAACGAAAATCTTTGCATGGCAAAAGCCATTTTGTGCACTTTTTAATGAACAACTAGTAGATACCCTATGTGTATAAATTATAATAAAAAAAATGTTATAAATTAAACAATTATTTTTACCAAGTTTGAGGCTTATAAAATATTTGTATATTTGTGTAATTTGTATTATTATTAAGCTTGCAGCAGTAAAAAAAAGTTGGTATTATTTTTTTTTAAATTTAACGATTGAAATCAGATTCTCTTTTTTTTTGTGGTGGGGGGTGTTATGCGAAATTGAAAAAGTATTTTGAACCATGAGTTGAATCCACATTTAAATACAACGAGTTGCCTCACAACGTTGCACGATTCCGAGTTCAATAAGTAAGCGGATTGATTTGCTGCTCTTTTTTTTAATAATATTTAAAGAAATACATTTTTTTTTGATATTTTATTTATATTTTTTATACATTTTTCGTTGCTCTTGTCTATTTTTGAGCAAATCAATAGCTGCTGAAAGATGTTCAATTTTTCAGGCTTAGGCGTTTTTTTTTAAACAATTTTTTGTTTAATGATTAAAGGGTATACGAAGTAGGGTGTAGTCCACCCAAAAAAAAAAACAATATTCGCATATATTTCACAGAGTTTGTTTTTGTTGCTGCTGCTTATGTTTTTGACAGTTTTGTGTACTGTCAATTTGAGCAAAGTGTGTAACGCTGCTGCACACACACAGATGTGTGTGGGTGGTGTGTGTGTGTGTGTGGTATGTGTGATGTGTGTGTTGTGCCTTTAAAAACATCTTCAATTTTTCTTGCCTGCACGTCGACTTTTTCTCTGCTCGACATTCTTGATTTTTTTCTTGTCTCTGTTTTTTATTTTTGTCGGTTTTTTCTTGTTTCCCCCATTGGGTATGTGTGTGTTGCAGGTTGCATGTATAGGGGGGGTGGGTGTGGGGGGGTGAGTTTGGATTGAGCCCCGCCAGAAACTTGTATTTGACAGACCCTCGTCTTCATATGTGCCACAACTATCGTTGTCGCTGTTGTCGTCTGCAATATACCCAACCACCAAACAGCAACAGCAACAGCAACACCACCGCAACCCAAGCCGCCCCCCCCCACAATCTCCCCCCTCCTTCTATGCATTCGTAGCAGCAGCAGCAGCGAGAGCAGCTTCTGGTGCTCTTCCTTGACGTCGTTGTCCTGCTGCTCGTTATTACATTCAGTTGGCGTTGTAAAAAATATCATTATATGCGCCATATATGGCGGGTTTTTTCCCAGAGCACACACCCCTACCCCCCTTAACCAACCACACACTAATCTTACGTTAAAACCCCCCTTCCATTCAATTTGCAGGGAGCAGTGCATAAATTGGCGTTGTGGGCATATATATATATATACACAGGAAATACCATGTGGGCGTGGTTCCTCTGGCTCCTCCGGTTCCAACGGTAAAGCATCATATTTCCGCTGCTTGATGGATCGCTAACAAATAAACGAACCGCTTTATACTTGACATGAAAAACAAAACAAATAATAAAATAAAATATATTAAATATTGCACAATGAATGAAAATGGCAACTAGGAAAAGCGTCCAATTAAATTGAATGCAGTGCTCAAAGTTTTTCACATTACACACACACACACACACACACACACCCCCCTCCCCCCCCCCTCACAGCTTAAACGGATATGTTTAAATGTGGGCACATTTAAGGCGTAGACAGTTGAGATTGTTTGACTCGAGTTGAGCAGCTACGCAGAACAAAGTCATTTAGCTTATTTAACGCCCCACGTGGAATACACACACGAGTGTGTATGAGTGTGTGTGTGTGTGTCGAAGATACGCATAAGAAAGATGTAAGCGTAAAATAATTAAATTGTCAGTGGCAACCGAGGCAGGCCTTCGACTACACCAAAGCCATTAGATGGGCCACAAGAAAACCCTTTAGCAAACTCCCAACACCATCCCCACCCACCCCCTTAAAAAACCCATTCCACCACCTTGCCTTGCCCGTCCTCTGGGGCGCCATCAAAATAAATGCCTGTCATTAAACAAATTGTCGCAATAAATCTGCGCATTTCAAAGTCAGTGAAAAGTAAAAGGCAGCAAAATGCAAAGAAAAAACAAACAAGAAAATTTAAATATTTAATGCAGACCGAAGACTGAATACCCTCAACACGACTCAAATCGGAAACTGGTACTCATCTTTCTGCTTTTAAATAATATTATGATTCTAAATCCTAATTTAGTTCAGCAAAAATTGGGATCTGCTGAAATTTTGATTAAAAAAAAAACACTAAAACTAAATGCCAACTACACAAATACATCCATAATTATATATAGGTATAGGAATATATATAGGTATATATAAATATATATATATATATATATATATATTCTTAAGAAATCCGTGACGAATGACTTACACACTTCACTTCTCCCTCTGCAAAGGGTAGCAAAACTGCTTGAGTGGTGTTTGGGTGGTGTTTGGGTGGTGCGGTAGTTGGGCTGCTGTTTTACGCCCGATCATTAGCGTCTCGCTAAGCACTTTAATTAACTAATAATCCTCGGCTCTGAAAATTTCATTTATGCGCGTTTCCAACAAATAAAAATTCTATAAAAGAATTTGGGTAAACACAATTCTGAATACATTTTTGTGTTTTTAATAAATATATATATACGTGTGTTTGTGTGTGTGTGTGTGTGTTAAATGCATATTTGTTTTCTTCCTTGATATTTTTTTTTGTGCGCACCACAAATAAACAAAACACAATCAAGTTGACAAAAGGCCGCTGGACAAACAGCAAAAGCAATTAGAAAATGGCGGCCAAGTTAATTAAGCTCCATAAAAACGGGATTTTATGTTGTTGCTGTTGTTGCTGTTATTGTTGTGGCTGCATAAGCAGAATGTTGTTGGCTCAATCACAATAGATAGGAATCAACGTCAGAGACGCCAAGAAAGGAATAAAATTCAAACGAAAATAAAACAACAAAAAAAAAACCAAAAAAAAAAGAAAAAAGAAGAAAAAAATAAGCCGAATAAGAAAAAACACGCGCAAAAGCGGGGAGCATAAATTAAAATGCATAAACCATGCGAATGGCTAAAAAACAAGGCCAAGTAGGCGAGTAGAGATCTTGAGTGAGAGACAAAGAAAGAGAGAGAGGGAGAGAGAGAGAGGGGGGGGTAGAGAAAAGGAGACAGCCTGGGCACATACATCACCCAGTTGTGGAGCTGGGCGGCGATAAGATGGCATTACAATAAAAAATAAGTTGTTCGGGCATAAAGCAAAACCAACAAGGCCCAAAGACAACGACAACTCTACAAGCAGGCAGGCAGACAGACAGACAAGGACAAAGGACGAAGGACGAAGGCTGCTGAAGAAGTGGAAGTTGGCAACAAATTTATGAGCAAATTAATTGAGATTGGAAACGCAGAAAGAAAGCTAAGAAGCAACACAGAAAAAGCAAGAAAAAAGGAAAAACAGAAAAGAAAAAAAAAACAGAAAAGGGCAAAGGGAAACAAACAGCAGCAACAATAACAACAGCTACAACAACAAGGGACGCAGGACGAAGGACGCAGGATGCAGGACACGCAATGCCAGGCGACAATTCTGCGCCCGCCGCTTGTTAGTGGCTAGTGGTGGCCATCTAAGGATGTTGAGGCTGTGGCTGCACAGGATGTGGGCGGGGCATCGTTATGCTCTCGCATGGACTTTGAGTTTCCAACTTAATTGAGAGACAAGTCAATAAACAGGAAGCGAGTGCCAAGCGAAAAGTCAAAGCAAGCAAAGAAAACATTGCTAAAAAAAAAAAATGACAAAAAAAACAACAACAACAACAAAAAATGGATGTGAATGCGTGCTGAATGTGTGTAAGCATCTGTGTGTGTGTGTGTGTGTGTGTGTGTGTGTAGATAAAAACATCTGTCTGAGCGACTAACAAACTGCGCTATTTTTCATATTGCAACCAATTTTGTTGCCAAATATATAAATAAAATAGGAATATAATTTGCAATTATACACAAAAAAAAAACTCAATTTATTTATTGATTTATTTAAAAAATATTTATTTGTTTAATTTTTTTAATGCTGAATTTTAGCGTTCCATAAATAACCAAAAAGGGTTTAGAAATATAAAATGTGGTCAAATATAACTGATTTTAAATGATCTAAGTTAGTTTTTTGATCAGTTATATTGTATATATATATATATATATATATTTATATATTTATATATATATCTATAATTTAAACACCGCACAGATCTGAAATTTGATGTATCCCTAAAACTAATGCATTTAACAACCATTGCTAATATAATTAATTAGATTTATATGGATACTTTATAGATATATATTTTTTTGGATCAGTTATTTATTCTCTACATAATATATATATATAATATATATAGTATAATATCTTTCTATATTTTTAGCATAGCCTTCATTTTTTTTTTTACTAGAGCTTAATATTTTTCCAATATTATCTAACTGATATTTACAATCCTGCAACGTTGCAGGCTCACACGATTTATATATATATATATATATATTTATTTATATATATATATATATATTTATATGTGCTTAAATCTATTTAACTCGATTTCAATATTATTTTTCTTTTCATTTTATTATTCACAAAAAACGAGTTCCAAAAATCGACTTGAAGAATCGACGTATATATATATATATATATATATATATATAGTAATGACGTTCATTTGGATTGCAGGGCATTTGCATGGATTTTGTGGGAGTTTTGTTTGTTAGCCACGACCGACTTGGCTGCAACTCTTGCTGGCTGCTATCCTGTCCGAGCCTGTCCGGTGTTTTTTTTTTGCTTCGAGGTACATCGACAAAGAGAGAGATAGAGCGCAAGAGTAGTGGGAGGGGGAGGGGGAGGGTGAGGGTGAGTTGGAGGCAGCTAGCGAGTTCAAAGAGCTTCGTTGGGTGCACAATAAACAAATAAACCCATAAATCTTTGCCACTAAAGAAATGCGCGCTGCTCCCCAACAGAGGACACATTGTGACGGTGCGGTAGGGCATGCGGCATGGGGCATGGGGCATGGTGTATGGTGTATGGGTCAGGTCGACTTGATCGTCGCTGCGAAACAAACAAATCCCGTTGTCTGACATTGGCGACTGTCATGCATGGCAATGTCTTCCTCTTCTTCTACACTGTTGCTGCTGCTGCTGTTGCTGCTGTTTTTGTTGTTGTTGTTGTTGTTGTGGATGCGGCTTTACGTTCTGCTGCAATTTGTGGTGTCGCTTGTTTGCTGCCGCCGCCTCCACTTGATCCATTATCCTTAACGGGCGGCCGGGTGTGGCAGGGGTGTGGCAACAGAAGCGAATATAAACTGCTGCTGCTATTGCTGCTGTTGCTGCTGTTGCTGTTGCTGCTGTTGCTGTTGCTGCTGTTGCTGTTGTCATTAAAATTCAAGGCATACAAAGTCATTAAATTATACGCGACATCTTTTGTGAGCGCGCCAAGGCAGGCGAAGCCATTCCAGCTGCAAGGGGATGAGGTGTGGTGGTGTTGTTGTTAGAGGGAGGGGGGGGAGGTGGGTTTGGGGGGAATGCGGGCAGATGCCGAAAGTGTTGGGCGGTCTTAGACAAATTGGCATTGTTGTTGCTAATGCTGCTGTTGCTGCTGTTGTTGTTGCTGCTGTTGTTGTTGCTGTTGTTGCTGATGTTACTGTTGTTGTTGTTGTAACGCGTCTCACATACAACAACAACAACAACAACATGGATGTCGACGCAGCGTCGTGATGCGATTAAGCAATCAGGCAAATTGGCAGCAACGCCAACTTGAAAGGAAATTACATGGTGCGGGTAGACGGGGGTGTATATATATTATATCTGTGTGTGTGTACTGGTATGTGTGTAGGTGTGTGTATTATCTACGTAGTTGCTATTACGTGTCGATGGATATCGCTGCTTCAGCTGCTCATCTTGTGTCGTCAGGAGGCAAACACAAACACAAACACAAAGTCAACAAACATAATACAGTTATAAGCAGCAAGAAAGAGACAGAGAGAGAGAGTAGAGAGATAGAGAGAGAGGAAGACAAAAGGAGTAGCGAAACTGCAGTGACAACGCAACAATGACAAAGCACAAAATAAGTCAGCAGACGCAGTGTGAGTCCAAAGTAGATTATAAATCTATATAAATATACACACATACATATATATACACATACATACATACACTTATATGTATATATATATGTCTATAACAGTGGCAATTAACTTAATGCAATTGGCTTGCCAGTTTAGCCAGTTTGGCCAAAATGTCGAGAATAATTATGTATTTGCCAAGCGCAAAACAAATAAAAAAAAAACAAAAAAAAAAAAATAAAAAAAACTTTCATCCAAAAACTTTTGGAGTTGACGGGTTCGGTTCGCGTGGCATGCAACGTGGCATAGCTGTAATTAGGCCAAGAGTAAAATTTGGCAGTTTTTGCTGCTTAACGCGTTGCAATTGCGCAATATAAAAAGCACTACAAAAAAAGTTTCAACCAGGTTGCACAAGAATCTGAAATGTGTTGCAAGTTGACAGGAAAATGCAGTTTAATGAGTGCAGCGGATCAGCTGAGAGAAGAAGAAGAAGAACTCACTCGATCCGAGTAGATGATTCCTTTTGCCATAATATTTATTATTATTATTTTGATTATTTTCTTTTCATTTTCGTTTGCTTCACATTTTTTCCCTTAATGCAATTCGCGCATTTTTCCACTGCAATTGAATTTTAGCTGCAAATAGAATCTTGCCACTGATTTGCATCTGATTGCCCGGCGGACGTAATTGAGTTTCACTTGCTACAAGTGGATCAATTTGTTTGACTTGGCTGCTGCCAGATGTATAACCCCGATCCCCCGATCCCCCGTCCCCCTAGTGCGCCATCTCCTCGCCAAAAATGCCAGCGAGAAAAGAAAAGAAAGCGGAGAGAAACTGTTGCAGTTGCAGTTGCAACAACAGCTGCCAGCCAATTTGCGAATGCATATGTGATGTGGTTAAGATATGCGCCCGAGGAGTGTGCCAAGAGGAGTGGTGTGTATTTGGTGTGTGTGCGTGTGTGTGTGTGAAAGGAGCAGAGGAGCAGCAGCAGCCACAAAACGATGTATTTGTTATGTGGCAGAAGCGTGAGAAAAACAACGACAACAATTGGCCAAAGGGATGCCACAAGGCAACAGCGACACACAGACAGCAAGAGACAGTGGGAGTTGGTGGGTAGAGAGGGGTTGCAAGTGCGGCACACGCCAAGACAAATTATGCTGTTGATAAGCGCCCAACACTGACAGCGTTTTGTTCGTGGCAGTGGCAGGAGCAGGGGCAGGGGCAGTGGCAGTGTCACACAAATTCTGTTGAATCTAAAATATAAATATAATTTACCAAAAATAAAATACAATTCAAAAAACATAAATCCGAATAAAACAGTAATAAATAAAATTTATATAAAATTATTTGATATTTTTTTGTATTGTTTTTATTAATTAATAATTTAATTTTTTCAGATCTGATTTAGACCTGCAGCCAGAAAATATCATAATTAAATTTGAAATTCATTTCTAGTCATTTTAGTTTTCTTCAAATTTTTTAATTTCGAAATATATATTAAGAAAACATAATTAAATTAAAAATTCATTTCTAATAATTTTCATTTTCTTTATATATTTTTTTTAATATAGAAAACATTTTAGAAAACATATTTAAGAAAACATAATTAAATTAAAAATACATTTCTAATAATTTTCATTTTCTTTATATTTTTTTTAATATAGAAAACACTTTAAATATCATATTTAAGAATTAGCTGTTTGCAAATTAGAAATTACTTTTAATAAAAGCTATAAAATCAAAGCGATTTTTTAAATTTTATTTTCCACTTTCTGAATTTCATATATAAAATTATTTGATATTTTTTTGTATTGTTTTTATTAATTAATAATTTAATTTTTTCAGCTAGCGCTAAGATCTGATTTAGACCTGGAGCCAGAAAATATCATAATTAAATTTGAAATTCATTTCTAGTCATTTTAATTTTTTTTTATATTTTTTTAATGTAGAAAACATTTTAGAAAACATATTTAAGAAAACATAATTAAATTAAAAATTCATTTCTAATCATTTTCATTTTCTTTATATTTTTTTTTAATATAGAAAACACTTTTAAAACCTCATTTAAGAAATAGCTGTTTGCAAATTAAAAATCAAAGCGATTTTATTAATTTTATTTTCCACTTTCTGAATTTCAGGTAATATTTTTTCCGAGTGTGCTTTTAGGTCTATAAATGGAGGGGGTTAAGTATTGAAACTGATGCTGACTCACACGCAACTGGCAACTGTGTGTGTGTGTGTAAGTGTGTGTGTGTCCTTTGAGTCCTTTGTGGAGAGCCAACGACCCGGCATTGCATTGAGATTTCTTATAAAAGGTTATTTAACCCATTTAAAAAAAAAACGAAGCACATTATGCACAAGGATTAAGATGACAAGGATAACAGGAACAGCCAGAAAACAGAAACAGAAACATTTTATCGAATATATTGCAAATTTGTTGTTAGTGTCCCCAAGTTATTAGCAAAACATCGCACATTCCATATGCCAGCCAAATCCCGAGACTACAAATGATGCAAAGCTCAAGCCAAGCCATGCCAAGCCAGAGCCCGGAGCACGGAGCACGCGGAGAAGGGCTGTTCCCTATCAAGTGGAGCATCTTAAGCAAGCAAAGGCAAACGCCATCAATTGGTGGATGGAACGCAGGGATGGAGGGATGTAGGAATGGCGGCAATGGCCGGGGCTTACATACATAAATCATCGAGCAAAATAAATCACAGAGAAAAGGATGCGCTGCGAGCGAAGTTTGGGAGATCGGGAGATGGCGACGCCAAGCCAAATAGAAAATCTTTAGCAAAACTTTCAGGCTCCAAAAAATTATTAATAATGCAAAAGCAACGCCAGAAATTCGAGGTACTTTGAGAGTGGAATGGGATCGGATGGGATGGGATGGGATGCTTTGCGGATGCGAATAGAAGAGGATGGGATGCAAAGGGATACCATGGAATGTGACTGGACATAGGAAAAAATTGTAACAATTTTAATTGCATTGTTCAATATTTGGGTTGCTTCAGTAAAAGCTAATAAAAATTGTATTCTGGATTTTACATTGAGATGCAAAAAAAGAAGACTTTGTCCCAAATCTTGTCTCAAATGATTGGCCTAAAATTCCATTTATTTTAGTAGTAACTTTTTATGGCTAAATTGTGGTGATTATAAATAGATTTCTATATATATATTTTGTGTAAATACTTGTAAGCAGCGACAGTAAATATATGTGCAATGTTTAGCATATAAATTAAACACTTCTGTTGCAGGTTGCACAATGTGTGCTTTTTTTAATCGCCATAAATCCATGTTGCGTCCATTGTGGAGTGCCCACGACAACAGCAACTTCAACTTAAAAGTCGCAAGATAAAAGCGTCGCAGGGCCCAAAAAAAAAATAAAAGAAGCGAATTGCGAATTGCGAATAGCGTCAAAAGACGACGAGTCGACAGAAGCAATGAGGGCAGCGATAAGACGCCTCTGCCAAGTCCATCGACCGGCACAGGGAACATGCAAATGAAACCCAACTCGAACTCAAGTTGCGGCCTTAAGCGACAAAGCGCCGCTTGACGTCTCTGCGAGCCACCCACCCACCAAGCCACCCACCCACCAAGCCACCCACTGCACAGTGCTCACCCACAGAGAAAGCGCGCGAGCGATTTTTAAATTTATGCAACAGGCTTTTGGCCCATTTGTAAATTATGCGCTGTCATAAAGCAGCTACAGCAAAAGCAAAAGCAACTGCAACTGCAACAGCAATGGGGCAACACTCCTACCAAAAATATATAATAAATATAATATATAAAATAAATATAAAATAAGGCACCAAATTTGAAATCTCATTTTTATATTTCGATTTTGAAGAGGCCATTTTTTTCTTGTGGTTTTCTCAAAACTTTATTTTAATTTCTATATTTTTATGGTTTATTTTTGTTTTCTTATGTATCAAAATTATATTTTTTATTTTAAGCAATTATTGTTTTCTTATCTAAAAAATAAAAAAATAAATAGAAAATTATAAATTTGTTAAAGTTTTTGGTCATATTTTGTTCTCAGTGCAGTTGGCTCGCACACAGCGACAATGGCCAAGCCTCGATAGCGACGCTTGGCGACGAAAAATTATCGAGCCAGCTGGACTAGAAGGCAACAGGACAACAGGACAAGTGGGACGACTGGACAGGAGGACAACAGGACAACGGGAGAAGTGGGACGACTGGACAGGAGGACGGCCTGGTTGCCTGGTTGCCTGGCTGCCTGGCTGCCTGAATCGCTGTTTGGTTGTCTGGCGAGGGGCGATTGAAACAATGGATAGGTTGGTGGACAGCGGCAGAGGGAGGGGGAGAGGGTGCAGCAGCTGAAAGTACAGCAACAGCAGCACGTACGGGCATATAATTTTTGCCAAATCAGAATATTTATGCGTCTAGCCGAGACACACACAAAGCGAGAAGAGAGAGGGGTGTGTGTGTGTGTGTGTGGGTGTGTGTGTGTTGGGGTGCTGACTGTGAGTGCGAGAATCAGCGCATAAAAAAATTACAGCACGCTTGAAAAAACGCGACAAAAACACGCAATGGATATGACTTTTATACAACGAGCAGGCCGAGAACACGGGTTGCAGGACGCAGGACGCAGGAGACAGGCGGGGGGGGGAGGCAGCACATTGAATTCACGACCAGGCCAGACCGTAGATCTGCTGCTGTTGCTGCTGCTGCTGTTGCTGTTGCTGCTGCTGCTGCTGCTGCTGTTGCTGCCTCTGATGCCTTTTGCAGATGCTGCCTCATTGAAACGCATTTGCACCACAAACACAGCAATCGCATTCCAACAAATGGCAACTTAACAATTTCGCTCATTCAAATGTTGCATTCACAAATGCTGCTCGTCCATGTTGCAACAAAAAAAATGAAGACGCAACTAAAAATGATTACTTTCTGAGTAAATTAAATCAATATTTTATTCTTTATTTTCACGATTAATAATTTTTTGAATTCATTTTCTTAAATAAATAATTTAATTAATATATTTTCCACTCTCCAATTTTTTTGTTTTTTCTGCAATTTTTTGTTGAAACAAATTTTGCATTTTTATCATATTTATAACTGTTTAAATAAATAATATAAAAAATTGTATTTTCCTCTCTTTTTTTATATTAATATATTATTTATAATATTTTACTTATTTTTAAAACTACCGCGTCCGGGAATCCCTGGATAAGAAAATTTGCCGCTGCAATTTTAAATCAAATTGTGTGAAATAAATTTAAATTAAAAAAAGTATCAATAAAATTTGGGCTAAAATGATTTGCAGAACGTCAACGACAACAAATAAATACAAATAATAGAAAACAAATAGTATGGAAAAAGCAGTGTGCAGGGATTTTGTCACCCGCCGGCGAGTTCAATAAAAAGACAAACAAGGCCAGCATCGATGGAGGAGGATTGGAGGAGTCTCGAATGGTGTCGAGTGGCTCCGCTCGGTGGTTCTTGTTCAGTGGTGCTTGTTCAACGAGTGGCAACAATTTAAAAACACTGTTGCTGCCATTGTTGTTGTTGTTCTCGTTGTTGTTGTTCTCGTTGTTGTTGCTCGCTGCAAACGTTTTTGGCACTTGGCTGGTTTGTGGCCAATTTTTGGGCAGCAGCGTGCGGCAGGTGCGGAGTTGCGGAGCTGCGGAGGTGTGGCCAATGGTCAAATGGATATGCCATGCAAACATGTGACAATTTCTGTGGTTTACAAAAGTTAAAAACTTTGATCACACCCGCCCCTCCGCCACCCGCCAACCAACTGCGAGAATAAATGCAGCTTTTTTTTTTCCTTTTAACTTCGACTTGTTTTTTATGTTTTGTTGTTGAAATTTGTATTCCTTTTTTTATTTTCGTTGGTTGTCATTGTTTGGCCGCGCGCGCCTTGATTTATATTTAATTCAATTTTTATTGTGCTTAAAAAATGTATAAATTATTGCAGAACAAACGGTGTGAAGGGCATCGGGCTAAGGGTCGCTTTCATAAATTGGCAGCCGACGCGCTGCGTTTGACAGGCGCCAATGCAAATTGTGGTCATTGGGCCCAGTACGTTGGCAATGGCTTGCCACACACACACTGTCAACAGTAAACACACTCAACGGTTAACGTGTCTACGTGTCGCTGCTGGCCACAAGATGTTGATAGTGGCAATGAACGTGGCAGGACACACAGATGGTCAAGCCAACCAGCCAAATGCCATTGAGACAGAAACGTGAGTTTTATCCACCTAGTGGATAAGTGTGTGTGTCTCTGTGTGTGTGTGTGTGTGTGTGTGTTTGGGTCAAATGACGCGCGCGTGATATGACAACATCCGGTAAATAGGATTAGTTATAGAGACACAGACACAGACACAACCCCGTCAACTTTTGCCGGGAAACAGCTGCTTGCCTCAAGCTAAAAAACTATGCAATGAAAAGTGCAAAAAACTTTTGCCACACAAAGTGCGTGTCTTGTGTGCGTGCGTGTGCGCGCGTGCGTGCGTGCGTGCGTGCTTGCGATGTGCACCTAAGCAACTGCTTTTTGTAATAACCCACAAATATAATTAATATGTAAACTAAAAGCAAAGCGTGTGGAAGCTGAAAAAGATTTCATCAAAACACTGAGAATTTGTTTTTTTTTCCGTAACTTCTAAATTTAAAAAAATAGCATTTTTTTGATTGAATTTAAGAACTTTTATTTTTTTTAATTTCTTATTTAAGCAGCTTAGCATTTTTTTATTTAAGTTTAAGAAATTGCATTTTTTTAACTAAGAAAAATTGCATTTTTTATTTAAGTATAAGAAATTGTATTTTTTGTAATTTCTAAATTGATAAAAATAGCATTTTTTATTTAAGTCAAAAAATTGGTTTTAAAAAAAAATTTAAAAAAAAAACATTTTTTATTTAAGTTTAAGAATTTGTATATTTTGTAATATCTAAATTAAGGAAAATTACATTTTTTATTTATGTTTAAGAATTTTTATTTTTTTATAATTTCTAAATTAAGAAAAATTTTATTTAATCTTAAGTGTAACAATTTTTACATTTTGCAATTTCTAATTTAAAAAAAAAAACATTTTTTTTTAAAGTTGAAGAATTTGTATTTTTTGTAATTTCTAATTTAAGCAACAAAGCATTTTTTATTTAAGTTAAAATAATATTTAATAATATTGCCTATTTAATTAATAATAAACTGAATGATAATGGAACTTCACTTTTTCAGATTCAGGATTCTTTCACGAGCTCATCTCTATGGACATCGACCCAACGCCATTGCCAGAGACGTGCTAAAAGGAAACTCATAATTAGAATATTATTGCTAAGCTGTTTGGTCAAACGTGATGTTTTTTGCAGATGGCAAATGCAAATCAATCATTTAATTATGTAATTTAAATACAATTTGAAGCATGCATAGTTTTTATTCGCAGTCATAAATGTAAATTGTTTTTAATGCCTCCGCATAAATTTGTATTTGGCAATTTGATTGAATGACTTTTACTAACGATAATTTTGTGAATTAGATTATTAAATTTTGTAACAAAGATTAATTTAATTTAATAATAATTCTTAAGCTGTTAATTCATATGGATATTAATTTATACAAAAATATAAATCTATGTATACTTGATTTTATTTGTCGTAGTGTGACAATTTCTTGAATTATTTAATTAATGTGTTCGACAGGGACATATAAATTATGACTAATTTAATTTAATTTAATAATAATTCTTAAGATGTAAATTCATATTGACATCAATTTCTACATAAATATAAATCTATGTATACTTGATTTTATTTGTCGTATTGTGGCAATTTCTTGAATTATTTAATTAATTAATGTGTTCGACAGGGACATATAAATTATGACTAATTTAATTTAATTTAATAATAATTCTTAAGATGCTAATTCATATTGATATCAATTTCTACATAAATATAAATCTATTTGTACTTGATTTTATTTGTCGTATTGTGGCAATTTCTTGAATTATTTAATTAATTAATGTGTTCGACAGGGACATATAAATTATGACTAATTTAATTTAATTTAATAATAATTCTTAAGATGTAAATTCATATTGATATCAATATCTACATAAATATAAATCTATGTATACTTGATTTTATTTGTCGTTTTGTGGCAATTTCTTGAATTATTTAATTAATGTGTTCGACAGGGACATATAAATTATGACTAATTTAATTTAATTTAATAATAATTCTTAAGATGTTAATTCATATGGATATTAATTTATACAAAAATATAAATCTATTTGTAATTGATTTTATTTGTCGTATTGTGGCAATTTCTTGAATTATTTAATTAATTAATGTATTCGACAGGGACATATAAATTATGACTAATTTAATTTAATTTAATAATAATTCTTAAGATGGTAATTCATATTGATATCAATTTCTACATAAATATAAATCTATTTATACTTGATTTTATTTGTCGTATTGTGGCAATTTCTTGAATTACTTAATTAATTAATGTGTTCGACAGGGACATATAAATTATGACTAATTTAATTTAATTTAATATTAATTCTTAAGCTGTTAATTCATATGGATATTAATTTATACAAATATATAAATCTATTTGTAATTGATTTTATTTGTCGTAGTGTGGCAATTTCTTGAATTATTTAATTAATTAATATTTTCCGACAGTGTATTAAATCGTCGCCAGCCCAAAGATGCCAAAGAATTTTATCGTTGCTTGGTTATTTTATTTGTTTTTGTTTTGATGTCACGTGCCCATCTTCAAGTCGCGCCCTTCAGTTGGATGAGCCACCTACTACACACACACACACACACACAAGGACACACCTTTTGTTTGTGCTCTTTGCTTGGAACATCGAGTGTTGGACTCCTCCATTCATTACGTAATGTGGCGCGAGCTTTATGTCCTGGCCAGTGGAAGACCGCAAAATGGCAATGCTCGCACATTGCTGCTGCTAGATGAAGAGGGGGAGCATGAGGGGACACCCACATTCAGCAGTTCAGTTGGCGTCAGAGATGCCGCCATGGCATTTAAGTCACGTAGCCATGTTGAGTAATGCGACACGTTGCCATTGATGGCCCGTTGACGATGAAGTGCAAGTTCAAAATAGAAATAGAAATGAAAACGAGTCACAATCCTCATGCTTCTCCCCCTCTCTCTGTCGACCAGGCCACATCATGTGTGTGTGTGTGTGTGTGCTTTGTGTTGCCATTGTGACAAGGACGCTAAAGTCAAGTGGCAGCCACGTGATGGTGATGGCTGCTGCGGGCGCCACTTTCAGCTCTTGGCTTCTGGCTTCTTGCTGCTGCTGCTCCTCTTTTACTCCCCCCCTTAAGCTCTTCGTGCCTCTCCACTTGCAGTTGTTTTTTTTTTTTTGGCTGGCTAAAATTTCTTTCTTTTGATTTTGCGCATTGATTGGCGACGTCAGCCGCCACTTGCCACAAAGTTTGCATATTTATTATGCAACTCTGTGGCTCAAACATTGCAGTCGCTGAGGTCTCATTACCAACTTAAAACATGGCTAAAAGCGGCAACCAACTGAAATGTGAAGCAACAGCAGGTGTCGATGTCAGCTGTTGTTGTTGCCTGTCGGCTGTCAATTGTCAATTGTTGTTGTTGCATTGTTGCGTTGTTGGTTGTCGATTGCAGATGCTATTGTTGCTGCTGTTGTCAGGGATAAAGCCAATTCATGGCTCAGACACTGTGTCGCTGTCGTCACAGCCAAGTTTTGCATCAATAACTATGCACTTTTATTGCATTTGGAATGGCGTGTGGCAGGTTGCTGGCTGCCACATGGATGGAATGCTCTAATCAACAGACTTGCACACAGCATGCTACAGCTTCAAACCCCCTTTCTCTCCCCTTTCAGGTGTGTCACTCATAGCCAGCATTGTTTTAACCTGCTGCTAACAGATAAGCATTTTAGCTACACAAGCAGCCAGTTTTTTATGTAGTTATGAAAAAAATAAAAGAAATCTAAAAATAAAAGTTTGGATTAGGAATGAATATTGGCAAATATAAAAACATGAAAAAAATAATCTTTCAATTTCAGATTTCGTATAAATATTTTTATTTTATAATTAAATTTTTATGTTCAAAAAAGAGTTTCATAATTTTCATATTGATATTCAAATTTTCATTTCATTTTGAGACTTCGTGTAAATATTTGTATTTCATATTTGGATTTATATATTTAAAAAAGAATTGCTGCATTTGCTGGATATGCATTTCATATTCATAATTGCCATTTTCGAGCTGCTTTCAACTTCAATTATACTTTTCAATTATGGTTTAACTTTGGGTTAGTCAATTTAAGTAGGATTCATATGGAATTTTTTGTTTATTGCAATTATCAGCTCATTACCAGTTCAGTGGGCGACTTTAGGCTAAAGATAAGTTTGCAGCTGGAATTGGGAAATGGGAGCCAGTCAACTGTGTAAGAAGCCTTCGAGGAACAATGACTGTCTGTATTTAATTAAATGCTCAGAATTAGAGGCCGTCTAACCACCACAATTAATCGCTACGGGAAAACCACAATTTGCAATTACTTTTGCAATGGCAGCCCAAATGTAAAACGACGAAACTAAACTAAATTTGGAAATTAAGAACCCCCCAAACTGAGTTGAGTGCATATTGTTTGAGAGACACAATTTGTGGGCACACAGCGATAAGCCTTGCACGTCCTCAAGCTCAAGCTCAAGCTCATCCGCATCCTCATCCTCATTCTCCTCGTCGCTGTTGTTGTTGTTGTTGTTGCTGTCGCATTTGTCGTCATCTGCTGCTGCTGCTGCTGCTGCTTGGCGCTCGCAAACACGTACAGCATATAAATAACATTTCGATTTGCCGTATGACAAGCCGAGCCAAATGCCACAAATTATGCAGCGAGCTAAACCAAGTTAAGCCCAAACCCTCAAGCATAGCTCTACATACACACACTCACACACACACACACACACACACACACACACATACATAAGAGGAGCCAATTGACATTGCTCAAAACTCTTTGCATAGTTTTAAATAGCGTCTCGCACTGAAAAGGGAACAATCAACAAGCAGCAACAAGTGGGTAAGGCAAAAAGGGGGGGGGGGGGGGGGAGTGGCAATTCGTTCTTAAGTACCCAGACAAAGGTCCAATAACAGTTAACGTAAGTAGCAGCAACTAACTGTACTTACAATTATGATGAGCTCTTCAGTTTCCATGGGGACGCAAGCATTATTTGTGGGCAACTTTATTGTATGAAATTTACAATACAAACTCAACAACAGTGGTGGCATGCAACAAAGTGCCAGTTTTTTACTGACTGACAAATTCGATTAACTGCCATTTGCTTGGCCAGTTGCAAACACACAATGTAAATAGAAATAAAATATATAATTAAAATTGAAAATTTGTGATTTTATTTAAAAAAAAAAAAAAAGGTGTTCCATTTTTTAAGGACGAATACACTGCCCAAAAACCAATATATCTCAATAATACCTTCGATATTAGAGTGGAGAAACAATAAATTGAACCTGTTAAATATATTCTAAATGTATTGGAAAATTTTAATATGTGCAGCCACAACTGAGCAGGCTAACTCTTTCTTCTTCTTGATAAAATTTGGCATCGTATATATATATATATATGTATAATCTGCTCAATATATATATATATATATATTCTGTATTAATTGTAACACGCATTTTCAATATAAATATACATTAATATCAAATTTTCAAACGGCAGTTAAATTTTTAACTTGAATTAGAAATCTGCCCAAATTCGAAAAAAAGGAAAAAAAAATATCAAACGTTTACATTTAACTATATTTCCAATTTTTTTTCGGGTATAATAAAAAAAAAACCAAAATTATTATTTGTATCTGTGTGATTTCAAATAATAAACAGTTAAAATAATCTGGCAACCTCGTTGTAGCAGTCCCAAAAAATGATATATATATTCATAATTTGTATGTATATCGATAACTTTCCTCTGGCAAATTCCTTTCATTCGATATATACATTCGATAAGCATATGGATATGGATGTGGATATGGATATGGATATGGATATGGATATGGGTATGATTATGGGTAGGAGGGGGATCTTGTGACATTCAATTACCTTGTCGCAACTGAGAGAAGCTAGTAAGCCACTTGGAAATTAGGTTGTTTGGTTTAAGACGGCATCAAGTACAATCGCTGCTCGAGTGGCAAGAGTTGGGGCAGAGGGGGCGGCAAGCTATCAACTATAGTCGAGGAAATTACTTTTAACATTTCAAATGCAGACAGAGGAGCCAAAAGAGCAAGCCGGAGACGGCTGCCGACTGCAAAGTATATATTTAAGCAAAAAAAAAACAAAATTTTTAAAAAATGGAATAAGAGCAGTCAGCAGCGGAGGGGCGTGGGGGGGGGGGGACTTTAGGTGAACGAGAGGTCAAAGAAGTCGAGTCGCGTCGAGTCGAGTAGAGCAAAAGAAAAGCAAATGAAATACAGGAAAATTATTTGATTTTTATGCATTTCACTTAAGCAACAAAAAGGACGCACGAGACTCGACGAGGCGACAGTGTGGAAGACACAGACGCGAAAGGACTCGACTCGTAAGTGGTGTAACGGGAAAAGGCGTAGTAGGAGCAGGCCAGAGCCTGGTGCCGGGAGACCGGAGGCTGCAGGCTGCAGGCTGCAGAGGCTGGAGACTGCCGAGCGCCGTTTGGTCTGGCAAGTTACTTGCATTATGGATGTAGTTACGTGCAAGAAATAAAGCAAATAAATGCAATCAGGAATAATAATTCGAATAGCATTCAAATAACTTGATTTCCCATAACGCTCTCAGCGCCTTTGAACGCATAAATACCGTTACGCCGCTGAGCCAAATTCAAGCACAATGACAAAATCCGACAGAGTCCTGCCGAGAACTTTGAAATATTCCAGTATTAAAATAGAAAAGCCTTCGGGCCACTCTGGGGGCCCAGGCGCTCGAGTCGTAAATACAGTCAAAGCCTATCTTTAACGCTCGGAAAATTATACAGCAGCAGCAAAGTTGCAAGCACGCAATCAACAGCAAAAAAAAAATAAAAAAAATCAAAATCAACACCAATTTCAAAATACCCTGCAAAATAGTTTACAAATGCCCTTTATCAATTCAATTATTTGCAGCATTCAGCAAAAGGCCCCTTTTTCAGTGGTTATATTTTATAGTATTAGATTCCAATTGGGAAATCATTTTTATCATAATAGCCAGTGGAAAAAAAAAAAAATATATATATATATATATTGTGCAACCCGAAATGTATTTAACAATAATTAAAATCAGAGCCTGTTAGCCAGAATGCATTTGAATTGTGGCAATGCTAATGTTTATTGTTGGCCACACAAAATAATAATAATAAAATAATAAATTTAATGAATGACGGCTCAAAATGGGCAAATTGATTGATTCATTTATAAATGGATACTAATGTGGCATGTCCACTGATGCAACCGTGCTAATAGGGTATGTAAATGGAAAAACTTTTCGGCTTATACCGCAGGCCAATAGATTCCAGTCAAACTCCTACGATTCAACCCCTCTCCCTCTCCATCTCCCACCGCCCATCACTCGACAGTTGGGCAAACTTAATTATGCATGGTTAACACGAAAACTCAATAAATTTTCATATAAATTCACAGAACAACCGACTCGTGTGTGTGTGTGTGTGTGTGTGCGTGTGTGTGTGTGTGTGTGTGTGCTTATATATATGTATGTGTACGTATGTATTTATACTTTGGTGTGCGGTGCTATGCAAATTTTATTTGCTAAAGGATTTTTCATGATGTTTCCGGACATTGGCGCCTTTGTTGCTGCTTTTTGCTGCTGTTGTTGCATTTAGATTTATTTGCAACGTGTGTGTTATGTAAAACCTATTAGAGTGCCCTGCCCCACCCAAGTTCAGCTCCACATCCACATCCACATCCATAGCCACCTTCAACTCTGTGTGGCCATGCAGCTGGCAACAGGCTCAACTCACGTCTGCCACAGCTGGCCATTCAATTTGCCCCAAGGTGCTCAACTGTTGCACAAGGTGTGCCACTGCCACTGCCACTGCCGCCACTGGCAAGGGCGATAAGGTGTTTAAATAACCGAAGCCAAAGTCAATTTGAGAAAGGAATGGAAAGGGCGGCTTCCCTTTCCGTCAGTAGCTATTGCCAGTTCTCCGGCCGACTGCCAACTAATCGCCTGTTGAAATGGCTCGCACAGCCACCGATGTGAGGCAAATTTATTGAGTTCTCATATTTCGCAATGTTACACAAATAATGCAGCTAACAAAGCAGGGCAGAAAAGTTGCATATCAGCTGTGATGTGGATGTGGAGACTGGAGAGTGGAGAGTGGAGACTAGAGGCGCCCGCCAGGGCTACAATTGGCCTCAAGTCGCGCCAAATTATTAGCAACAGCAAAAGTTCGTAATAATAATAATAATAAATAAGAATTTCCCAAGAGAAACACTTTAGCCACAACAGAACTAATTCCGTTTGATTTCATTAATTTTCATTTAGTCAGCCAAATAAAGCGATATGGCAACATTTATTTAGTGTTGGAAAGCGGAAAGCACTGCTTTTCACGTGGCCAGTTTCAGAGTTGCTTCTGCGCAGACCTCATTTCCTCTTTCTGAATTGTGTGCGTCGGCGTGCCAAGCTTAATTTGCAGCGGAAATAAGAAAATCTAAAAAGCACACTAAAATTGTGAAATATCGAAATCAAACAAATAAAATTGAAAACGGTAATTATAATTGCGAAACGCGCTGCTTTTGATGCACAATTTACGTATTCTCTCAACAAAATCTACTTAATTTCATTGTCATCGTTTAGCATTTTCGACATGATGGAGCAAGTTGTTGACTTATATAAGGTAGGCACTATTTTCCAGCCCCGATCATTATTCATTATTTATTATTTATTTATTATTATCATTTGCAGGATAGCGATTATTACAAAGAATTATATCAACGCACATGCAAACCTAAGGATGGTCCTTCCAATTTGCAGCTCATGTTGCAGCAGCGCGAATCTGGACTCGCATCCATATCGCCCAGTGCTCAATACCACATGTCGAATGAACATCTTCCCAACAAACCGTTGGACTGTTCCCTATTGAGGGCGGGCGGAAAAATCTACCTAATGAAATACAGTCCCAGTGGCAACGAACTGGTGATAGTTGATGAAGGTTATTACGCAAAGATTGTTAAGATTGCGATTGTTCCTCGCCGATTTCAACAGCCAGTTTTCAATTTGTCAATTTTTCAAATTGCCATCTGTAATTTGGACATATCTCTCGAATAGCATTATTCGGGTTGTGTTGCGGCGAGTGGCAATAGTAATTTGTTAATTGAAATCAGCTTAAATTGTCGATTTGTTATTAACTATTATAATTATAGGAGGATTGGTGAACGTCTACGATTCGTCGAAGCCGCCAAAGTGCTATCGCCTACTAAATCGTTTCCAAGCCGGCATCGGAATGAATATGTATAGCATTGTCGATGCGGATGTCAGTCCCAATGGCCAGCTCTTGGCCTACTGCAGCAAAAGAAGTGCCGATCAATATCGCGGAGTTTGTTTGACGCCAGTGATGGGCACTGGGGAGGATAGGTATTGTATCAGGCAGCGAAAAAGGGATCAATTTAGCACCGTGCGCTTCTCGCCGACGGATGATTTTTTCATAAGTGTCAGCACAAATGGCAGAATTCGTGTCACAGATATTGAAGCTTTGGCCACAAGGACCGAGTTCCGAACGAATTCGTCCAATGGGCATATTCTGTGCTATGTGGGTGGGCGCAATCCAAATCTGTTCTTCATTGGCCATGATGATGGCAGTCTTAGGTTGTTTGACGGTCGCTTAGCACACAGAGTGCTAGATTTGAATGATCATTTCGATGCCATCACGTCCATTGATTCGCGGTACGATGGCAACTATATCATATCCAGTTCCGAAGAGAGCTACGAGAGTAGCGGAGGTAGCGATAGTAGCGATAGTAGCGATGGCGGCGATGGCGCCTCATATATTCAACTCTGGGACATACGCAAACACAACCAAAAGCTGATGCAACTTTCAAACCGATGTAAGTATTAAATGATCTGTCTACCGCCAACTAGGACTCTATATATATATATATATATATATATATGTGCCTGATCTCTCTTTGAATTGCCGAAAATCACAATGAAAATTTGGATTAGTTCGGTTTTTCTTCTATTTTGCACAACAAATTTTGCTCAATAATAGAAAATATTTCTTAAAAGTTGAATTCATTTTGAATACTTTCCGCAAAATCAAAAGTTTAATTATAAAATTATATTTTTTATACATATTTTGAAGCAATCTTAAATGCTTAAATGCTTAAATGCTCTATGTGAAATCGAAGTGTTCAAAATTCTGGCAGATCAGGTTGCAGTTTCCATCTGCAGTGTTTACTGATGGAACAGATCTTAGCCTCATATTATTTATTGATTGCTTGCAGCTCCATCGGGACTACTGTACGGCACCTATAGCGATCAATGCATTAGAGTCATCTACGATTATTATGCAACCAGCTATAAGCCGAAGTTCTCGCCGTTGGCCCAAACTGGACAACGTTTCATCTACTCGTATAATGGAGCGGGCCGATTTTTGAGTGAGTGAGGTATTCCTAGAATGGACAATAAAATACATATTATATAAATATTATTTCTGTACAGTTTTCGATATGCTAACGTGGGAAGTGAAAGATTGGTTTCCGGCAAATGATGTTACGGCCTTCGACTGGCATCCAGTGCGACCCGAAATCGTCTACACTTCGGTAAGAGAAATCAACTGGTTGTGATTCTTGTGGATGTCTAACAAATCTAATCTTTCAGAATACGATTGTTACTTTCCTTACCAGTGATCCCGAACTTTCCCTTTTGAAGAAGAAATTTGGACTGATGTCTTAGATAGAGTCAGTCCAAGGAATATTATCCCCAATCTGCTTCAATTATTTTTTATATTTACTTATTCAGGAATGCCACGATTTGCTCCTATCTATATCAAACAAAGTCTTCAACTTTGACACAGAATATTTGAAACATTAAATAGATAAATAATCATTTTTTCATAAAAAAAATAAAAAATAAAAATTTGTGTTATGCGCAACTTGCAACATATGAGATTGTGTGTGGCATCTACAGGGCAAGATATTTGCTCGGCTCCAGATCAGTTCTTTGATTTAAATTTGAGTAGCATAAAAAACTTATATTTGTGTTGTAGGTGGCATCATCCCGAACAGCACAAAACTAATGTAAAAAGTACACACACACACACAAACACACATACATATAGGGATGTTGGTGGAAGGTGTAAGACTCGAATTACTTTTGGAAAAGTAGCAGTAGCAAAAAGTGAAATGAAGCCGAAAAGCAAATAGAGCATAAATTACGCAAATCCAACTCGACACTTTGCAGCACAGAGCTGGGGCACAAACAGCGCGTTTGTGTGCGTGTGTGTGTGTGTGAGTGGGTGTGTGAGTGGGTGTGTGCTTGCACACATACACCTACGAGTGGGCAGTGCACAGAGACAGACAATAAACAAGTTAAGTCAAAGTAAAAAAAAAGCAGACAAACATTGCGTGCGAGCGAGACGGCAGATAATAGTGTAGGCATTCGTGCTATCTCTGTCGCACGCTGGCCACCGACGCATTGGGCTGTACGGTGCAAGCAATCAGGCGCCAAATGCTCAAGTGTCTCATTGTCAGCCGATGTTGCTGCTTGCAACACGCCGACGATGGGGCAATGGAATATAAAATAAAATGAACAGCAAAAGCAGCAACAGCAGCAACAAGAACAACAGCAAAAATTGCTAAAGCAAGTAAATAAACATTGTATGCCATTATCAGGCAATGGCAGCAGCAACAATCACAACAACAACAACAACAACGCCAACAATCGGCACACCATGCAACATAATTTGCAGTTGCAACAGAGAACTTTTCAATGGCTTGCAACTGAAAAACCTGACATTCCACACAGCGCAAACAAAATTGCCACACAGTGTCCCCAAAAACTATCAAAGATCAAGGCAAAAAAATATAAAAAAAATAATAAAATAAACTCAGCTTAAATTTAAGAAGAATTAAAAAGCATCACAAAAATAAGGTATGAAATATGCACAAACTAGAAATGAGTTTAAGTACACTTAGAAATTTAGAAAAAAAAAACTAAAAATGCTTGAAATTAAAAAAATTTCTTTTATATTTTATAAAAATATATTTGGTAATAAAAAACAAAAAAATACTAAAAATTGATTTTAATATACACAAATAAATTAAATTAAAAATTAAAAAAAGGAAATATAACAAAAACGTTTTTATATGAAAATTGTACAAAAGTAAGTGGAAAGTTTCGAAAAATGTCAAGCGACTTGAGGACACTGTGCGATGTTAGCTGTTGTCGGTAACTGCAGCGCAGCAATGCTCGACACACAGTCCGGATATACAGTGGAGCCCGATACTGTTTATGCGCTTGTGTGTGTGTGTGTGTGTGTGTGTGTGTGAAGCTGCATGGTTGAACAGTCAATGGCAGTGCAGTCGAAAGGCCGGAAGTGCAGCCGAGTAACAGCAATGCAAGTGTGTTGTGTGTGCGTGTGTGTGTTAGCGTGTGTAAGGTTATGAAAGCAACTGACTTCATGTGCGAGATAGTCTCTCCGTGTGTGTGTGTGTGTGTGTGTGTGGGTGTGTGTGAACCAACTAAACAAAAAATGGCACAGGCAGCAACGGAGAAAAAATAATACAAAACACTAACAAGTTGACATAAAAATTGTACAAACTGAAAATGATTTGTGTGTTGCAGGCAATAGTTTCTTAGGCGCAACACACACCCACACACACACACACACACACACACACACACACACACTGACTCGAGTAAAGCGATTTGCAGCCGAAAATGACACATGCAACAGCAAATCGCATTGTGCCGCAAAATGCCTCTAAAATCGAATCCATTTTATGCTGAGTTATTTTGCTCAACATTTATTAGAGCTAAAACATAATTAATTATAATTATAGATACTCTCTATAAATAATTGTACAATATTAAAACTAACAGTTTTTTATTAGTTAAATTTAATTTATATTATTTATTGTAATTTAATGTTTGCTGACCTCTTTTTATGATTTTTATCAGTGAAATATATTATATAAAATACTGAAACATGTAATAATAATAATAATAATTATTATTATTAACATATTTTTGCTGTACATATATATAAATATATATATATACTAAAGTAGCTGAAGCCAATAAATTTTAGCGTCGTTTTGCATTAAGGCCAATAGTTCAGCAGAGGTTGGCCAGAATGGTTAAAGCTGGTTTCGGCTGGTTGGCGCCTTTCGGTTGACATCGACGGCTAATTAGGAGCCAGTGAAAGTCACGTTATATGCGAATTGCCCTTGCCAATGCCATTGCCATTGATTATGATGAGCTCGCACTGTTGGCACTCCAATGCCAAACACTTTGGCCTAATGCGTTGACGCTGCTGCCACCAGCTACCAGCCAGCCAGGAGACGAGAAGTGATGGTTGTGTGTGTGTGTGTGTGTGTGACTCTGTGGGGATATATTGGCATGGCATGGATATTTTGTGCCGAGCCAATTGTTGCCATCATTAGTGCCAGGCCAACGGGCAGCAAACTCGCACAACACTCAATTTCCGTTGCACAAATTGCCAGCTGGCGAGAAAGTAGCAGCAGCAGCAGCAGCAGCAATTGGATCATTACCAGGATGCGGAGAAGGAGTGGGAAGGGGAAGGGGAACAGGCATAGATATAGCAAGAAGTAGTAAAGTAGTCGCTGTCTGCTCTGGCTGGCAGAGAGGCAACCGCTTTGGCCAATGTAATTAATACCAACATAATCATATTTGGATAACACGAACGTAATCAAGATTAATTGAGTAACAGCAGGTAGTTTGCATAATTAGAACGCGTCCTGCCAGCACAGACAGTCCTGCACCCATCAACATACACTGCAAAAAAAAAAAAACAGCAGCATTCACAACTCATTTAACTGTTAAGCAGCATTGCCAAACAGACAAAAACACTCAATTTGTACAGTTAAAAAATAATAAATTAATTAAATTAAAATTCACATATTTTTATTGAGGTTTTTATTTTCTGTCTGTTTTTCATTTAAGCTTCGGTGAACTTAAAATAAAATAAGTGAAAGTAAGTTTATCGCTTTTCTGAACACATTTTTGTTTTTTTTTAAGACTCAATTTTTGTATCTTTTTGATTGAAATTAGAACCAAATTTAAAATTGTTGCTTCTAGCATTAAGCATTAAATATATATGTGTGTAAATATAATTAAAATTAATAATAATAACAGTAAATTTAATTTTGACAAGATAGATATAGACAATATAGATATTTGGCTATGATATAGATATAGATCGATTTTACTTAAATAAAAACTTTTTACTTATGTTAAAATTGTTTATTTCATAGCCCATTTAATTGTGTATGCACCGCTTCTTTTCTGTCAGTGTACAACACACAACTCCGAGCAGCCATTAACCAACTCGGCACAGCTATCGCTCCATCAACTGGCCAATGGAAAAGTGCAGAGCAGTGTTGACTGCATTGACGCCTCTTGTTTTGGGACATGGACGAAAAACATAATTTGCAATTTGCCTGCCACTGATTCCGGCTCTGACTCGGACTCGGACTCTGACTGTGAGTCTGCTTGGAGGAGTGCGTTTACCATGTGCTGATCATAATCATCATCATCATCATTTCACTGTATTTGTTCCTTCTGCTAACCAAATCCTGTTGCCAGGACAACAAGTGATAACATTCCATTCCGAGCTTAATAGCAATAAATAATAGCACTCACAGAAACACTCACTTCGAGTGCACTTTTCCACTGTCAATTTGTGCTAGAATTTTTGTAAATTTTAAACATTTGTACAAATTTGTGTTTAATTTTTTACTGTTGAAATTAATCTAGACTCCTTTAGAGTTTTTACCCAAAATATGTGCACTAATTGGATATACAAACCAGGCGAGCTTTGTGCAAATGTGTGCACATTTTTTTAATATTTCAATTATTTGTTGTGCATAATTAAGGCAGCTCGTCATATCAACTGACCATCAAAAAGCAGGGCTAACACGTAAAAATAAGCAAAAAATCGTATATGAAATTTAAGTCAATAAAATAATGAGTATAAAAAGAATAACAAAAATACACCAAAAAGCTGCCTTAAAAATAAATATCAATTTCACATTTAGCCAAACTCAGAGTAAATCCAAATATAAAATCAAAAAGCATATTAATATGTGTAAAATAGTGAATTTAAGTAACAAATTCTTAAAAAGCACGTTATTAATTATAATGTTGATTGAGCAAATTGGATGACTTCTTAACTAGTTAATTTTAATTAGTAATAAAAATAATTGTTTCAGTTAGGCACAAAAAAAAAAAAAAAAGGGGAAACCAATTGGTAAATAGAAAGGAGTTCATTGCTCTGGCTCTTCGTATGCTAATCCTGACCAGCAGCTGTCGCTGGAACTCCTGTTGGCAATTCCATGCAATGTAAAATCGTACATTTTTTTTTTTTTTTTTTTTAAATTTGAAGGCAGCAACTATTTATCAAAACGCCATTGGGTCACACATATATATGGCCATAAGGCAGCGCCCAAAAACAATGGACAAACAAAACCGAAACAGTTGAGAGAATCCTTCAATTAATCATGGGCGACATGTGGTCGTCTCTGGGCGGACCGCCGAGCGCGAGAATAATTATACCATTGTTGCCCCAATGCCAACAGCCACAGCTGCTGGGCTTGGAGAGAAGGGTCTTGTTGGGGGGGTGGGGAGGGGGTGGAGCAGTGTGTGCAAACAAATAGCTGCCATAATAGCGACGAGCCGGCGTCTTGGGCACATCCTGCCAAAGGCTCTGGCTCCAGCTCTGGGCAAACAAAATCGCATTAATAAAATAAAATGCGCTAAAAAAATGTATATATAAAGTGGTGGAATGAGCGGTATATATGTAAGGGGGGGGGGGGGGGCGGTGAGTTACAGTGTAAAACTATTTGCCATTGTGGGCGTGGCCTTTGGGCTCTCTTCCGGCACGCAGTGATTGTAGCAGTTGCATATGTCTGTAGGTATGTCTGTATGTATGTGTGTATGTATGTTTGTATGTATGTTTGTATATATTTACATGCTTGCATTCAGCATAGAGAAGCTAATAAAAATGTTATTTTGCTCTTTCGCTTTTTGTTTTGCTTTGTGCTGCATACCCTGCACACCCACAATGGCTGCAAAAGGGTTTCCCTCGCAGCTCCCTCCATATGCACCTCGTCATATATGTATTGAGACTATCAAATTAATCAATTGATCAGCAGTTTTATTTAGTTGCTAAGCGAAATTTAAATTATTTGTTTATTTCATTTGTTACAGGGTATCTCTGGATCGAGTATAACTATTTTTAAGTTTTACTCACTTGTTTTATTGGAAAATTAGTTTTGCCAGCGCAAACATTCAATGCAATGCAAATATGCGCTAAAATGGAATAGAGAGAGAGAGAGAGAGAGTCAGAGAGAGAGGGAGTGATGGGAAGGCAATGATGAAAGAGTAGATGATAAATGATGTAGGCCATAGATTTAATTTAATCAGCTGCTCGACTAGTTCTATACACATTTCAGCTGGAAAATGAAGCAATTTCAATTTAAGAAAAATATCGTATAAAATGTAACATTTTATTTAGATTCAGCATTTCTTTATCTATCAAATTTGTTTTGTTTTTTTGTTAATTAAATTAAAATAAAATTGAAGTAATTATTTTTATTACATTCGCTGGATGGATTGCAAATTGGTTAATCACTCAATTCAATGGGTTTTACATAATGAAGCTTATATTAATTATTAAATTTTTATTATTATTACATTCGCTGTTTTCGCCTGCAATTCTCCTTTCTAATGGATTGCAAATTGATCATGCACTCAATTCAATGGGTTTCTAATCATTGTCATCCATTCAGTTGAATTGTTTCCTATATTTTGAGTAATTCTCATTTTGCATTTTTTCAACATTTTTGCCACTGTTTTGTCGTTGGGGGCATTCAACGTTCGAACACATCATAAAACATTCCATTCAATGCCACTGTTTGCATTTCAGCATTTAACTCAAATGTATGCTGGCAACATTGTTCGTTCCACCTGCCACCTGCCACCTGACCCACCTTTTAGGAGGAGCCCAAACAACAATCTGGTTGGGCTGCAATGGAAATGCATAAAAATCAAGTAGAGTCAAATGTATAACAGCAGATTTTTTGCAATAATGTTAGCTTTCGGATTTTATAAGCGCTCTGCATCAAGCCGCATTTGTCTTCCCTACACTTTCCCCGTAAACCCCGCACCTATCTGCGCACAAACATTGCACTGCGTTTACCCCATGTTGCACTAGCGATGGCCGCGTGATGTGCCTGAAATGAATAAATAAATAAATATTGTTATTGCAATTATATCCTAAAATTCACAATCCTATTTTCATAATCGATTGCTGGTAAAAAAAAACATAAAATGGTTAGCACAAAAAAAAAATATTATTTCGAAACTATTTAAAACACAGCAGAAATTAACAAATATTCAGAAAATATACATTTAATATTACATTAAGAGAAAAATCTGATATTCTGATGTATATCTCATTTAGTAGAATTTGTATACTATATATGTAAAAGTTTATTTAAAGACTTTTTAAGTAGCAACAATAATTTAACTAGAAAATTTCAAATTTGAATAAATTTATATTTTTTAAATGCTTTTAGCATTTCATAAGATCCGTCAATAAATCATAAACAAAATAATAAAAAAAAATCAAATAAGTCACGATGTTTGCTCATCTCTAGCACACATACACATACGCACACACACACACACACACACACACACACACACATACAGTGAGACATCAAAAAAACGTGCAAACATTTGCCATATTTTTGTAATCAAAGTAAACAATCCATTTAACCAAACACAGACACGGCACACACACACACACACACACCAACACACATGACATGCTGAGAAGCGGATGCAGGGCATGGCATATACATACACACACACACACACACACACACACACACACACATATGTAAGTGAGCTGGTGGCAGCTGTTGCTGTTCAAACGTGGCATCTTTGCCAATTTTGCTTCATTTTCGATTTGGCTCGCGACGACGCTAAAGCGCCCTCTGGCGGCCAACGACTTTGGCCACTGGACACAAAAAAAAAAATAACAAAAATGAAAAGAAAAAGTAAAAGATAGAGAAAAAGTCGCCGACAGTTTCTTGTTATTGTCACTTGGCCCAGGCCTGGCAGTTTGGCAGTCTGTCCGACCTGGCAGGTCTGCCAATGGCCCCACCGAATCGCACAGTCAGTCAAAATAATTTCTGAACGGTGCGACGAGTCCGTGACGCCTGACGCCTGACGACTGACGTCTGTCGTCCTCCGCCTGCTGTCCTCCGTCCTCCGTCTGACGTCCTGCGTCTTTGCCACGTGTTTTTATGCAAACAGCATTTGAATTTGAAATGAAAATGCTAACGGGACAATGCGGTTTGGCAGTTAGCAAGAAGGCAACTGTATCACTAGCTACACTCAGCAAAATAAATTCAGAATCCTTTCATCACTGTTATGTTTTATCAGCTTTGCAACAGACAGAAATAGTTTAAAAAATTACTTAAAAAAATAATAATTATAACTAAAGTAATAAGTAAAAAAAAAAACACGCTTGTTAAGCAAAAAAATTTCAAATCATTTATTTCAATTCCATATTAAGAAACTTAAAGTACATTATTTTGTAAATTATTAAAATTGTTATCTACTTTGCAACGAAAAAAATTAACTAAAATAAAAATAACTTAATAACTAAAAAAGATAACTTAAAAAAATCGCGTTCGTTAAGCAATTTCTACAAAAAATTTCAAATCATTTATTTCAATTCTAAATTAAGAAACATAAAAAATCGCTAAAATGTTTTATCTGCAGAAATAACTGAATAAAAAAAATAGCTATCAAAACCATTAAAAAAATAACCAAGAAATAATTTTAAAAAGACGCTTTTGCAATTTGTACAAAAAAATTCAGATACATTCGATTTGAATTTTGCAATTTCCCAACGAACGTGTAAAACTCTCAATTAAAAACTGATATTTTTTAAATTGTATTTTTTTCCCATTGAATATGGTTTTTTTTAATAGTCTCCTTGGTGAAGAAAACAAGTGAAATGTTTAAGAATAAAATTGTTGTAATTTTCAAGGTGTGTATTTCACAAGGAGCTGTCGAAAATATGGCATAGAATACTATGCAAATTTTGTTACGCCGAGTGTAGGACTATCCCCCCCCCTCCCCCTCTCTCAACCATACCATACTCCTTCTATCAAGGAGCTTCTTTTGCATTACTCTGCGGCAATGCATACTTTTCAGAGCCATGCGGCAGCCTTAGCAGTGATATGACAGCACTCCATGGCATCTGTGTCCATTGGCATTTTGTTTGTAAACATTCAACTCTCGCCATCCCTCTCTCTCGCTCTCTCTCTCTCTCTCTCTCTGTGTGTGTGTGTGTGTGAATAGTTTTTACTGTCGACAAAGCCACAAACCCGAATGCAGCCAAATGGCAATAAAAGCAACGCGTCAACTTTGTTATTACATTTTTATACCGCCAAGAAACCTACACACACACACACACATACACACACACACACACACACACACACATGTACAGCATTTCATTGCATAGTTTTATATGCTTGCGAGAAGAGAAAAGCAAAGCAAAAGCAGAGACACACCTGTTCAACCCAGCCCCCCCCCCCCCTTCCAACCTACTACATTTCACTACGTTTCATTTGCATTGTCATTTACGCAACCCCCTCCCGCCCCCTCCTCCACCACCGCACACCATTCTTTGTCCGTTTTGGTCAGGGCTTTTATGATTGTGTTTGGCTTTCAACATTACATTATAAAATTGTGAATGTGTTGACACGTTATGATTTCGATTTGGCCCGGCCAACCGGGCTAATCCGTTGGAAGTATTTTAATTTTGGTCACAAGTCACATGAAGCCAAATGCCAGTTGGCCAAAATGCACAGTTATGCGTTTTAATAACGCAGACAAAGGTGAAATCATTTCTAAAGAATTCAATTAAATTGCAATTGCATTTGGCTTTGACATGCGGCTGGGCAAAAAGAAGCCAGTTTTTCCCGTTAACAAAAGCCGCAACTAAACTAAATTTGCCAAATGATGAGATGCAGAATTATATATATATATATATATATATTTAAATTTGGACTAGTTCTAGTGACACATTATTGTTGTTGCAACACTTTTGTCCTATTTAAATGCATAAAACTAATTGAATTGAGTTGTTTTTTTTTTTTTATTAATAAATAAACTGTTTTTGACATTTTTGATGATCAAAAAGTAGATGGAAAAGTTTATTACGTATAAATAATATATTCTGGGATAGTTTTTAGAATTGCTTTATTCTGCTCAAATAAAATCGCTTTATTTGAATAGTTTTTTTTTTTTTTTTTTTTTTTGTCTTTTCTTTTACTCTGTGTAAATGAATTTTATGTTGGATTGTTGGAATATGGCAAGGAGGAGCAGCCAGTTTTCCAGCTTGTGGGGCATCAAACACAATGTGTCAGTTGGTTGTCAAATGGGAAAATAAGTAAATAAGCTGCGAGACTTGGTGTTAAGCAACTCACAATGTTATCCTTGCTGATAATATTATCATTGTTATTATTATTATTATTATTATTATTATGGTTGTGGTTGTTGTTGTTGTTGTGCGCGTTTTCAATAATAATCTCTTGTCTTGGGCATGAATGTCGCATTAAAATGTCACGCACTTGTGGCTTAATCACGCCGAAAGGATAACGCCCAGACAACGCACACAGCAGACAGGACACTCAGGACACTCAGGCCGGGCCAGGATAAGAGCAGCAGCAGCAGACAAAGCGAGACAGGCGAGGACACTTCAGCAACATACTTGCCATATTACTCGGCTCGCTTATCCGGCTTCCACTGCGGACCTCAACATGGACCAACACGACTGTTGAGGCCTACACGGCCAGATTCACTTCAATGGATGTGGAGTGGCACTGGGCAGAGGCACTGGCTGTGGCAGTGGATGTGGCAGTGGCAGTGGCAGTGGCTGTGGCTGTGGCAGTGGCTGTGGCAGTGAGTACCCACGCTGCATTACTTGTTTGCGGTTTTATTATATTATGCTTGTGTTAAATGGGCTCAGTGCTGTCAAATCCTTGACTGCTGCTGCTAGCTCAGCAGCCTGTCAACCAAACTCACACAGCTTCTATATCTTTAGCCACACACACACACACACACACACACACACACTGCTATTACACATTGGCGGCATCTTAATGTCGAGTGCTGCTGCGACTGTGGCAGGATTTGCGCCTCGCCAACAGGTGGCAACACTTCGCAGCACATCTGGTAAGCCTGCGGCAAATGTAAGTCCAAAACAGCAACCACTTGACTTGGCCAACAACAAGTACAGCTGCTTCACTCCAGCTACAGTTGTTGCCCCACTCCACATCTGTCTTGGCTAAGACTCACACTTGAAAATATCTTCTATACGATCAGCCACAATTTACACTGCTACACTGTTACAAATAGTTACTAAATACAATTATAATTCACACTTATTTGCAATGAATTCTTTTGTTATACTTTGCACAAAACGTATAAATAATTTAGCTAATTAATAAACTAATTTTGAAAAAAAAATAACATTAATTAATATACGTATAACGGTTTACGTTTATTGCTTACAACAATTTGTTAATAATTATTTTTGTTATTAATTAAATGATTTGCATATTTGTTTAAAGGAAAAAAAAAAAAAAAAAAATGCTGATTCTGATTCTGATTCTATGAATTGCAATTTAAACAAATAAATTCTACTTTATTTACGATTTTTATATGCATATTTTTGCATAGATAAAACATTGATAAAATGTGATTAAGATTTAAAAATAAATAAATGAGATTTGAACTTTATGCAGTTTATTTTTACAAACTTCCAAAACAGCTACATGATTGTTAATTTAATTATGGCAACAGTTAATTAACAATATTTTGTGACAAAATTCTACTTTTGACTCTCTGCCGCACTCTGCAATTGGCAACTTGCAACTTGCAACTGGCACTTGCAATATTTCACAATTTAAGGCACGTTTCAGTGGTTAGCCAGCTCGTCCTGGCTGTGGTCCTGATTCTGCTCCTGTTCCGGTTCCACTCATCCCAAAACCGGCTCAAGTTACTCTTCCTGCAGTCAACTGCTTGGCCGCAATAAAATTGCAAAATTTATATTTCTGAGTGTTGCTAAAAAACAACAACAACAACAAAATCACAAAAACCAAAATGAAACTCAAGAAACCTCCTGTCCAGAGACTGAAACAATAATAGTTACCCTGTATTCTGATTAATATATTTATGGGATTAAATTAATATCAGATAAATTGTGCACAAAAATATTTGTGTTAAAAAAAAAATATAGATTTATACTAAGAAAATTGCGCTTTCCTTGGATGTGTCAGGCATTTTGGGCCATCTCAGAAAATGTGGCTAAATAATGGCATTCGTCAAATTACAGGGTATGCAACTATGGAACTGATGGCATTTTAGCACCCACTCGAAAACACACACACACACACAGAGACCCAAGAGCAAATGAAGCGCATGGCAATTTTGCCGAAAGCCGAATCCAAAGCAGAAGTCCAAATTCAAAATCCAAAACTTAAATCCAAAGCCAATTGCCTTGGCAAAAACCCGTAGGAAGCTCAAGTGATAAAATTCCTTCTGTGGTTTGCCATCAGCAGCAAAAATTGAATTATAAGCCAAGTGCTTGGCATGGTTCGCATTTCATTTGAGCCATTCTCAACCACAAAGCAACAGCCAAGACAACCAAGACAACCATGTCAACAATGTCAACCATGGCAACCAGACAGACTTGGACGACATCCCACATAAAGAGCACTTTTTGCGTTGGCCAATTCGATTACAGACTGCAAATGTTTATTCCATTTGCATTGATAATTAAATATAGACTTTGCTTGGCTGCTCTAATTCGTCTGGGCATCATTCATAATTGCATTTGGGACACAATGTTTAAAGGATATCCATTTGATATTTGCTTTGCTACTTGGACTGCCCCAAATAACCCTTCAATTTGCGAACATTTGCCGCAACGCCCACTTTTGCAATTTGTGCTTTGTGACTTGCAACATCCTCTGCATAATTTGGTAATTTTGTTTAGATTTACTTAAAAGCAGCTCAGATTCTGAAATGTCTTTGGAACTGGATTTTGGGCTTGCTCCGGCTGCTCTGGACTGCTCCGGACTGCTTTGGCTGATTGGCCAGCAAAAGTTTTGCCCAGCCGCAGTGTCGCCATATATATATATATATATATATGTATATATATGTGTATATATATATATATAACGCTGTTCATGTTGCTGATGAAAGGCCATGTCAAATGGTCGGCTGATTACGTTGGCTTTCCGCTTTTCCGTTGGCTTCCCCTCGCTGGGAAACTCACTGGGAAAAGTTCACGTATGATTTGCTTGGAAAATTGAATTTTGCGGCTATTTTTGCCCATTGGCCGCAAAAACCTAAACACATAATCAACAAGACGCCCCATCGGGCAGACGATGAGTTGGAAGAGGGGTGGCGGGGGCACTGCGGATACCCCCATTCACACCGAAACACAGGAAATCATGCAAGTGCAGCGAGAGAGAGAGAGAGAGAGAAGGCGACTCTCCAGTTAAAGTCTCAGTGATTGTCCAATCTAAGCGAACGCCCTTTATTTGAACTTTGGAGTGCACAGGGGGGCATGCCACATCCGATGTTGCTCATATTTTTTTTTTGTGTCCAGCAATTTGCCATTTGCATGTGAATTGGCATTTTCAAATTGACCACAAATTCAATTTGCGAATCGACCAAAAATGCCTGTTGAGGGGACATTTTCATAATTTTCTTAATAAAACTAAAATTAAAAAATAATGCAAATGATTCAAAGCAAAAAAAAAAATAAAAAATGTGCTCGACTTGCTCATACCCAGCAATTGCGGCCAAATCGAAGACGATTATCTTCAGATAAGTTTAATTTTTAAACTTGGTTTTTGAATTTTCAATTCAGTTTTAGTATAATTAAATTTGTTTTTAATGGTTAATAAATCATTGCAATAAAATTCGAATAGTTTGCTATTTTACTGTTGCTTAAATATACAGTCAAAAGTTATGTTAACTTATAAAATATAAATCTTAATGAAATCAAATAAATTAACAATATTTAAAAATAATAACTTCAAATAAATTTAATTTCTCTCTTTCTCAGTCGATGGTTGCAAACTGGATATACCCGAATTGTACGACTACAGTAAATGCGCACACACACACACAAACACACCCACACACACGCACACGCGTGCTGGGTGCATAAATAAAAAGGGGGCATCTGTTGCATGCCACATTTGCATTGTTTCACGCATCGCGAGTGCAACACAATTGCACAAAATGCAGCTCCAACTGTTGCTCTTCCTGGCAGTGAGTCCAATTCTAATCCCAATCCTTGTGCAATGTTTCACACTTTTCACATATGTGCGTCCAGTTAATGATCGCCGGATGCAATGCATCCGATGAGTGCCTGCAGATACACAAAGTGACGCACGTTGATCTGGAGGACATTGCGGCCGATAAGCCCGTTGCCAGCATTGCCACAAACATCAAGTGCTACACCAGATGCCTGATCCAGGACTACATGGGCACCGATAACAAGCTGGACCCCGACCGCCTGGGTCCCGATGCCAGCGCCTACGAGAGACTAATAATGCGTCACTGCAAGAAAATATTCGATGGACTCAACGCCTTCGCCGATCCCTGCGACTATGGTTACATCGTGCTCCAATGCATGACCATAAATACCAAGCCAAGGAAGCTCAAGTTACTCACTGGTTTCCCCGTGCTGTAAATTCCAATCAGTAATCCGCTAAAAGTTACACTGCACTCAAAATAACATGCATTTTATACACTCATCAAAAAACAAACAACTTGAATTTTAGAAACCATACAAAATATTCAGATTTTCTAAAATTATTTGTATATATACGAAAAAGTTCTTAAAATTAGAAAGGTTTTTTGTTACTATTTCATAGAAATATGTTTCTAAATCAAAGAAAATATTTCTATTATTTTTAGAAAAAAAAACTCTTTTAAAATTCAGAAAAGAGTAACACAACTTTAAAAAAAAATATTACAGTTCTGTCTAGAAATGTTTGACTAATTTTAAATAAGAAAAGAAAACTCTGAATTTTACAAGTGCTGTTCAATAAGCAAAGATAACCCTAAAATTCGGAGCGACTTTTTAAGTATACAAAATTGTTCAGTGAATACTTTTTTTTGTTTTTTTTTTTTTTTGTGTTACCCAATTAGGTATAATTAATTAATAATAAGCGTTATTGAAATATATATCAAATATAATTAATAAATAATAAGTGTTATTAAAATGCATTTCAATATAATAAAATATATTTCAATATATATATCGACTTGCAGATAGGTAAGCAACACACATATAAATTATCTAGATTCATCCCCCAATCAAACATAATAAATTATTAACAAATAATCGTTTTTTGTTTTTTAAATACTTGTAATATTTATTGAGATAGCAAACATATTAATAATGTGCAACTCTGTTTTGTGTGTTTATTTCTATTGTTATTTTGGCATTTGCTGCTCTTCTCAAGACGTCGATGCGAAATGAACGTTTTTGTTATTATTATTATATATATATATTTAAATATATATATATATACCATACATATAGTAAATGTTCACATATAACTTATCATATTATAAACCAAAAAAAAAAAAAAAAATCCAAAGGCGGCAATATCTTATCACATGATATTTATGATATACATTTTGATATATAGCTATTCAAAATTATGCATAGAAAACGCCAACAAAATGCTTCTAATTATTTTGTTGTTTCCTTTCATATCATTTTTGGTCAAATTGTCTGACCCAAAAATGTATATAATAAAATTCGGAGTTGTGGTATGTGTGTGTATAAATATGTTGTTAAATTTTAGCATTAACTTAGTCTACTGTCTTTTTGGTAAGTATTTTTGCTTGTTTGCTCAATTCGACTACAAGAAATGTTTACATTCCAAACATTTTCTTTATCTGTTAATTTGTTTTTTGTTTTTTGTTTTTTGTTTTGATATCTTTTGTTCATACAATAAATAAATAATAATATTAGCACACACAAAAAAAAAGCAGCGGAAAATTAAACACAAAAAAAAAAAAACAAAAAAATAGATGCATAACTCTAATTTTGATAAATGTATTTATGAAATATTTTAAATAATTAATAGTAGCTCCATTCCAAAGCGACGCGCAATTTGTGTGATGTTTCTCTTTTTGTGTTGTTTGTTTGTTGTTTGCTGATCAGCAGACCGATTAGATGAGTGACTCTTTGGTGGGCTGAAAGATGAGCGCGTAGTTCTCAATTAGCACCTTGGCGAGCATATTCATGCGGCCAATATCAAAATTGATGAGGTTTCCAGCCAGCAAACAGGGACCCCAAACAATGGCCAAATTGGAAGCAGGCATCCGGTTTGAGCCGCTAGCTGCTGCAACACTGTAAATGGAAAATTTAATTATTATTTGATGGAAAAAACATACATTTTGAATTTAATACAATTGATTTTGTGAATTCTTAGTGAAATTCGATTCGAATCATTGTCGAATCGAATCATTAATTTCGTTTGTGAGTTGCTTTCTCATTTTCTCAGAGATTTTGTGTGTTCGTGAAATGACTTATAAAATTGCATTGATAATTCTCAAATAAATATGCTAAATTACTGAAAACTTGTTCTAAATCAAGTTGCCAATTTGTGCGCTGAATTAATGAGAGAAAATTTAAGAAATATAAACAATGAAACTATTAATTAATTGATGAGAAAACAAGCTTAAGTCCGACTTAGATGCTTCGATGCTAGATGCAGAACTGGTCAGAAAACTAAGACCATTTGTTGCATTGTTGCAAATGAGACTTCTTGTTGGTTGGAGGACACTCACTTGGTCAGATGCTTGATGAGGAAGCGCAACGTGGAGCGATTCGGTTCGGGCATCTTATCAAAGGCCAAATTCATACGTTCGGTGGCCGCATCATCGGTGAGGGAACGTCCGATTTGCTCGTACGCCTCGTGAGTAATCAGCGGATCGGGCAGCTCACGAAAGAATTGCTTATGCAGGCTGGTCAGCGTATGGATGTCGTCAGTTTGGAGCCAGCGCGGATCGTACAGACGGATTAGCTTCCGCTTGAGCTCATCGATGTGCAGCTTGTTGCCACTGGCACGATAGACGCCATCCTGTGCGATGTTTTCGGGCTTCTCGATCTGGGCGCAAGCGTCGATAACGAAACGCGGCACATACGGATGATCCGTCATGTTCAGCTCGAGCAAATTGAGACTTTCCCCAAAAAGCGGATACTCATCAAAGCAGAGGCTGTTCACCTGGCTGCGCCGATTGCGTGTCTTCTTCTCGCTCTTCGGCGAACGATTGCTGCAATATTAAAGATTGGTTTTTAGCCCAACTCTCAGCTGTATATCATTTGCCATGTGCATAAATACTTACATGCGAAATACATTGCTGTTCACTGCAACTCCAACGTGCAACGTGCAACACATCAGTCATCATTCGGCGTTGTTGTTGGAATTCAGTTTGATAAATTTCATGTAAGAGAAAAGTAAAAATCGCATCGGAATTAGTAAAAATTGCATATGTAAATAAATATGTAAATAAATATGTAAATAAATACGTAAATAAATATGTAAATAAATATGTAAATAAATATGTAAATAAATATGTAAATAAATTTGAAAATAAATATGTATATAAATAACTATTTATATATTTGCAGAAGTTAGTTGTGATTTGGTCAACAAAATTGTATACAAGATTTCGGTTTGAAATTGGTTGATTGTTTCGACCCTTTCATCAGTTTAAGTCCAAGAATATTCTATATAAATATATATGGCAACTGTTTGTCTTTATATATATATATATTTATATTTATGTATATATATATATATGAACAATAGTTGTTTTAGTGACCTACACTCTGCCAAGCGTCTATCCATGGAATATGCAGCTTCGTTCTCTCTTTCTTTCTCTCTCTTTCTCCGCTCACATCTCTAGCTCGCTGTCTCGGTCTCGCGAATTCTCGCTATCTCGAATTCTCTAGAGAAATATGACTATCCCAGAAATACAGCAACAACTCGTTTAGATATCTGAAATCCAACTGACGTTTATCAAAAACGTTAAAGGCGACACCGATTTGTAGTAACGATTATATATACATTTATATATATACATTTATATATATACATTTATATATATATATATATATGTATTTATTTATTGCTTGCATTTCATATGTGTATTTATTTGTTTTTGGGCATGCGAACGCTTTGCATGCGGAATGCGCGTTGTTTGCATTACAAAAACAAAGCGACTGCAACAATAACAACAACAATGCCAAAAATAGTAGCAACAACAAAAGCGTATGCTAAGTAATTGGCAACTTCCAAGACAAGTTCCCCGCAGTGAATCATCTGTGGCAAATACACACAAAAATTCCCCTACAAAGCCAAGCCAAACAAGTGAAATTCAGCGCGAGACTTTCATTGACTAAAACAGGCACAGCTCATTATTGAGGAACAGAGAGACAGAGAGAGAGACAGAGAGAAAGAGAGAGAGAGAGAGGGAGGGAGACAGAGAGAGAGAGAGAGGGAGGGAGACAGAGAGTGAGAGAAATCTCTTCGCATTCGCAGTCGCATTTTCAAATTCCAATTCCATTCATAGCTGACGCGTTATCTAAGTGTGTGTGTCGTGTGTGTGTCGTGTGTGTTGTGTGTGTGTCGTGTGTTTGTGTCGTGTGTGTGTCGTGTGTTTGTGTCGTGTGTGTGTCGTGTATGTGTTGTGTGTGTGCTTCAATGTGGGCGATTGTGCAGCCTTTTAAGGCCAAGCTGCTTAGCTGTAGGCCACCAGCAACAGCAACAGGAATTTTGTCAAGTTGGCTGGCAGACATTATGGCGCCTTGGTTGCCACACAGATCTCGGGGCATTGCGGCAACACGGTCAGCATGTGGGCATGTTGTTGCCTTGCAGCCCGCTTTAAAGTCGACTTCAGCGCATTAATTAGCCAATTTCAATTCGTAAGCAGATTTTTCTTTATTTTTATTATGCCCACACAACTAACTGACAAATTGATCGATTGATTGATTGACTCACTTGAGCATTGCGAATTGGCGTATCGCCATCAATCAAAGCAAAAGTGGAAAATGTTGCATTTTTCTAACATATTTGAATGCATTGAATGCAATTTTGCAATTTGATAAAACAGAAGAGAAAAAGTTGGCCAAAAATGGCTGCAAAAACGAGCAAACCAAATCTGATTTTGATAGTAGCTCAGCGGAGAGAGGAAAAAGAAAGCTGAAGCAGTAAATCTGAGGTCGACTAGCAATTTTACACCTTTTGCACAGATAAAATTCTATATACATATATAAATTTATATATATATATATATATATATATAGAGAGAGAGAGAGAGAGAGATAGAGATTGTAATACTTACATTTCATGCGCATGCGAGCACTCATCGACATCTTTTCATCGCTGCAGGGCAGATCGTTCAGGTTGCCGCTGGAGGCGCTCTTGTAGCGCTGCATAACCGTCGACGATTGCGCCTGGTGCAGCTCATTTTCCTCCTGGATTTGCTTGGCACGCAGGATATCAGCCACTGGCACAATCTGCAAACATACCACAAAACAAGACACGCAACACGCTCATAAATATTAATGGCAGGCAACACAGCACACAGTAAGCAAGACAAAGAGAGAGAGAGAGGTGTTTGGGTGTGGGTGTGTGGGATTTTTGTTGATTGAGATACAATTCGAGAAACAACTGTAAATTAATTGCAGCTTTTCGTGCTGCTGCTGTTAAAGATGCTGTTTGTTTTATTCTTTGTTTGTTTTCTTCTCTTATTTATGCACTGTTATGTTTTGCTATTTGCCGATTTATTTTCTTTGCATTTTTCGGTGCGCTTTGTTGCTCGCTTCGTTCGCTGCTCACCGTTGTCAGATTGCGACGCGATTTGCCTTTGCCACCCATTAGTTATCTCTGTTTGCTTACACGCAAAACAACAAGAACAAAACAAACAACGAAAAGAAAATATAAAACTTGATAAGAAATTGAGTTCGATTTGTTGGACAAGCAACAGCGACGCGAGCAATGCCAAATGCAAACGGTTAATGTTCCCAAGATAACGCAAACTAGAAAAGTGTTCAGGCACTGCACGATTTTGTTATATTTATTATCGTCGTCGTCGTCGTCGTCGTCGGCGTCATCGTCTTCGTCTTCGCCGTCGTCTCCCTAACCTTCGTCTGCCACTCCCACTCCCTCGCATATGCGCTTTCTTCCAAACTTTTCAATAAACATAAACTTGCCGGTGTATTCAACACCTAGGCACAAACAAAAAGTAAGAATGCATATACACATACATACATACATACAACTGTAGCTAACGGAATTCTACATAATGCACACAAAAACAGATTTACGCTCGTATCGATTATCGATTAACGATTATCCACACATTCGCTTGCATATTTATGCATGAGATGAATTTGATAATATATTTTTTACCATAATTTGGGTGTTTTTTATCCGATCTTGATGAAATTTGAGCAGTTGATCAACACTATGCATCTGCATATTATGTGTTATTTCGCAGATTTTTGAAGTGGAATTCATTCCATGGACATGGCTCTATCGACCCGACTCGACTGTTGATCCTGATCAAGAATATATAAATACTTTATGGGGTCGGAGGTGCTATCTTCTGACCTGTTACATATATTTACACAAAACCATTTCGTTCCAAATGAGCTATAAGCAGCTTTAGATATATGGATAGATGTATATATATAAATATAAGTATATATTATGATATACATATAAGATTCCAGGCATAAGCAAGCCTCAGTGCCAAAAGCACAGCGCTGGCCAGTTGTCTACAAACGAAATCCATAGGAATGCAGCAGCAGCTGTTGACTGCTCGAGCAACAGCTGATGGTTTCACTTACTACTTAAATAAATATATATATATATATATATATACAAACTGTAAAATAGCTTATGCATTCCGAGTATTTGGAATCAAACAGTTGTTGTTCAGCTTGTTCCGCAGACCAATGTAAATAATATTTATAGCGAAATATTGAAATACTAACAATAACAATAAAATAAATAAACTTTTAAATCACATTCTAGTAAATACTTGCAACAGTGCCTGACAACAGTATTTTTACAGTTTGAAGCCAATTTAATTTCATTGTGCAGCAAAAGAAATCAATTGCAAATTTAAGTTGAATTAGCAATGAAAAAGAACACTTAAACGGAATAATAATTATTAATTATATTTAAGAATTGTACTGGAAAATAATATTTTGGTAAGCAAATAAAAGGTTTATTGGTATTTTACAATAATAGGTTGCGAATATATTGTATTATATTTAAAACCAGACTGATATAGAAATATATATTGATAGGCTAAATTTGTACAATTGATCGAGAATCTATATTTCAAATTTCAAGTATTTAGTTCATTTAGTCTGGTAAAGAATATATTTATATATATTTTTAATGGCATCGAAGACTTTTGCTTGAATTAGAGACCCATTTTACAACAAAAAACAAAACAACTATAGATATATCGATATATATATATCTGTCCTTCTTCTGTGACCTTATACAAATTGAATTCCAATTTGAGAAATAAAAAGTTTAATATTTCAGTAAATAATTGCTTTGCTAACAAATTATTTAGTTAGTTTATATTTTGTATACAAAATTAATATTAAGTATACAGCTGTGTGTGAGTGTGTGTGTGTGTGTGTGTGTATACCTCACAGGCTCGATTCAAGACAGGGTTTTTAATTATGCAATATATTTAAAAATTGTGCTTCAACTGAATCTACTCAGTTGCTGTGAACTGTGCAAATTCAAAATCAAAAATCCGCTAGATTAAAATCGAATTTTGTGTTGTTTAATTTGTTATTGCTGTCGCTATTTTGATTGTTTGTTTGTTTGTTCGTTTGCTTGTGCATAAAGAGTAAAACAAACATTTTCGGATAGCAAAAGTGGAAGAATAGTTTTGTGCAACTAATTCAGATTGGGAAGCTGTCAAATCGATAAGGGCAAATCGCTGCACAGTTTTTGTACTGACGAATCAGTAAAAACCTTTTTAGATAATGTGTTTAAAAATAGTGGGAAACAAATTTCGATCGGGTCGGTTTTTGCAACAGGGAATGCCACAGTCGGCTACCTCCGACCGCGATTGCTGAGCGATGTTTTTGGGCATGTTTATAATATTTTTGTAGTTTTTGCTCTTTTTTGGGCATCAACTCGATGATTAGCATACAGACAAAATTCTATCTGTATCTGTATCTGTATCTGTATCTGTATCTGTATCTGTATCTGTATCTGTATCTGTATCTGTATCTGTATCTGTATCTGTATCTGTATCTGTATCTGTATCTGTATCTGTATCTGTATCTGTATCTGTATCTGTATCTGTATCTGTATCTGTATCTGTATCTGTATCTGTATCTGTATCTGTATCTGTATCTGTATCTGTATCTGTATCTGTATCTGTATCTGTATCTGTATCTGTATCTGTATCTGTATCTGTATCTGTATCTGTATCTGTATCTGTATCTGTATCTGTATCTGTATCTGTATCTGTATCTGTATCTGTATCTGTATCTGTATCTGTATCTGTATCTGTATCTGTATCTGTATCTGTATCTGTATCTGTATCTGTATCTGTATCTGTATCTGTATCTGTATCTGTATCTGTATCTGTATCTGTATCTGTATCTGTATCTGTATCTGTATCTGTATCTGTATCTGTATCTGTATCTGTATCTGTATCTGTATCTGTATCTGTATCTGTATCTGTATCTGTATCTGTATCTGTATCTGTATCTGTATCTGTATCTGTATCTGTATCTGTATCTGTATCTGTATCTGTATCTGTATCTGTATCTGTATCTGTATCTGTATCTGTATCTGTATCTGTATCTGTATCTGTATCTGTATCTGTATCTGTATCTGTATCTGTATCTGTATCGGTGACACTATTTTCTAACTGTGTCTGTATATGTGCAACATTAAAAATAACAATTCTGCACACGCTTTGTGGTTGTGGTTGTGGTTGAGTTGTGATTCTTATTTTTATTAATATCTGGTTGCATAATGTTTATTTAGTTTGTTGTTATTTTTAATACTCTTATTGTTGGTATAACAAATTAGTGGTCAGGGCACAAAAGTGTAAATTTCAATGAAACAAAACATAAAAACAAATAAATAAATGTGAATATTTCTTTTATAATAATATTTCGAAATACGCATCATTTCGATTTGGGCTCAAGGAGGGTATTTAAACTTCGACGTGCCAAAGAAATAACTTGGGTTTTTTTTTATTGTGTTTGTTATTGTTGTTTTGTTATTCTATAATATTTTTTAAACAACAAAATTTAATTGATACGACCTCGGCAAACGGCTACAAATGTAGACCTGTATATATATATATATATATATATATATGTGTGTGTGTATCTATAAGTAGCAGCACATGTATCTGTATCTATGTAATTGCCATAAGGCCGTTTCGCCATGTGATTCACGCCACAACAACAACAACAAAAATAAAAATAAAACACACAAAATATACAAACAAAGGCGCCGCATTTGACCTGTTGGCTATTTTTTTTCACAGTTTTTTTATGTTCATACTTAACATTTTTTTTTACAGTATTTGTTAGCTTTCTGATGTTGCACGCAGCTGCCTCAAAGAGACACATGTGTTGCCATGGAGCTGATCTCTCATGGACACCAGTGTCAATGCAGCATAAGACAAGAGATTGTGTCTGCCACGCTTAAGCCACACATCACACACACCACACACACACATCACACACTCAATGTGGCCAAGTGTCAAGTGACGGGTGTTGATTTGGCATTGCGTAGGCAAAGTCAATGCTCAAACATCCGCTCAGTTCAACTGTGTTTTGATCTAACCTTAGTCGGCATTTATAAAGATATATATATATATATATATACTTATATACATATATATATATATAATAAATGTTTGCAACTCATTCGTAACATAAACTCACTCATGGCCAAACTGTTGAGTAATATTTTTGGCTTATTCAGCCAAAAAGTTAGATTAAGTTAAATCATCATCTTTGATCACATCCAGTTCTCAGTCACTCTCTATGTCTCTCTCCCTCTCTCCCTCTAGTTTCTACTTTTTTTATATTCTAAACAACTTTTTTAATCTTAGACATAAGTTAACAAATCATTTTATAAGTATCTAATTTCAGCTTAAAATTTTATATTGTTATAAAAACCAATAAAAAAAACCCCCCCTCCATTTGTTGATTCAAGCAGCAACAACAAATTTATACTGGCTACAGATGAATATATATTTAAAAAAAAAAAAAAGCAGAATAAAAACGAGTATGTCAAATCGCGATTTATGTAAAAAAAAATATATATATATATATTTCATGAACAATTTCATCTGCCTTGAGTTAGACACGTTTTCCACATTCTTGTTAAGTTTGTGCGATTAGTTTAACCATAAACAATAAACGCAAAATTATCTACACTTAACAGAAAATGTTTTGCGATAAGTTTTCGAAGAAAATTGTAAGCGTTTTTTGTCGTTGTTTATATATCCGGCACCTTCTTTATGAAACCCAAGCTGAGCGATAAAAAAAACACTTACACACACTATACACACACACACACACAGGAAGAGACAGGCAAAACCAGCAGATAAATTAAAATAATTATGTAAGAGACAAAATCAAAACTTCGACTCGAACTGGTCGATTTAAAAAAAAATATATGTGACTAATGATTAACCAATTAAAATCTGATAAATGGGATGCTGATGACGATGCGGGGCAGGAAACTGAAAAAAGCCCACAAATTCAGACTTCAGAAACCGGTTATCACAAAGAATACAAGAAACATTTGCCGGGGGGGGGGGGTTTAATAACAGTCGCGAAATGTTTATGCAAAAATATTAAATTTTCGTTTAAGCTGCAGAGCGTTGGGAGAAGATACACCGAAAGGGGAAGTGGGGGCGTGTCATAATGTGTGAATCAACTTCTTCTGATCAAAAATTCCATAGAATTTGACAGGCAGCGGCAAAAATGCAGCAAATGCAAAGGGAATAATAAAAAGCGACACACACACAAACACAACACACACACAACACACACACAAACACAACACACAAACACAACACACACACAAACACAACACACACACGAAACAACAACTGCAACAAAAGTAAATAAAATAAAATGAAAAACGTGAGAGGCAAATAAATGAATAAATTATGCAAAAGTGTAGAAAAAAGAAGAGGGGAATAAAAAAACAACAACAACAACATATGATAAGCAAAGCGGAATAAAATTACGCATACACCAAAAACCATGGACACAATTTTCAAGCCGAACTCGAAAATGCTTTAACAGCAATTTACTAATATAATTTAAATAATTATTATTCGCTGATCTTAAGATCTCTACGATTTTTTATAGTTAAGCAGAGGCCTCAAGCGATGAATTGAATAAATTAATAAATAATTTATAAATAAAATCTATATATAATAAAAAAAAAACTTAATTATATATATGGTATATATAATCATAATATAAGGTTTCGAACTCGATTCTGAGTCGGGTTTCAATTTGATGCAGGTTAAATGTAAATCAATATTTTATATTTCCTATTTTGTTCAAATCCCTTTCAAATTTGAGGAATTTTATACATATTAATACAAATTAAGAAATTCGTTTGTAATTAGAAATTGAAAGAGCATTTGACAAGCTTGAATACAGCTGACGACGTCGCTGTTGACGCTGCTTGTGTGCAGCATTTAATGCAAAATCCAAAAACTGGAGCTTCTGGCTGTGGCACCCCGCTTAGGTGCGGCAACAACATATGCAACAAATGCAAGCGGGGGGTTTCTCAAAGTCAAAGCAAACAAATAATTGAATCAAACGTTGCAAGCAGCGTTTAATTAATGAATCAACAAGCAAAACAATAAAATCTGCCATTTCCACAACGGGGAAGGGCTGGGGAGGGGGGCAAAGGTGACCACCATTAACTTACCATATCTTCCTCATCCTCACAAGAGTTGATATTTTGGAGTTGTTCACGCCATGCCAGCACCGAGTCGGGAATTTGCAGACAGACGCTCGAACGGACGCGCAACTTGCGGCCGGCGCGGGCACCGAGGCCACGTTTGCTGTTCGCAGTGGCAGCGAGCACAGCCAGCGCCCAATCCTCCTTTAGAGGCTTTGGAATGTGCAGCAGTGAATCGTGCATTGCATCCTCGCTGTCCGCCTCGCAGCTGCAGCCGCTGTCATCGTTGCTGGGCGACATAGCTGTAATTGCGTTTGCAGTTGACGTTGGCAGCTGCGCTGGCAGCGGCAGCGACGTTGGCGGTGGAGGCGCTGACCGTCGTATGCGGGTCGTGAAACGCAGATGGATCTGGGCACGTTGATAGTCATAAAAGATGGCGCTGTATTTTTTGGGCTCCCTCAGACTGAACAGAATGCAAATGTTACGCAGCAGCGGATGCGTCAACAGCAGCGACGACGTTGACGTTGTCTCGCTGCTGTCAAAGCTGGTGCTGCCGACGCTGCTGCTGATCGAGCCGAGCGTCGCGGTGCTGTTGGTCACCGTGCTGCCGACGCTAAGCGTAGTCTGCTGCTCATCGGCAATTTTTGCAAACATAAAGTCATCGTCCGTTTCCCAGGCGCCTTGATCCATTGAGGCTGTCGGCGATGGCAGCGGCGTTGCTGTTGGCGTCGCTGTCGCCGGCAGCTTAGTCAACAGCTTGTGACGTGCGCCGGCTGCAAATGCAGCCGCTGCCTGCAATGTTAATGCTTCTGCCTCTGCCTCAGCATCGAAGTCGATGTCAACGTCTGCGTCTGCGTAATCATCGCAGCCCGCTTCGTTTGCTGCGATGATCTCAAAGTCTTCATCATTATTACTGTCGGGCACTGGCTCCACTGTTTTAAACTGCCAAATGGTTTGATAAATGGATTCCTCCTCCTCCTCTGCTAGCAGCTGCATCTTCTCCTTGCGTTCATCCCCTTTCACTTGCTCCATCTCATCGTTGTTTTTGGGCTTAGTCAGAGATGTGGTAGACTTACGCACCGGCACTTGAGGCGCCGGTCGACGTACCTTAATTTCACAGCTCTACAAATTCAATGAAAGTAAAGAAATTGTTGTCACCAAACAGATCTAAATAGATCTACATTTTGGCTCACTGTTTCCACATGCATTCACAGCTAAGCCACAAAATAAACATGCAACATGCAGAATAAAACTATGCCCAACCCGCTCAAATTAATTCTCGATAGTAGCTCATAAATATCGTTAATATTCCTTTTACTCTTTACTCGTTATTTTTTTACATTTAGCTTAGAATTTATCTACTCGTTGCAACCCTTTACGAGTTTTTTGTGCCACTCGTTTGCCATTTGATTGATGCATTTTAATTACGTTCACATTCAATGAATGATTTTAATACGCTAATCGAATTGCACTTAATGCTCTAATAGGATCATAGAATTTTCAAAATAAATAACAAATAGACAAAAACAAATTAAATGAAATTTTCCACAATTTCAAACACGCCAGCAAATGTGTATGAAAATATTTATAAAATGCATCTTGAAACTGGGCTTCTTTTCTCCCATTGCCGCTTTCCATTTGCCTGCATTTCAAAATGAAAAACAATAAACACAAAAAAAAGCTAACAATTGTTGAACAAATATCGCGTATTACTTTGTTTTCAAATGTTATTATTCCCACAGTAAAAAAAAAAGATAAAAAAAAATTAGTACATGCTTTGTTTTGGCTTTTACGGTTTTTGTTTTGTTTTCCAATTTGGTTCGCTTTATAGCTCGCTCTTTCGCCCTCTCTAACACATGCTCTGTGAGCTAGTGGCGTCACTCGCGCTCTTCTACATACTGAATTTCGCTCTCTCTCTCTCGCACATATTTAGTTTTTAATTTTGTATATTAATTTACGCCTCAATTACAGTGACTGGCAGTGAGCCCAAATTGTTTTGTCTTTATGTTGATTTTATAATTTGTAATTTGTAAATTGTTAATTGTTAATTGTGTTTTAGCTTGCAATTGGCTATTGACCTGTGTCGTTTGTTGTTGCTGTTGCTGTTGCTGCTGGTTGACATTGTTGTTGTTATTATTGCTATTGTTTTCACTGTCGTCGCTGCTGGCGCGCTGCTCAGCGTCGCCGCATTGCTTGGGTGCCGCCATCAGCGCGCTGCTGACAGCGACGCCGTCGTCAGTAAAACAGTTAATTTTCGATCGTTTCTCGCTCTCGCACTCACACGCGCACTCGCTTTTTTTCCCGCTCTCGCTTTCGATCTCGCTCTCGCTGGGTTGTTCAATTGTATCGCTTGGGCTGTTATCTCGCCACGCGACCGCAACGTCGTCACTCGCTGGCGTCGCTCGCACAACTGCCGGCTCCAATTGCGACGGATCCAATAGGCGTCGACGCGACGCTGACTCACTGCTGCTGTTGCTCTTCTTGTTGTTGCCGCTGCGCAGTCGCAGTCGCTGTCGCCGTCCATGCAAAAAGGCGCTTAGCAATTTGTCATAGATGCCAAAGAAGCAAATAACGCTTCCATGCAAACTTGCTGCCATCGCAGCGCTCTGCCACAGCTGACGAACTGACAGGCGTGACGCCAACAGCGCTGCTTGTGTTGTTGTTGTTGTTGCTTCAATCGTTGTGGTTGTTGTTGTTGTTGTTGTTGTCTGATCGTTTTTGCTGAGCGCCAAGCCGCTGAGAAATTCGTTGACAAAAGCGGCATCGTCACGTTCATTGATGCCGCAGCGACGCTGTTGCCGATCATTCAACAGCAGTGCATTCGGGTCCAATGGGAGTTGTTCTTGTTGTTGTTGTTGCTCGCGTTGCGCCAGCAATTTGCGCTTGAAATTGTCTATCAAAGTTTGCTGCTGGGGCTGCTCTGTTACTATCGCTGCTACTGATGCTGGTGCTGGTGCTGATGCAGGCAGGCTACGTCGCAGCGTTACTTGCTCTGCTTCTCTCTCCCTCTCTCTTTCACGATCTCTCTCTCGCTCATAGGCGGGCGGTACACTTTTGGGCTGCTGACAGCCAAAGCCGCCGTTGGCGTCCTCGTAGCTATGCAGCTCGCGGCGCAGCGCATTCATCCATTGACAAATGCTTTCATTTAAATAGAGTGCTGCCGACGCAGACTTCACTGGTGCTGCGCTGCTAGCCTTTGGCTGCAGCAAGCGAATCCGTGAAATTCGCGACTTTTTCTTCAACAGCTGTTGCTGTTCTTCTTCTTCCACCTCCTCTTGCTGCTCCTCTTCATCATCCTCCTCCTCCTCTTCTTCTGCTTTAACTGCTTCAGCTGTCTTCTCCTTCTCCACCGCTCGGTCGCTGCGCAGTCGGCCATAAATATGCTGATCGCTGCGACTGCTGTGCAACTGCTGCTGCTGCTGCCGCTTTAGTTCACAGATGCTTTGCATATCAAAAGTGGCTTGCGTGCGAAAAACCTCGTCAACATTGTGAATTATTTCAAGCGAACCGCCGCTGCCGCCGACGCCACCATTGTTTTTAGTGTCTCGCGAAAAAAGTCGACGCTGCAGCGAACCGGAGCGATTTAGTTGCTTTAGTGAACCAAAGAGACGCGTCAGCGTCGCTGCACTCGACTTTGAATAGCCCAGCAACGTGCGCGATTTGCCGCCAGCTTTAACAGCAGCAGCTGACTGCGACGACGACGGTGACGGTGACGGCGACTGCAACTGCGACTGCGACTGCATTGGTGACTCGTTAACAATTGTGGGCAGCGTACCACCTGTGGCACATTCACATCGCTCGTTGTCGCTGTAGATGCTGCGACAGCGTTCGCAAATGTTTTCATAAATATTGCATTCGCTGCTGCTGCTCAACGGCTGCTGCTGCAGCGCTGCGACAACGCTGCCGCTAACAATGAACTGGCAGAAGTGACAGTAATGACCTTGGGCTGCAAAAACGCCATAGCCGCAGCCACGGCACAGATTTTCATAGATCGCCTCGCGCCGAAAGTATTTGCGGAGCTGCTGCTTCTGCGTTGATGTTGGCAGATTTTCATAGATGTGATGCTGCTGTTGACGACAGCGCTTGTTCCGATGCTGCTGCTTCTGCGTCGCATCATTTTGATCAGTAATGTTGTGTTTGTTGTTATTGTCGCTTAATTCACTGCTGTTTCGTTTGCTGCTTTTCATTTCCACTTGCTGCTGCATTTCTTTCTCTCGTCTCTCTCCCTTCCTCTGTTTATCTGTAGCTGAATGTCACAGGCGTTTATCGCACTGTTTGTTTTCGTTATATTGCTGTGTTAAACACAAAAAAAAAACACACATTTTTTTTCATTTCATTTCAATTTATCTGTTAGGCTCTTTTAATTGATGTAAGTCAACGGTCAAATAGTCGCTCTCGCTCTCTTCTGTGCGCTCTCTTCTCTTGTTCTCCTTTGCACACATGCACGCACGCGCCTATTATCTTAGTTAACCCTTTCTCTCTCCCACTCACACTCACACAGCCAGATATAGGCAACAATCATGTAGTGACGCTGCTCTCTACACTTAGTGTGTCAAAATTTAATATTCTGACTCTTTGTGCTTAGCCCTTAAGCGGTCGCACATAGCTGATGCGACCGCAGTAGACAAATATTTGGTTATCATTGAATTGCTTACACGAAATAACTGATAAAAAACAGAATACAAAAAGAAATATTTAGACATTACATTCTTATTACGTTATATTGTCTCTTTAATTAAATGTCTTATTGCATGTCAGTTATCAATTCTATCTATCGCATACAGTTACTTGTACTAGCACATATAGTAAAACTTAGCTATAAGGGTTAATGTCAACAGTTAAGACTTTTCGAGTTCGCATTGTATGCATGCATGCATGTGCGAGTGTGTGTGTGAATTACATACTTGACTTGTGTTTGGTTGATTATTGTGAAGGCAAGGCGATGAGTCAGAGCGGCCAACGGCCAGCAAAGCATGTCGAGATGTCGCCCCCCACCACACTCCGTGGGGTCGAAGGGGCTCGGTCAGGGGCTCGACAGGGCGTCTCACTCAACGACTCAAATTAAATGCGCCGACAGTGCGCAACCTCGCGGAGACCCTTGAGATAAACGGCGCGACTGAGAAACTGGTTAGCTCTGCCTTGCCTTACGCTTAGTTTTTTCTCTTTATCTCTCTCTCTCTCTTTCGCTCTCGCTCTGTTTATTGGCCTCACCTACGCGTCACAGGTGCCGCCGATCTAGGCTCTGGAATGTGGACGAGCAACGAGCTACCGGTTAACGTGTCAGTGAAAAGGAAAATGGGAAAAGGGTGACTTGAGACCTGTTGTTCAGTTCGAGTTATCAACTTGTTAAATTCATTTAAAGTCAATAAGCACACACAAAGAGAAAAGAGAGAGAGAGAGAGAGAGGCAGAGGCAGAGAGAGAAGTACATGGAATTGTAAGAATGCAAAACTAAACTGAAACCATGCAATGCATATTATATTAAGAGACACACAAGCTTTGCATATTTACAGCTATAATTTTACCCGCTGTTTAGAGATTATTTGAAAGATTTAAATTTGACATTTTTTGATTTATCTTCAATATTAATTGCTTGTGTAATGATAAAATTAACATAATTTAACTATTCTTTTTTAGTGTGTGCACTGCTCTTACTTACATGTATATAAAAATAATCTCACATTGAGTAATAAATTAGCGATAAATTATAAAACAAGTCAGCTATAAGAATTGATCGTTACCAAACAGTAAGTCAAGTTGAAGATAAGATAAGATAAGTATTGTATATTGATACATATAAATATATATATATATATAAATCATTTACATTTTTTATTAGACCAAAAGAATTTACCATTAATCTTTAGAAAAATCAAAATTTGTATATATATATATAGATATCTGTTGTTAAATATTAAAGATAGCATTGCAGTTTAGCCTGGTTTACTTTGTGCGACTTGCATACTTTTAGGCTGCAGCGGGTCAAGAACGGCTTGAACCATAGATAGTATATCATATCTTAGGCCAGGCCAGGGGTGCTTAAGCCAAACGAGTGATCAATGATACCATTCATATTAATATACATTGAAATCGAACTGAGAGCTGATTGAGGCTGGCAGCAAAGAAACGCTTATCGCAAACAGCAGCCGCTCTCCAATTGACCCCGTTCTGCTCAAGCCACAGGGAAAGAGGGAAATATAGAGAGAGAGTCAGAGAGAGATAGAGAGAGAGAGAGAGACACAGAGACTTGTGACTGATACAATTGAATTGCCTATAACAGTGAATCATTCATATCCATTTAATATATAATAGATATATGTATGAATACGTGTTTGGAGTCACATGTAAAACAGGGCTTGGTTCCCATCACCCATTGATGAATGTACATATATATGTAAAAATATATACATATCTATATATCTATATATGTATTATATATATTTACTTGTACTTATAAGCACCTAACGCTCTCCGATCTTTTGCGGCATTTGATAGCGGCAGCTTAATTGATACACATACACACACCCAGGCCCAAATATGCACACAAACACCCACACCCACACACACACACACATACACATACAAACATAAAATTATATATGCAAATATGTGAACAATCGCGCGATTTGATTTGAATTCGAATCGAATCAAATGAAAACTTAAATGTCGTCATTCGGCATTTCTTTTTGTAATTTCCAGCACAAAACAAACATTTTCAAAAAATATTCAAAATGCAAATATTGGTTTTCTGATGAGAAACAAAACAAAAATTGAATTCCAATTGCAGTTCGAGTTGCGAGTATATTTTTTTTTTTGTGTAGTTTTCAAAGTTTGGTTTCGATTCCGGTCTCCCAGTTTCCACTGAGCTTGTCCAGTTGCGAGCGCGACGCGTTCGCGAATTTAGCACAATATCAACTAAACTGAACTGAACTAAAATTGTTGAAGATGCCGCAGCGCATTTTCTTGGGTGGCAATCGTCGCAGCCGTCTGCCGATTGCTGTTTGCTATATGCCGCTGCCCGACACCCGACGCCACTGCCGCTGCAGATGTCAGCGCTGACGTTGACGCCAACGGCGCTGCTAACGCAGACGCCGACCCGGTCACCCAGCGGACGCTGCCAAAACACTAGACTACAACATAATCAAGTTTATGCATCTAAATGAAATGCAGAACTTTAAACCAGTTCAGTTTATAATAAATATAGATTTTTGATAGCTCTTTCGGGGGCAAAGGTCAGACTGAAGTTGGGGCAAAAGTATGCAGCTGGCAACATATATCTATAAAGAAATAGTTTTTGATTTTGAATTTGCTGTATAAACAGAATAATATCATTTGATCGAAAACTGCGCAAGTATTGAGCATATCGATACATATCGATTTCCGATAGCAATTAGAGAGAAATTTGTGTGGATTTTACTTGCCAATTAAGTGCAACCAAAACATATAAAATATGACAAAATGTACAACTTAAATTTATGTTGCACAGTGTAAACAAGAGATTCACATGTGGAAGCACAACTCAAAAGCCAAATGTGTGTAATGAACATGGACAACATGTGTCAAGTCAGTGTGTGCGTGTGTATGTGTGTGTGTGCAAAGGGGTGTGGCAGCGACAAAGACGCTTTTTATGCTCAACGCCCGTTGCCTAATTAAGCATATCGCAACTGCGGGCGATTGGGATTGGGTGCGGACGTTCAATTGCCAATGTCAGCAGGGCTTAAATGGACTATGGGGGGGACAAAAAGTGAAAGGGATGAAGGAAGGCTGGGGCTGGTGCTGGGGCGGGGTATGTTAAGCAGAAGCGGCAAAGAGTGAGAAGAGTTACGCGGAGAGCGAACGATAAACTTCGCGAGCTTGCCAAGGCATCGCCAGGATCAGGAGAACCCAGCTGTATAGAGCCAGGCAGAGATATCTCGGCATTATTCAGCAGATCCCAGCACAATCAGCAAGTTCAGGGATTTGGATGAGGTCACTATTTGCATTTGTCGTGGAAGCATCTCTAAATGAAGTCAAACTGTGGCAAGCTCAAGATTCCGGGTGGGCACTGGGATAACGAAGTGCCGAAAATGCCCCCTGGCCAAGGACTGCAATGAGGAGCCACAGTGACAGAGAGAGAGAGAGAGATAGACAGAGACAGCATCATTAATGAAAGTGAATCGAAAATTAAAACGCATTTGTTTCAACCAAAAAAAATACAAAAAAAAAAAAACCCGGACCAAGCCCAAAACATGACTGGCAACTGACAGCGGTGGGGGCGGCTTTGTGCATGCCGCATGGTGCATGCAACACATGGCAAAAGATCGGAAGAGCAGCAGTCGCAAAAGTTTATAACTGGAACGCAGCGCTAAAAGCAACACAAATAAACAGCAACAGAACCTGCACATTAAATGCAGCTGCACAACAACTTGCAACAAGCAGGGGCATGCACATGACTATATAAATATATATATATATATGTATGTATAAGGAAGAATCGCGACGGCATCGCGAACGCTTGATCTTTGAACTAAATTAATTAAGCACAATGAACGCAATTGTTGTTGTTGTCGATGTTGTTGTTGTTGTTGTTGTTGCTGTTGCTGTTGCTATTGGCAGCAGCATCGCCAGCGCCCTAACCAAATGCATCCAGCTGATACAACAGCCACAGATACAGCAGCAGCAGCGGTTGCAGTTGCAAAGTGCTTTAATACCCTTACAAACGGTGTGAGTCTTATGAATTAGTCCCAAGATATGTGATTTATCAGAGCAGATAATATTGAATTTCTTAAAATTAAAATTAAAATTAATATTTATATTTCCCTGTTAAAATAAATAAAGTTTTTAAGTAATTCAAATACAAAAATACTCTAAATAAAAATTACTTTAGATAAGAAAAGCCAGTTGACAGCATGCAAGGAATACTAAGAATACCAAGAACTGAGAAATAATAATAATAATATTTAATATACTCGATAACCAATAATTAATTGTTCTACACCAAATAAATAATTAAGACTCAACAGATTTGCTCTCATAATTGTTGTAATTCAGTGAATTCCGGCAAAAATTGAATTAGGCCTAATTTTAATAGATTGCTGGTTAAGGATATCATTGGATTATCAATATATATAGTAGTCATTGAGTCTACTCCTGAAGGTCGTTGCAATCTTGAGATTGTGTCCGGTTTCGAAGGTGACGCAGTTGCAGCTGCTGCTAAAGCCTTCAGCATTACGCATAACCTTGACTTATATAGAATATATATATATATATAGCGACTCGTTATCAGTCGATTATGTTCTCTTAATGTTCATTTTGCAATTGATGTAATGCAACTTATTTAAAAATTACAAACAACTTCAAATGTTGGAATACAAAGTCAAATCAATGATAAATAATATAGAGCATTATCCATATTCACATCATAAGTGCAGATTGCTCCTGGTACAAAGAAAAACATTTCCAATATATAAAATATTTATTTTATTTATTTAAATAAATGTTAATCTTTGAAATTAGTTTAATATAAAAAACATATCTGCCAATGTTTCAGATAAGTGATTTATTTTTAAATAGATAAGGCTGAACATTTTCATTTGATCCGAAGGCAAATTAATTTAATATATTTATAATATATATATAATAATATATATAGTTTGAATTTTATAGCAAACATTTCAATTTTGTATTTAAATAATTCGTTTAATTTTTTTTTTGTAATTAAAATAATATATTTTAATATCGATCTATTTAAATTAAACTTTTTATTTAAATAATCCTTTTCATTTGAAGCCTATACATTTTTCATATGAAATTAATTTCCGTCAATTAAAATAAATATAATTTTAATGACGCAAAAAGAGTGTTCCAAATGCGGTATGCAAACAATTAAAATTGTTCCTATTTTATTTTCGCTTTCGATTTCCGTTATTTCTGCGGGTCGAGCAGTAACAGAACAGGGGTGTTCCCGGGTGCCCAGTTACATTTTCAGTTATCTTTGCTGCGACTGCGACAGCGACTGCGTCTATGGCAGCGACGTCGCGTCGCAGTCTGTGCTGATTTTCAATTGAGCGGCAAGAGTCAAGTAAGAATGTCTCTTGCCATTATGATTATTATTGTTGTGCCTCGCTCTTCAAATAAATTTTATTAAGCGAGACAGCAGCAGATGGAAGATGAGTAAAAGAGTGAGCGAGAAAGAAAGCTAGGCAGCGAGAGAGAGAGAGAGATAGGCTTCAGTCTGCCAGCGCATCAAATTGAACAGAAATTTTAATTTTTTCGATATTGCAAGCAGCATTTTGTTTCCACTAATATCGAAGCTAAAAGGTTATATTGATGCTGTCAATATATTCACTGGCTAACTGGGGAATCGGTAAATCGAATAATATGCATATCTATCTATATCTTAATTGCTGGTGATCTTTAAAAACTTGATCAAAATCGCACAAAACATTGCTAGAAAATTATATCGCAGCAAATTTGGAAAGTGTTTCTCTGCTGGAATTCTCAGAGATTCTCCCATTGGCTTGCTTGCATGTTTTATTGACTGATGAGTCACCCAACGCCGCTATAAAATTGAGTAAATGAGTTTATCTCAAAGAACTCACTTTTGTAAACACCGCCTAAAGAAAACATTGGCAGAGTCTGTCAACAAACTGACAAATTTGACATTATTTATTGGTTATACTTGGGGTAATTTAGAGCTCCATGCAGACGATTTGCTTAAAGCTTTTCATTATCTCTGCTTAGTCGGCGATAAGTGGATCTTGCAACTGTGATAAGATTCTCTGAAATCATTATGTGTAATTATGACTATATGATTATATAGTAAATAAATGCAGTTACAGATGTATCATACAAAAAAAGTATCTTTTATGCATTTCACAATAAATCAAGAATCTTTCAAACCAAATTAACAAATCTGGTTCAAATCAACAAATCTAAAATGTCTTGTTTCAAAAATTCTTCAATCTAAAATAAAAGGAAACCATTTAAAAATGAATATTCTTGGTTTCTTTTGTTCTGCTCTCTTTCAATATGATTTATATTTTATTTAAAAATATGATTTGTATTCAATATTTATTATATTATATATTGCTCTGTTCTCTTTCAATGCGATTTATATTTCATTTGAATCAATATATAATAATATTAATAATATATCACTTTTTATTATTATCAATTATTGAACTTTATTATGATTTATTGTTCATTTTATTTTATTTTATATTATATGATTAATTGATGATTATTTGTTGTTATGCAAGTTAATATTAATATATGAATTAATAATAATAAAAATCTATTGATAAATGTATGCAAAATGTGAATCAATAAAATTTCTTTTCTTGTATATTGGATTATAATTATTGGCGACTTGACACAAAGAACGTCAAGACCAACAAATTTGAGTGTGTGTGTGTGTGTATGCATGTGTGTGTGAGTGTGTATGCATATTAATAGATCTGTATGTGTAATGGCAACTCAAGTGTCAATCAAGCGGCTACTTGTGTTGCATTAACAAAGAAAACAAGAAAACGGCAAACTTTAAGCAGACGCCGCAGACTAAATACCCTTTCAGGTCAAAGTTAAGCTGCTAATATCTAAATTTGAGTTCTCCTATAAATACTTAAATATAAGACTACGCCTATGTATGGAATGGTGGGCTGAGCCGATCGGGAGTCGAGTTTTGAGTGGCCAAAACAAAAAGGCGGATCTGTGCCCAGCTGCAACCAGATACCACTAAAATAGACGGAGCCCAACAAACCCAAATAAGAAATGCTGATCAAGAATATATATACAAATATAGCTTTTAGTATCAGAGCAGTCTCACTCAACGACAAAATGAGCGGAGCCTCTACAAAAAAAGAGAAATTTCTGTGCAGGCTAATCAGTATGAGAAAATGAACTGCATACAGAAAGTCAATTGGACAGATGCGTGTGAATATGCATATATATATATATATATATGATGTAGATGTATATGTATGTGTGCTAATGTTTGCTTGCAACTCAATGCAAACGGATGACAAAATTACGCGCATATCTTTTGAAATTGCATTAAAGTCAATTGCGACGGCGACTGCAAATGAAGTTGATAAAAAAAAAACTATTGCTGCTGCTGCTGGCGTCGCTGCTGCTGGCGCTGCTGCTGTGGCTGCTGCTGCTGCTGTCGCTGTGCAATGCTTGCTGTTTAGATTACAATGCTGCACAGTGATGCACATTTCTATGTGTTTCAATTGCTGGCTGTAAAAAACGCGCGCAAAACGCGTCAACTGGCAAACGCGATTAGTTCGACAGAGTTCTCAGCCAAAGTCCGCAAAGCAAAGGCAAAGGCAAAGGCAAACAAACAACAACAAATCAAAAACAACAGCAAAACACGCAATGCGAAACATGCGCAATGCATTTTCATGTTGCATCAGTGCACAGCACAAATGTGATGGAGGTGCGGGTTGCGGGTGCGGGTGAGGGTGCTGCACCACACAACAAACCACATACACACACCCACACACACACACACACATACAATGCATGTCGACTGTGCGGTTGGTCGCTTCTATGCAATCAATTTTTATTTTATTTTCTATTGCGCTGGCATCCGAAATGAAGTTGATTTATTTGATTTAATTGCACGCGAACATCATTTATCAAATTATATATTGCCACTGCTCGTTTCTAGTGTTGACAAATTTCAATACATAAGAGTTATGAAAAGTGTGACGAACAATTAAAACACTTCTCCATGTGGCACAGTTAAGTCGTCGTAATTGTTGCACAAAAAAATATCAACAAATTGTTCAACAAGAAAAATTAAAAATTGCATCTTTAACTTTATTTACAAACGGAGTCCATCAGCTATAATAATAATTCCTATACCATTCATGTTGGATATATGCTAAATATAACTATATATATATATATATATACCCTATTGGAACAGCGACGCATAAAATTTTTAGTTTAGCTTTGATAAAGATATAAGAAAATTTGGCAATTTTTAAGTAGCTAAATTATATTATTATTAATATTGTTTTTGCTGTTATTGTTATCATTATTACTATGAATATTATTAATATAATTATTTCTTTGGCTAAGACTGAAATATTTACCCTACTAATCCGTTAACTTGGCCCGTTTGGCAGCCAAAATGAGAATTGGAAGTTCTGAGTTGGTTCACACAAAGCAAACAACCAGTTAAATTTTTGGTATGCATTGAAATTGAATTTGCATTGAGAGTTAATTTGGAAAACACTTCGTTTTCGGAACAAAAACGTGTTTCGGTTTCACTTTCTCTGTCTGTCTATGCAAATATTGTTGGAAACAAAAGCTCGACTTATAAAGAGACAATAAAAAACGAGTCGAGAAAAGGCATCCAGTGAAATTTTCAACAACAGTTTGGTATGCTATATATATACATATATATATATACATATATAATAAAACAAGTATCTTTAACTGTCAGTTTACAAAGAATATGCCGAAAAGAAGCGACAAACAATTTCTTTAGATTTTTTTAAACTTTTTTATTTTGGTCCAAAGTAAAAACAAATTTTGTCTGTGCGAATTGAGCTGGGAAAAGTCATATTTAATACGCAAATTATTAAGACTGACCAATGATGTGGTCTAGGGATCTGATTCATTGACTTAAATAAAATGTGTTGTCAATAATAAGAGCAACTGGAACAATCGGTTTTTTTATAGTTGTACATATGTGGGATATCTAAATGCATATTAATGCGCATCACACAAAATGTCATAACTAAAAACAAGTCACTTCAACAATAAACCACATTCAAGTGCTAAATTTGAATGTGACAAATGCTAATACAAACCATGATCCTAAGAAATGGTTTTAAATAACTCCTTTATATTGAATACCAAATGAACGCATCCACTAGATGATGCCCGACTAAAGAATACCCTGTGCTTATAGCTTTCCATGTGAACAAAGTTAAAAATCGATATTTATCACATGGAATTTAATACTGGAGATGTTTCCAGTTTTATTGGTAGATTTCTTGAGGTTTGTCGTTTTCGAATCTTATCATATTTATAATTATTTATCAGAGCAAAGCCAGAAGAGGAATTCTCTTTTTCTGTCGGAAGTTTATTATTAAATATATATATAAATATATATATTTAAATATATATACATATAGTAGTATAATCACAATTATCACAAGCCACAATCGTTTAATCAGAAACTGTTTTTTTTTAAGTTGTACAAGAAGACCCCATAAAAAGCACGATTTCAGATAAGAGAAAATTAAAATAAAAACATCAAAGACGAGAATTGACTAGAAGAAGAGATTTCTTTAGCGATACGCAAGTTATTGCAAGGGAAAAAAATGTACTTTGCAACTTGAGTTCTTGCAACTTGTGTTGAAAAAAAATGTATTTATTTCCCTAGTTAATTTTACAAATAATTTATTTAAATTTACCAACGTTGTTTATCGAAAAATTGATTTATCTAAATTACATAGTGTGACCGTATTTTGTGAAGCTAAACCAGCAAACAGCTGATGCATTTCACTAAGCAATAACATAAGAATTTAATTTTAATATTAATATAGTCTTAAGAGAGTCAGAGCTGGAATCTTATACGGAAACAAGATCTATATATATATCTATATATATATGTATCTATATATATAAAGGAAATGTCGTGCCTTATATGGATGTATTTAGTCATACAATGGGTAAAGTTTAAAACATCTGGTTTTTGTTTTATTGTACTCACCATGCTGGAATGATTATATATAGTTGAAGTATCAAACAAGGAGTTGGTTCGATTCCTCCCTTGGAACACAGGGTAAACTCTTCTGTCATCCTGGCACTGGGCACAGTTATCACCTGGTAGCTGTGTTGTACTCATAATGGGTATGATAGAGCTCCTCTTATTGTTATTGTTGTTGTTGTTGTTGTTGTTGCTGCTGCTGCTGCACTTTTCTGTGTGAGTTTGTTTGCTACTCGAGGTAAAAACCTGTGAAATGCTGCGAATAATTTTTTGATATCCTCGCTTTTTGATATGCTCAGAGTCATCTGCCATTGATATAATCTCTTTTTGTAAATCTCGATGATCATCAATTCAAAACAATTTGTCTTGCTGTTGTCGCTGTTTTCGCTGTTGTTGTTTGTTTTTGATTTTTTCTTGTTTTGTTTTTTTTACTATAATTTGTTTTTGTCAAAAATTTCACATTCACATACAACAAATTTATAGAAAACACTGCCATGCTCACGAACATCAGCTGCCAACTGTATATGTTTGCCTTTGCTTTTGCTGTCAGCAGGCCAACACCAACACCTACACCAACACCAACACGAACACGAACACCAACGATACCTTCAAGACGAAAACGATGACTGCGACTGCGACAGCGACTGCGACTCAGCGTCAGCGTCTCTTTCAATTCTTATCGCCACTATGCTTGATAAGCAGCGTTGTTGTTAACGGTAGTTTATTTGTTTAGGCACTTGCAGTAAAATCAATATAAAAAAAAAAAACATAAACACTGCTGGACATGCATGTAGAGCTAGCTAGTGTGGTGGTTGGAGGCCGCTAAGATAGACGGAATTCAGACTCGGACTGCTCGAACTTATTCCAGGCGACCAACTAAAGAGCACTGCGAAAACTTCATAGGCGCCAGCCGACGTTGACGTCGAAGCTGGCGTCACCGTTGTGGCTTGTTGTTTTTTTTTCTGATATTTATTTGTATTTTTATTTTACGTTAAATTCTGTTTTCTTTTGTGTTTGCGCGGTTTTTGCTGCTGATATTCTTGTTGTTGTAGAGCGCTTCAATTGTACAGTGGTGCGATGTTGATTTATTTGCGACAGTCGCTAGGTGTGTGTTACTTTATGGATATCACTGTATGTGGGTGTGTGTGTGTGTGTGACTATGATATCATCAGCGTACATCTTTTGTTAAGATTAGATTAAATAGGCAAAGACACAATTTTCAGTCGATGGCTTAAGTACGGAAGAACTTGAACGAATCCTAGATGATCTGTATAGAATATACAATAATATTTGAAGTTAATTGGAGGCCTATATATGATTTTTGTGTTAAATTCTTGTCAATCGCAGAGAGCGTATCTGTTTTCCATAACAATAGTCGAAAATTAATTAAATAATAATCATAAAAAGATAAAGCTGGACCGTTTTTAAGACGGCTTTCACCGCAAGACTCTTGGGCGAGAGTGCAAATGAGTTGTGCACCACTGTGCCGTTAATGTTTTACACTTTGGCGGGTGTTTATCAAAGCCTACGGTTATTGCCGTCTATCGCAATGGTCCCTTACGTCATGTGTATGTGCAAGTGAGTGTGTGTATGTGTGTGTGTGAAGGTTTAAATTAATGTTGGTAATTTTGATTTGTTTTTGTTTTGTTTCTTTGGCAGAGCACGCCAGAATGTGACCAAATTCGTTTGCTCATGTGGCTCAGCTGGCGCTTCAAGAATCTCAGTGCAAACTGTCTGTATGTGTGTTAATTTGTATGTCTGTATGTGTGTGTATGTGACAATCGCCAATTGCAAATTGCAATTGCAATTGCATTTCATAGCTTGCCGTTCTCCGCTCGCGATTTTCGAGCACGTCACGTACGCGTTTTAATTAAATGCCACTGGGCCCGCTCTGCTGGAACTGTTGTGTGTGTGTGTGTGCCGCATCGAAAATGAAATCAAAGTAAACGAACCGATGGACTATAGACGCTATACGACTGACGACTAACGACTAACGACTGATGACTGACGACTGACAATGGGCCACTTGGCGGCTTCCCGGTTGACACACGACTAACCGTCTAAATAAAGCTGGCCCAAAAGCCAGCGGCAACAAAAATCCAAAAACTAAAATCAACATCAAAACCAAAACACAAAACACAAAACAATACACATATACATATGCACATGCATATATGTGTGTGTATATACAGAATAGATGTAACCAAAGCTGAAGAAAACGGGCAAACTGACAAAGCTGCCTAACTCAAAACGCCGGCAGAGCCAGAGTAAGAGCCAGAGCCAGAGGCAGTGGCAGTGGCAAAGGCAGAAGCAGAACGAACCCCGCCAACAAAGCGGCCCCCGCAAAAATACGGCAACGACGACCACACGATGATGACTTTTGAATAATATTTACATTTATTGTATGCACGTGTCTGTGTTTGTGTGTGTGTGTGTGCCACGGTTTCAAGCTGGCAACGAGGCATCGGCCAAAAAGCGAGTTGCGTTTGTTAACGGTGCGCAAAACAACGTCAAACATAAGCAACAACTGCAGCAGCGACAACCAAACCAAACTAACGCAAAATATAAATGATGAAATTATAGCAGCAGCAGCAGCAGAAGCAGCTATTTACCTAATTATAAACAATGCACAATAAAATGTGTGGCATAAACACAAGAACAAAAAAAAACCACAACACCAAGAAAACTGACTTAAGAAACAAAAGCAGAAGCAAAAGTAAAACGCGGGGGAAACGCGCGCGATTTTTGCACGTGTTATTCGAAAGCATTTAGAATTGCATTTGTGTGTCAATAGCGAATGCAAGTGTCGCTCTCTCTCTCTCTCTCTCTCTGTCTCTTTCAATTTCATTCTTTCTCTGTGTGTGTGTGTGAGTGGAAAATGCATTCAAATGGGAGTCGTTTGTAAATGTGGGTCATGCCACTTTGCCATCCAACGGATGATGCTCTGGCTTTGAGCTGGCATTAAACTCAATAAAGTGAATATTTTTTAGCTTGATTCGATTGCGCTTTGTGAATATGTTAAATTGTGCGTTTTGGTTAAGTGCAAATCTTCTGAGCCAACCAATTGAATCTTATCAATTTTGCATTTATTTCACTTGAAAATTTAATCTAATAAAATGCATTATTTTTATTTATGTTTTTTAATTGAAAATTAAATCTAATAAAATGCATTATTTGTGGTGTTTTTGATTGAAAATGAAATGTAATAAAATGCATTATTTTTATTTATTTATTTTTTTAATTAAACACATATGAATATAAATATATATTTGCATTTTTATATCAAATTTGTAGTTATTTAATGTAACTGCTTAAATATGGCTTTAAACTTTTTGCTTGACTTTTTGGCCAATAAGAAATTGATTTGTAAATCACAAATGTTTTCATGGTGCCATATGAAAACTCTCATTAAATGAGTAGTAGAAGAAATCCGATTGCAATAAAAATTAAGATGATTGTTAGTCAATTTTCTGGGAATCGGAGGGAGTCATTAAAAATGTGTATATAAATATGCTCTATGAGAAATCAAACATAATATTTAATGCCTTGCAATTTCAATGATATGCGTAAAAACCAAATCGATTTTACGAAAATTATATGCATAAGATTTATATATATAGCAACATCTGCTCCATATGTATATATATATACTCAATGTTGATAGAAACAAAATCTAAGCACCTCAAGAAATTAAAGTCTGTATAAAGTTATAGAGCTGAGTAAGAGTCAATACGAAAAAAATTATAAAATATTTACCAGATCGAAAAGAAAAGATCTATTTTTGGTCGATATTATAAGTATATATATAAATTATCGTATTATACGTAAATATACGCATATATAAATACATCGTTGGAATTATCGTTAATTAATTGTTGGAATATGGCTGAGGAACTTGGAAATGCCAAGCTGGTCTTTGATATATTGGATTTGGGAGATGTCGGCTATTTGACGGCCTATCAATTGTCAACAATAATGAAACAATTTGGCTACGACAATGACGAAGACGAAGTGCAGCTTATGATCAATGAGGTGGACCAAACTGGCACTGGCAATATGGACTTTGCAACATTCTATGCCGCTTTGATGGCTGCAAAAGAGTTTGCGGCATCCACAGATCCTCAGTAAATTTATATTTATCGTTATTTGTTGAAGGCAATCTTTGGTCTTGGACATGAAATAAATTCGCATTCAAATCAATATATTTGCATATAACTAAATAAATATATAGGGGCAACATAGCTAGAGAGATAGAGATAAATAGAGAGAGATTAGAGGACGGTTTCGGGCTGAGTAAGCGAGGAGTTTGAACTGTGCGAGTCACGCAGTTGGCAGAGCTCCTCCATCAGATCGCGAAAGAGCATGGGATTCACATTGACGCTGACCTTCATCAGGATGAACCAATCGCCGATGGTTAAATGCTTAAGGATGCGCTGCACATGCTCTTTACTCATGAAACGCAACTGGCTGCGAATCATCAGTTCGCGCAGTGTCCGGCTGAACATGGTCATCACGCGGAAGAGCAGATTGAGGCCAGCGATGATGGCAATGAGCAGGAACCAGCACCACAGGCACACAAAGATCTTCTCGTTGAGTATGTTCAGTGGCAATATGCAGAGATTGTCCAAAATGCTGGTCGTCCCACTGGCACCATATCTGAGCACCTCGCACTTGGCTATCTTGGGAAAGACGAGCGACGACACCCGATTCCAGCGTTCCCAGTCGTAAAACGGTATCGTTGCCAGTGCATGCAAATACTTGCTCCAGAAACCATTCAGGAACACCTCCATCGCCACTACGTTCACCACCTTTAAACCAAAAAGACGAAATTAAGTTGAAAGATGGGGGAAGAGGAGCAGAGACTGGACAATCCCTACTCACACTGATCGCAAAGTTGAGCACCTCACAGAACACATATTTGGCCATGTAGCAACAGTGCATGTCCGCATAATCTGTGGTGAAATACTTGACCAGCAGACGCAGGCGAATGTTGTAGGTCTGCTCGGAGAGCAGAGCCTGGCCCACATCCGAGCAGAGTTGCTTGAGCCGCTGACCCTCCCACACCTTCCACAGGCACGACGGGAAGTAGAAGACGAACGATTGGAATAGCAGCAAAATTATCACCCATTGATAGTAGCGCAAATAGACGCGCTGCGTCCTTCCATATATCTCGGGTCCGACACCCTCCGCTATTGAAATGGCCCGTGCATACTCCTCATCTTCATTGTAAAGTTTTGCGCGTCGGTTCAGGCTCATTCGTGGTGATTTTGTTGACTTTGTTGTGCTCGTTGATGGGGATAGGGTTGCGAATGGCAGATCGATGTTGTCGGGCTTCAGCTGAATAATGTAGGTGCCCATGGTCCAGCAATAGGATTGTATGAAATTAATGTTCTTCTCCTCGCTGATGCACTGAATGGGATCGCCAAAGTACTGTCGAGCCGACAGCAGCAGCGAGCAGGTCAACAGGATGACAACGGTGCACTTGGAGTGAATGGTGAAGACGGCATCGTAGATGCGTATCGATTTGAATTGTAGATATTTTGACAGTGGCTTTACGGCCGAATACATTTATTGTGCCGCGGGAAAGAGTTCCTCAACGAGTCCAACTCCAATTCTCAAATCAAACTTGAGACACTTTCTTCCACTTCTTCCCTTTGTGCGAGTCTTATCTCTTATTGTTTTGTTTGGCTTCGATTTCTTCTTCTTCTTATATATCTCTATTCCTCAGGGTTTGTTGCATATGTTGTTCTTTGCTAGTTGAATTAGGATTGCCCTCTATCTTGCCAGCCTAAAAATAACAACTTAAGCTAAATGTTGTTTGTCGCTCGGATTAATGCAGTTTTTGGTGCTGCTCCTCATTATTACACTTAATGTTTTACATTTGATTTTAATCATAATATTTGGAATGTCACTTTTCCTTTATTTTTCTTCTTACACGCACGTCGGTTATCGATAACCAAAGTTGCCAAATATTTTATAGGCTGCACTTGGTCGTCCAAAAACCATTGCATACTGTTAGGAGACGCATGAAAATGATGCCAATACAATACGATAGCTATTACGATTTCAATAGTTGCACTCATATTTCCAAGATTATTCTACTATTTATCTATACATATATACATATTTATTTTATATTCTTTATTTATATTATATTCCCTAGCAGTCGATAGCAGCGCAGCTATCCATCTGCTTCTGCCAGACTGGTTTAATTGCTAGTGAAACGCCATAAACTGCGTTTCTCTCAAAACCATTGCATACCTTTAGGCGGCACATTAAAACGACACCCACAGTTTGACATGCTGCGCACGTTTAAATAAATATCAATCATTTTAATTATTAACTCATCGCATTTATTTTGCAAGAATATTTATGCATTTAACAATAAAAACTTTGTAGCGTCTGCATAATTCTGGTGGCTTATGATTCCGCTCATATTCAGCCTTAATTAATTAATTTATGATACATTCAGCACGTCCACGGCCTGAACTTCAATTGCCAATTAGTCCAAGTTCAAGAATCCAATTATTGAAGGGATCTGTAATTAGCACAAAATAATGAAAAAATAAATAATACATTTATTAAATAAACCAATACTATTTTAACAAAACCACACAAGCACGCACAAGCTAATTAGCATAAATCAAATTAATTTATTTGCTTTTTGGCCCTGTGCCGCCGGCGACATCCAAATAAAAAACTCGCATTTAATGAAAATAAAAAATTTGTTGTATATATTTGTATTAAATAAACGTATGTTTCTACAACATCAGTTGTAATTTGTTTTGTAGTCACAGCATATTTTTGCAGAGGAATGAAAATCAGCTAAAACATTTTCAAGCATTTGCTTAACAAATAAATCATTATTTTTATCCATTGTTATTATTTTCATTAACCAAAGTCAATGAATTTAGTCTTTGTCAACTTAATTTAAGTTGAATTTTATCAATTTATCAAGAGACAGCTAATTAGATTCAATCTTTTAATTTGTGTGTTTTTAAGAGTGGCTTTAATTATAATCACGGCAATAAATTCCAGCTTTAATACCCCATAAACAAATCAGACTTCAAGCCAAACGACTTCAAACAGAAAGTATCGTTAAAAAAATGCACATAAATAAATTAAGTACTTGCCATAAATGTGGCGTTCCCTGAACTTGACCTCCAATGCGAACGACAACAACAACAACAACAACAATAACAACAATAATAATAATAATTTGTTGAGTATTAAATCGTCACGAAAATTGAAATCACAATTCAAATGTTGGTTGAGTTTGATCAAAGAGAACTCAAACAACAATTTGTTGTCTGTTCGCATTTCTATACCCCTTTGTATGACAGTGTAATAAATGTCCAGAAAATATATTTCGATTCCAAAGCATGTTTAATTTAAATTCAATTCATTTTTATGAGCAAAAAAAAAAGCTGTTAAGACCAATTCTTTTGATTTGAAATATTTTGCATTTATTTATATGTTACCAGTTTTATATTCATTCATCAAATATCATATCGTATATATATGTATACAAATCGATTCTTAAGCAAATTATTTTTATGTTTCAGACGCAGATTGCTCTCATGTTGAAATTAAATTCAAGTATTTTTATAAGTTAAGTATTAAAGCAAAAAAAAAAGCTGTTAAGACCAATTCTTTTGATTTGAAATATTTTGCTTTTATGTTACCAGTTTTATATTCATTCATCAAATATCATATCGTATATATATGTATACAATTCGATTCTTAAGCAAATTATTTTTATGTTTCAGACGCAGATTGCTCTCATGTTTAAATTATATTCAAGTATTTTTATAAGTTAAGTATTAAAGCAAAAAAAAAAATCTGTTGAGACAAGTTCTTTTGAATTCTTTTGATTTGAAATATTTAGCATTTATTTATTTATTTATTTATTTATTTTTTTTATATTTCCACATAGATAATTAATTTTGTCTTAGTCACGCGGCCTTTGTGAGTATTTCTGGTTATGAGTGTTGTAACAATAGTTTGGGCGGCTCAACAAAATATGCGGAAGCAGAACAAAAATTAGAAAAATTATAATAAGAATATGAATAAGATGAAAATCAAGATGAAGATGAAGATAAATAAGTCATTAGTGAAGGGTGCTGGGTAAAATCAAGAATAAAATAGCCATACAAATTTGTAGCTGCCAGCGATTTTTTGGAGTCTCGACTTTTTATCGTTTCTCAAGTAATTATGACTTGCAAATTCCTTCTCTTTTTTTTTTGTACTTTTTTGACATGTTCCGCAACGTTGAGCACAATAATAATAATAAAGATATTGGAGCGTACAGAGTCACAGATACATTTATACACAGATAGATACGCGGAGGCCAAACAAAAGATACATTTACGAAAAGAGCCAGAAGCAGGGCTGTGATATTCTCGAGATATTCTCAACGTTTGCTACTTTATAATTGGTCGCAATTAGTTCAGCATAGTTGCGGATACAGCTAAATACACAGCTAAAGATACAGATACATATTCAGATACAGATACAGATAAAGATGCAGGGCAGTGCAAAAGATACGGCCACTTTTGCATCTTTTCGGCCTGGAATCAAAGTTTGCCGTTTATCCAAAAATATATGTAAAAAAAAAAAGAATATAACAAAAGCAATTTACTATTATTTATGGCATTATTGTTATTGTTCGTTGTTGGCCGAGTAGCAGCGACCACAAACTCATTTAAGCCACAAACATGGCCTGGCAACCGAACGTACCAATTATAGAAATTTAATTTGGCCAGCATTTAGTTAGCCAGGGGTTAACCACAATTCACAAATTCATATTTATGTTTAGCCATTTGTATTTGTCTTCAAATTTTCAATTTCTATCAATTTTCGATATGAATTTATTCTATTGCCAACATAAGCTAATAATTCAATTCGCAATTTTTATTTTATGAGATTTTATATCAGTTTTAAATTGGAAAAAAATTCAACATTAAAGAAAAAACTTATTTGTTATTTGGAGTAAACATAAATAACTCATCCAAATTACTTTTCCATTAATAACCATTTTATGATATTAAAAGCAGCTGCCATAGAATTAAATGCGTCATTTAAAAAAATACTATTAATAGCTAAAAAAAAATATATATTTTTTAGACAGTTACATTATACCAATTAAAAATGGATAATCAGGCTAAAAAAAAAACATTCCTTTTCATGTCCATCGTTCAACAGAATGTAAAATATGCATTCAATTCGAGTTCCAAGAATTCCAGTTCTGCTGCTGAAATAATTATTCCTGATATAATCCCAGTTAACTACTATTTGTTATAGCCTTCATCTCTCTGGGCAATTGTTCATTTTTCACGATTTTTTAAAGCTCACAAAGTGCATTGTTCTCAAAAAAAAAAGTTCACAAAATTTTAAGTAAATAAAAAAGCTTCTGCTTAAACTTATTAATTATAATCAAATAATGTAGGTATAATTTTTTAAGTGTACGTATATTTTCTTAACTGATATTATTAGTTATAATTATCTCTATTTGTATTTTTTTTACATTTTTTTTCAGAGACAAACCCTGACTAGCTTAGAGTCAAACTAAATAACTCTCTTACATCGGGAATATCTATATATGAAGTGGAGTCTTTAATATTTGGTATAAATTCTTATTAACCTGCTGATCAATTAACGTAAGAATGATAAAAGTTGGAAGCGCAGTTTGTGCCACAACAATAACAATCTAACAAACGGATTTAAATTCTTTCGCTGTGGCTTAAATATCTACAAATACATTGTTATCAATAATACACTTCACATTTTAATGTTGAGATACAAAAAAAAAAAAAAAAATGCCCAAATGACGGAAGTTGAATAAGTAAAATAAAAAATGGTATACAAAATGAGCAAAATATTTCCGCATTGGCTGATTTACGATTGGCTTTGTGCGTTGATCCACGACAAGCACATAATAATAAAATATGTTAATATTTCTACACCAAAATCCAATAATAAGTGGTTATTTAGGTTTTTTGTTCTTGTTTTTTGTTTGTTGTTTTTTGCACCTTGACCGTGTGCTATGCTGGCCAAGACTGCTAATTAGCCACAATCCACAAACACAAAAAAAAAGGGAGAAAAAAATCAGCATTTAATAGATGCTCTAAGCCAAGTTTGTGATTAGCGGCGCGGCGTTAAATGACTCGATGGATGCGTAATTGAAAACCGGACCAAATTTTATAACACACACGCCAAAGACCCACCTTGGTAACAAAGTCATCCTCCGGCTGCTCATTGGGCGGCGCCATTGCGAACGAGTTGTTTTTAAAGTAATCAATTTTAATTCTTTATTTTTTGTATTTATTTTTTTAGGTGTAGAACACTAATTGCAGACAATGATTATTTGCACTAGAATTCCATAGATGGTCATACTTCAAGAGAAGGATCAACAAGTAGCCACAAAAATAATAATAAAAAATGAACCAAAAAGAACCGTTATGGCTGGAATATCACGTTTAGCACGATTAACGAACCGTTGTGTTTAAAGCCTGGCTTCAAACTGACTGCGAAGGCGATCGCCAGCAAGTTCAATGCGTTTTTATTGTCTTCGTCATCGGTCGTCGTCATCGGTTCTGCTCGGCTTGAGAGGTGTGTGTGTGTGTGTGTGTGTGAGAGTCGTTCTTGCTACGGTTTATGGCAAACTGGTTCTGGTTCTGTTCAAAAGTTAGCATTTTGCGCCCGAGTTTCTATCCCAGTTCGAGCGACATTTTTTTTTTTATATATATTTTGTGTTTATTGTTGTTGTTGCTGTTGTTGTTGTTGTAGCTCTTGTCTAGCGTAGCACTTGAACTTGTTGCATGAACTTTGCGCAGGCCCCCCCCCCCCCCCCCAAACAACTCAACTCCCCGACCTGCCCCCCCAAACGCGAGACAGGTGGGCGCCCAATTCTCAGCTGAGCATTCAAATTGAAAAAAAAATGACAAACCAGCTAATAAAAAATGTAGCTTGACATTGACCATACTCTGTGTATGACATGCAACAGTTGGCCAACACTTGTCTGTCTGTGTGTGTGTGTGTGTGTGTTGCACTTTTGCAACTTTTAAGCCTGGCAAGCTTGCAACCTTGAAACCTGCCACGCTGCGTTGCACACAAGCGATCAAAACGTCGCACGCTGTTTTTATCTCAATCTTATTTATTTTGTATACACTTTAAGAGAGATATTTAAAATTCTGTCACGAAACATGTGACACATGTTAATAGCTTTATTTTACTGTGTACTTACAGCATGCAACTTAAGTCAACAGTTTCTTAATTATTGCCACATTCATTTGATTAGTTTTGAGTGACTCATCTCATATTCTTTTGCATAATGGTTTTGTTTTTTCTATAGCGCATTTGAAAGTCGTTTTTCAATTATTTGGAGCTGTTGGCCAACTTTAATTATTTTATGATTAAATGTGCACCACGATGACAAAATGCCCGATGGCCTCTCAGCAGTAGCTGAGAGGCGTTTCTAGAAGCGTCACATTAATTAATGTTCCAGACGGTTATATTGAATACAAATAACATGTTTTTTATAGGTTAAAAAAAAATATCGCAAATTCTAGAATTAATCTGTAATCTGTTATATGGTTTGTTCTAAGAACTAAAGCAATTTGGCTTAATGCAAATCTTAATTTCGAAATAAAAAGTTTGCAAAAAGCGAAACATCTTTTTTTGTCGTCTGCCGGAAAAGTTTTTAATTTTTTTTTGTTAAAATCTATTTATATATATTGTACGGATTTTCAATATATATGCAAGCATAATTAAATGTTTTCAGTGAAAAATCTATGATTCGAGTAATGGGCATCTTTCTAGTCGAGGTGACTTTAAGTTCTGACTTGACTTATGTTTCTAGTTCGAGTTTCAATTCTCATTTTGGAGCATTGAGTTTCAGCTACATTTTAAGTTCAATGCAAATACGAAAACCGACTGGCCAAAACTCAAATCGTTGAAAGGCAAGTTTAGCCGGATTTTACTGGCTAACATTCATAGTCCAATAATTATCAAAACTTAACTTAACTTTGCAAGTGAGTTTTGTTTAATTAAACGCTTGTCATTCCAAGGCTATGGCTCTGTGCCCCTTGTCTGTCAAATTAATTATATATATATATATATGTCTTTTGTTGATTAAACAATGTCGATTTTAAATAATAAATCCAAAAGCTCCTCAGCCTCTTGACAATTGCGCCAAAATTTGATGCCTGTTTAAATTATGATTATTTGCATTGAAATTAAATTTTTTTTTGTTTGAATTCAATTAATAATTTATCAATTTATTTTATTTCATTTTTATTATTTTATTTTCTTATTATTATTATATATTTAAATTTTTCTCCAATTATTTATTGGTCGCTTTTAACGTGAGCTGAAAAACATTGGCTTTGTATTAAAAAGGTTGACAGAAATCGGTCACATTGCTTATCGAGAAGCTCTTCACAAATTTATTGGCCATAATTGCATCATTTGCATGACAAAGGCGTTTTCGAATCCGGAGAATAAAAGATTTAGTTATCGAAAAATAAAAAAATACCTTCCCAGCTTAACTTGGAGCATGTCTGTCTGAAAGTCCTGCAGATTTGCATACCCTGGACACACTAAAAAGTGGGGAAATGGGTATGCTGAAGTTGTAAATTAAAAAAAATTTATTATTATTAAAATTGTGGTCTTCTGCACTGCCCCCTTTCGAGCTTATAGCTCCTCCCTCCATCAACCCCAGTTCCTACACGAATGCCAGAATCTTGGATGGGTCGAGGGCTTCTATGTCAGTGACATACATAACATGCATCCCTAGAATGCTGCATCTTTTCCTGGATATGGCGTTACATTCTGTGAGTTGAGGACTCCTCCTTGATATCCCATTTTGGACAGGACAAAAAATGTATATATATTAAATATTATATTATTAAGCGTAAAGTGTCAAGTAGCCAATCTGAGAGTCTTTTATATCTATTTTTTTGTTCTATTTCGACAAGTGTTTTTCACATTCAAAAAAATAAAATAAAAACAAATCAGCGATTATATATATAAAATACATTCGTTTGTTATCGAAGAAGAAGAATGCGCTTAACAAATTCTTTTTTACAATCGCACTTATAAATAGCTAATAAAGGGCCCTCAAAAATTTGAACTCTATTCTCCAATAATGTCGATCAATGAAGCATTTTGTGTTGGTCGTAAATTTTGATTTATAACCGATTATTTGCAGCAATCAGCAATCGAAACGATTTCTGATAAGGATATATATACGAGTATTTGGTCTGGTGGGGACTATAAAAGGTGAGCGTCCACATTAAATTGGCCATAGTTGAAAATAGCATAGCAAAATATGAAGTTGATCATTGGTAGCATTTTGGGCCTCTGCCTGTGCCTGGCCAGCGTTGGCCATGCCCAGCCGTTGTCGCAGGAGCAGTCGTTCTCGCTGCCAGCACCGCTGGACGCCCAGGTGTTCACCGTTGTGGATGAAATGCAGCAGATTGGCGAGAATGCTGCCAGAGAGCTGGTGCATCAGTATGAGGAGATTGTCGTTGAGCCGCAGCATGAGCTGGAGGCAGCCGTCGATCAGCTGGAGGCACGTCGTGTCGCCAGTCCCCAGTGTGTGGCTGTGCAGGATGAGCAGATCGATAGCATTGTGGACGCCGCTCACGTTGAGTTGCACGAGTGCGGTGTGAGTGCTGCCCACGAATCCGCTGAGATTGCGAGCGATGTGAATCATGCCACACAGCAGCTGGTCTTTGGCGGCTACTCATTGGGTCGCACCTACAACAGGTGCCAGAAGCGCAAGAACTCTGTGCTCCGCAAATCCTGCATGACCAAGTTCTACATTCAGGGCACCATCTTCCTGATCAGCGCACGCTCCTCCATCAAGACCATCAAGCAGAGCACCAACGAGCGCATTCCCGCCGTCTTTGTCGTCAGCAACTCCTGCACCCATGACGCCTCCGACAAGGCCGTCGTTGCCCTGGATGCAGTCAATGCTGACATCGATGCCTGCATCGCCAAGACGCATTAATAGCTCCTCTTTGCCACTTCCATTAATAAAACTTGTGCATACCAAAAATGATGTTTGTTTTTTTTTTAATTATTGAGTAAGCAAAAATCTTCTTTATTCCTGACACGCCCCCTTCTCTGAAAGTATATTAAAATATTCCCTAGGAACTTGGGAAAAACATTCGTTCATAATTTTCCAGGAATGTATTTTGTGCTTGAAATGTGCTTGGAAATTAAATTTTTTTTTGTTTGAATTCAATTAATAATTTATCAATTTATTTTATTTCATTTTTATTATTTTATTTGCCTATTATTATTATTTATTTATATTTTTCTCCAATTATTTATTGGTCGCTTTTAACTGGAGCTGAAAAACATTGGCTTTGTATTAAAGAGGTTGACAGAAATCGGTCACATTGCTTATCGAGAAGCTCTTCACAACTTTATTGGCCATAATTGCTGCTGGAATTAAATTGTGTTTTATTAATAATTTTACCGTTAACTTTTAATCGATGCCATAAAAACTGTCTCGGTAATTGGCCTGTTATCAATTTGCAATTTGGCCTTTGAAGTGAGCAACGTCTGTCGATTGTTCTATCTGTTAACAAAATGTAATCAGAATATAAATTAAATTATATAAAAGGGTAATAAAGAAAAACAATCGCAAGATTTTTTTTTATTATTATTTTTATTTAAATTTGGTTTTATAATTATCCGTTTTGTTCAAATACAATAAATAAACATTTAAACTATGTAGTGGTATGTATATATGCATATATAAGTACTTTATGTATACATATATATATATATACATAAATATATGTGTGCACGCACATATATATATATATATATATATATATATATTCATATATATATGTACATATATATATATATGTATATATAAATCGTTTTGTATTATTTTTTATTAAATATTTAATTAAGTGTATATATATTGTTGTATTTTTTTTGTTGTTAATTTTCCTTGTTTTCTTGTTCGTTTCTTGTTAGTTAGTTGGTTGTTTTAGTTTGGTTTTTTGTTTTGTTTTGGTTTTTTTTTGTTGTTTTTGTTTTTTTTTTGTTTTGCAATTGCGAATTATTTGAAAGAAACATTTTCATATAAGTAAATTGCTGTTGTTTTTTTTTTAAGTTTTTATTTTCATTTCATTTTCAAATATCCGAGTATATATGTATATATGTATGTATATATTAATAAAAGTTGATGTTGCATAATGCTAATGTATAAATTGTTACTACGTACACATACACATGTATATATATATAGCCTCTATATAGCCTCAATATATGTACCTGTATATATACATATATGTGTGTATAATTGTTGTGGTTGTATGTGTGTGTGTGTGTGTGTGTGTGTGTGTCTCCTGGCTATTTGCCTGGGGGAGCTCAGCGTACATATGTAGATTGTATGTACCGTGATGATGCCAACATTTAGTTAAACTTGTAGCTATGTGTGTGTGTTATTTGTGTGTGTGTGTGTGGCATGTGTGTGTGTATTTGTATACATGTTTCTATGTGTTGTTTCTAACCCATTTCTTGGCCTAAGATAAAACTTGTACCTTCCCTACACATTCATCTTCAAGTTTTAGTAACTTAATTTTAATTTGTTTTTTTTTTTGTTTTTTGTTTTTTAGTTTTCTTTGTTGCATAATTTTTATTGGAGTTTTTCTCTTTTTTGGTTTTTATTTAGTTTATATTAGTCACAGTTTTGTAGGCGCACTTTTGCAAAACATTAAAATGAATTCAGCGTAGTTTTCATTAAATATTATTATTAATTTTGGTTTTTTTTTTTTGTTTTGTTTTAGTAAGTAGTAAAAAATAAAATACAAAAGGCAATTTCGTAGTTTGAAAAAATTTGTGCTTAATTTGGTAGAAATATTGTTGCCAGTTTTGTTTTTAGTTTTTTTTTTTGTTTTTTTTTCCGTTTGCTTTGCTTACATTAAAAAACAACTTAAGACCGTAAAAATTTTTTCAATGCTTTGTTTTTTGTTTTTAAGTTTTATATATATTAAGTTCAATAAATTCGTTACGACACATGGACTAAGACACAGCAAAAAATATTTATGCTTAATTTAGGTTCAGTTTTTTTGTTTCGATTTTTTTTTTTATAATTTAATTTTATTTGATGAACTGGTATTTTTGTTAGTATTTTTAATTGTATGTTTTTTTTTCACTTTGGGGGCGCATTCCATGTTTGCCATTTAAATGCGCGTGTAAATATTTTTCGTCAATAATAAATGATGAAACAGCTAAAGAACTTTCGTACCTTTGTAGCAATATGTATATATATTTCTTTTGTATACATAAGTGTGGGTTTTTCTTCTATAATTCGTATAAATACATACATGGACTCATATATATAGCGCCATGTTTAAAATTTATATTGCTTGCCTACTATTTGATGCCATTTAAATGTTTAGCAAGAACTTCAAATTGTGTTGCATACACTTTTTTTTTGGCTTAAGATTTTTGTTGTTTTGTTGTTTTCTTGTTTTTTCAATACTAGAGCTAAACAATCAACGGTCAATTGTCACGAGTTCACTATGATACCGCAATTGAATAAGGGTTTTTGGTTTTTTTTGTTTTTTTTTGTTTTTTGTATTTATCATTATAATTTTGTATGCTATAATTTTGTTTTGATATGTTCGCTTCAAATGCGTGTCATGAAAATACATTTGCTTTGTATTGATTTTAATTTGTATAGTTTAGTTTTTTTTATATATTTTTTTGTTGTTTTTTTTTTCTTTAATACAACTCTATAAATATGAGTACAGTAAATAGCACATGTAACTACATATGTATATGTATTAAATCGGGCAAACGTACATTTTTCTTCAGTATTGTAAACATTTCATTAGGTTTTTTGTTTTTGTTTTTTTTTTCCTGGGTTTTTAAATAACGCAAAAAATTTGCTTGTAAAACGTAAATATTTTTCTTATTTTTTTAAATTTTTTTTTATTATACTTTAGTATGGCCAAAGCTTATTGTCGGAAGCGTTATGCATTTCTTTTTTCCATAAATTATTTTGTTTTATCATTATTATTTGTATAATAGTTGGTATTATTAAAAACTGGTAAACTTCTTTTTTTATACGCTCACATTAAAAAATTCATTTTAAAAACTGCTTTAAATCTGTGTACTGTAAATATTTCGCCCATACTAATTTTCTTTGCCTCTTTGACGGCAATTCCTAAAAAAAAAAATAACATAATATTTCTAACCAAGATGTAATTATTAATTTGGTTTTTTTTACGATTTGGTGTCGTGACAGTGTGTGTTGGTAAGGTTTGTAAGGCTATTAAATCGCATTGATTACTATCTATTATCTTGATGAGGATTTCAAAAATTATTCATATTCATTTTGTGTTCCGGCTTGGTCTTTGCTTACTAAATATGTAATTCTCTATGCTTACATCTATCAACTTTGATAAATGTGTATAAACTTTTGGCGCAACTTGGTTTCATTTGTTTTTGTTTTTGTTTTTGTTTTCGTTTTCCTACTTGCTTTAAATATTATTTAAAACGATCGTTTTTGTTTTTGTATTTTGTTTTGTTTTATTTTGTTTTGTTTTGTTAGTTGTGTGTGAGCTTCTTGTTAAAGAAAAAATTTTTACAAAAATGTAACAAACAATTTATTGGCCTATGCAAAAATGATGTAGCATATATCATAACCTATGATGTATACATATGTATATAAATAAATTGTAAAATATATGTTGTTGTATAATTAAATATTGCATTTGGTTTCGTTGAACGTCTGGACTTTTTCTTTTATTATTAATATTATTATTATTATTATATATTCATAGTTGTTGTCTATTTATAATTATTATTTTTTTTGTTTGGTTGTTTTTTTTTCAGCTACCTAGCATATTAGTTTAGAAATATTAGGTATGTACGTGTATGTGTTATGTACGTATATTTGTTTGTGTAAGTGTAAAGTGTAAAATATATATAGAGTATATGCGTATGTATATATATGTATATGATGTATATGTAAAGGTAAATGTAAATGTAAATGTAAATGTAAATTTAAGCTTGTCGTGTAACCACACAACGATAAAAAAGAGACAATTCGGTGTTTGTAGTACAATGAATCGATTCGTTTTTTTTTCTTCTAAAATCGCATTAAACTTTAATTCGCAGTTCAGTTACAAGTGACAGATATCTATTAAAATGTTTCACATACTCAAATATATGATGTGCATGAATAGTTATGACATCACTGTAAGAACTCATCTAACGGTTAAAGATCCCTTAAGAATGGAAATCGTTCTGAGATCCGATGGCGAAATACAATTTGTATATCTGTTAAGTATTTTGTATTCCAATTATAAGCAATTGCATTATTTATTGTATGCTTCTTTTTAAGAACCAAAAATAATACAGTTATTGGTTTTTTTTATTTTTTGGTTTGCTTGTCATATAATTAAAATTTTGATTTCAGTACCTGATTGCAATGGTTGTTTATTTGTTTGTAGTCTGCTGCTGTCTTTGGTTTTCCTTATACATTCAATAGTAAAAGTGTGTTTATTTATATATATATATTTTTTTTTTTTTTGGTTTGTGCCACTTTATAGTTGAAAAACGCTTTAAAAATACTACGTACAAACTGTAAACTTGCCATTTTCTTGTTCATGCTTTTGCTATTTGTTTGTTGTAAACTTTAATATGTAAATACACACACAATTAACTACATATATATATAGTATATGGTACATATGTACTCTTGTTGTTGTTGGTTGTTTATCGCATAGATTGCTACACCTTTAAAAAAAAAAAAAACAATGAGCAAATAATCTAGGACATTTTTTAATATTTGAACTCCCTATACGACTACAATATGCTTTGTATATATATGTGTTTTTTTTTTTTTTGTAAATATACTCGTAAGCTTCCCTATATTAATGTTAGTATGTTGTTCATTGTTCTCACAAAATACAATTATTACTCATATACCACACACACCTAATGTTAAGTTTTTATATACTGCCTGTGTATATATATGGAACATATCAATATAAAATATTGAAGGAGGGCACACGAATGAGTACAAATTTCTTACTTGCTGTTTGTTTGTTGGTGTTGATTTTTGTTGCTTTAATTGCATGGCCTGCATCTTTATATATATATATATACATATATATATATATATATATATTTTATAGTATATTTTTGTAATTTTTTTGAATACTCTTGCAGATGGTATTTAATATTCGATTATAATTTTTTTTTTTATACAAAATTCTTACGAACAATTCCTACAGTATTGACGAGACTTGGTACATCAAGTGCTTATACGTTTATTGAATAAAATAAGTCAGAAACGAACGGATCGCGCCACTATATATATATACACATATATAGCTTAGGGGTAAGTTAACAAATGTTAGCAAGGCCGTTTTTTATAATTAAATATTTGAAATAGGAAAGAAGGAAAGCGCGAGAAATCCAGAGGCAGCGGGAGGATCAATTGTTAATCTGCTTTGGTCAGCTAAATTCACAACCATTTAAAGAAGGGAACAACTCTAAATACAGATTCCTATACAGATACATATATCTATATATATATACGAAATTGGTGTTTTCAGGCAATTTAGGAACATAAATGAACTATGCAAAACTATCGTTGTTTTTTTTTTTTTGGAGTTAGTCGGATTGATTATTAAATGAGTGTTTCTTGGTTTTTAGGAAATGCAAACTGCTCTTTGTATGAATTCAATTCTAACAACTATTAATTTAATTCGTTAACTGATTGGTGTTTATTATTTTTTAATATTAATATTTGTTTTTTTTTTTAGGTTTTCCCCATTTTGTGTTGATTTTATCAATATGCATAAGTATGCAAAATGTATGTATGTTTTTGGATTTGTTTTTTTTTTTTGTTTTTTGTTTTTGTTTATGTTTTTGTTACGTGTTTTGTAAAGTAAAAGAAAACTCAAGCTTTGTTCTCAAGGTTCAGGTAATCAATTTCTAGTCTTATCTGTTGCACTGAGTAGTCTGCTTATAAAGATATACACACACACACATATATATATAACTTTGAATTTGTTTAGCCATTTGCTATATATGTTATATATATTTCTGCATGCATACATATATATATATAATTCATATATAAAGTACAATTTTCAGATAGGCTCTTTTGTCATCCTCTTGTTATTCAAGATATATTCGTATTCGTATTCAATTTGTTTACATTGTATTCATTATTCAATTAATTTTATCTATTGTTTGGTCAAACGAGCAGAAATGTTTACTTTTAACAGATGTTCGAGCAATGCTAACTATTTGTAAATGTTTCTGTTTATTAGGTCATAAGTTAATTACGATTACCTGCAAACTATAGTATAAATATACTTAGGTAAATTTGTGGCATTACTTTTATTGCATTTCGCATTTGAAACAGGATACGAATTAGGAAATTTTTAAATTTGATTTGAGGTTTTTGTTTTTTTTTGTTGTTTTTTGTTTTTTGTTTTTTGTTTTGTTGGTTGTTTTTCTTTTCATATTTGTAAGTATATAGAAAACGATTAGCTGCTTAGTTAGTTAGTGTTATTTTCAATGCGAGCCTCCAGTTTCAAAGGAAGTTAATTTTTTTTTAAGAATGTGTCTATTCACTTTTTGCTAATTATTACTAACAATTTACTCATCTTCACTTGGTCAGTTTTACATTAATTGTGATTTCAAATCGACTGTTTTGTTTTTTGTTTTTTGGTTTGTATTGTTGTTGTTCGTTTTTATTCTTTTATTTCATTTATGTAAATATACACATGTTTATATGTATTTATACATATACACACACAAATGTATATACAGACATATATATATATGTATGTGTATTTAATTGATTCAAGGGAAGACATAACATTCTAGAAAAGGTTTTTTACTGATTTGTGTTACAATAATTTGTTGTTGTTTTCGTTTTCGTTTTGGTTTTTTGTTTTTTGTTTTTTGTTTTTTTTTTCCATAATTATTCATAAATATATATATATGTATATAATTGTATATTTGTTACTGGTATATTTATGTATGTATATATATTTTTCTGAATATATAGTTAAAGCAATGTTTTTTTGGTTTTATTTATTTAAATATAATATAACTATCCATGACGTGTAAATATCAATATAATTTGTTGTAACTGTTTCAACTACTACAATAAGACAATATAGTTGCGTATATTGTTTGGTTTTGGTGCCACTATATATACGTATATATAAATATTTGTTCACGCATTATCGTGTGTGTGTGTGTGTGTGTGTGTGTGTGTGTGGGTGTGTGTGTATTTGTGTCTTAAGTAAACTATTCCAGAACTGGCCAATTTTCTATAACGCACTCATGTGCAAAAGCACAAGACTCCTATTTTCTTGTTGCTGTTATTGTTGTGTTTGTTTGTTATATATAAATATGTTTTGTTATTGTTTTGTTGACGTTGTTGTTGTTGTTGTTGTTGTAGGAATGACACTTTAGTTAAGACAACATTCAAACACTTAAGATGCATCGCATTGCGATAAGCTAATATGAATTAATAAATACGTTTACTTTTATACTTATATAATTTTTATATTATGTTTATCATTTAAAATATCAAAAGTGGATGGAATTATGTGATTCTAGTTATTACACGCATATGTATATATATATATATATATATATATGTATTTATTATATATATTTATATATATATATGCATATAAATTATATAATATATAATTTTATTTTTTCTTTTTTTTTTGCATTAATTTTTCTGCAAAAATGTTGCATTTTCTTCTTGGTTTTTTTTGTTGTTGTTGTATTATTAATTTTTATTTATTAACTCGCTCGCCAGTTAATGTACAAAAATATTTATAGAGATGGTTTGCTGTAAATGGTGTAGACACATACATAAAAATGAAACCATTTTCGAAATATACGTTTATATTAGAAAATACAAATGTTGTAACTTAATGGGGATATAGATTATGATTTTGTAATACCCATCGCATATTCAATGATTAGTTAACAATTTTCACGCTACCTGCACAATATTCAATAAAATATCGTCTGACGGGTACAAGTAGAATAGAAATAAAAGAGGAAAGGGGGCGTCGTAGAATTGAAGCCAAAAAATAGTTGTTATTGCTAAAAAAAAAAAAAATAAAAAAAAAAATTATTACAATTATTCAAAAAATTTTGTTATTTCATTGTTGAAGGTACTTTTACCATTTAGAATGCTTTGTTGTGCTTTATTGTATACTTAATTGGTTCAAAGTTTGTATGGAATGTGTGTGGTATGTGGTATTTCCTGTGTGTGTGTGTGATAAATGTGTGTGTGTGTGTGTGCAGTATGGCAAAACAAATTATAAAACATGAATGATGATGAGAAAGAAACAGGCAGAGTTCTAGCAGCTGATGGACGTCATTTTGGAATCAGTAATTTGTTTGTGCTTGGTAGAAAAAAAATTAAATATAGAAACTAAATCAACACACAATATTTAATTATTTGTTTTTTTGTCAATCAAGGATTTCGTTCATTTTTCTTATTAAGTTTTTCTATTTTTTTTTTGTTGTTTACTTAAGTTTCTTAAGGGCATTTAATGATGTAAATGTGTATATTATTCATAAATATTCAAAGAACAAAATTGAGTTTAAAATTTAAATTCGCACACTCAAAAAAATTGTTATGTATATTTGTAAGTATTTTTTTTTTTTGGGTTTTGTTGTTTTATCATTTTTTTTTATGATAATAAAATGATGCTAGTGCTTTTTTTTAATATTTGATTTGTTTTTATAAAAGGAATTACCTAAATAATTGTTTCAATGAGAAAACATGAATCTAAAAACGCTTGGAAAATATTCATAAGTCTGCCGGATAATGCCATAAAATGGCAAAATGGCGCCGGCACTTGACCGTTATACAATATACATTAACACTATCACAGGCGGGGGGAGGGAGTAATAATATAAATAATAATATCATCTACAAGTTTAAGTACAAGTTAAAAATTGTTTTCATCATGTTTAGGTAGAGAACCAAAGTGCGCTTGGTGAAATCGAAGGATCATTTGAAGCTGCATAGCAGGGCACAACAGGGTCCTGAAACATGCTGAACCTGGACTTAATAGAGAGATTGCCCGATTGGGGCCGATTTTGAATTGAATTGCAGTTAGTATTGTAATTGCATTTAAATGTATATGTATATGTATATGTATAATATGTATAATATGTATATGTATAATATGCATATGTATAGGTCTATGTATATGTATATGTATATGTATATATATGTATGTATATGCATGTATTTATATAATGTACATTACCTATGTAGTATGTATATGTATGTATATCATGTAGATTGATTTAGGAATTAAGTCGCATGCAAAGTTCGAAGATAGTTTTGCCGTTGCGAATAAAATGGTAAAAGGTGTAAAAAGCCTAAGGAGTACAGTCAGCAAAAATGGTATAAGTTGGTTGTTTTTGTTTGTTTCATTTTGGTGTATATGTATGTACGTAGCTTGTAAATAGTTGTATGCATATTCATATGATTCATACGCGTAATACTCTCGTATAGTCGAAAATCATAATATCAATTTGAATAGTTTGTTAAGCGTTAAGTGTGTGTGTGGAACGTTCTATTCAGATATCGATATATTCGATATCATTATCGTTATTGGACATCGTATATCGGTTATCAGATGGCATTGCAAGCACAAGGGTTAACAAGTTAAAGAGTCGCATTATTCAAGTAATTACTATGTTAAGGAACATGAAGACTTAACCCTTGTGCGACAAAACTAAATGCTGCCCAAATAGTGAATATATAGTATCAAAAAAAAAAAAAAAAAAATAAAAATAAATAAATTGCATTATTACATTTGCTAATTTTAGTTACTTAATTGTTTGAGTCGAGATTCCCCAGACAAAACTCGCTCCTCAGTAAAATTCATTAAAGATTTGAATCATCTTCTTTTTCTTTTTCGATAAGATTAGTTCAGTTTTTTTTTGTTTTTTGTTCTTTCACTTTTTGGTTTTTGGTTTGTTATTCATTTTGCTTTGTATAATGTTTGTTCACTTTTCTGTTTTGTTTTTTCGTTAGTCGGCAAAGTAGCTAGTAAGAATGCCCTTGTATATATTTAATACATGTTGTGTATATATATACATATATATATATATATATATATACATCTCAATATACATTTATTTTTAAATTATTATTAATTCATACTTTTTGAGGCAGCTTTTTGAGTTCTAAACATTTTGGTTTTGGTGTTGTTGTTTTTGTTGTTGTTGTTGGTAATTGTAAATGTTAATGAAAACAATGCACAATACATGAAAAACTCGTACCTAAAATCAATACAGATTACCAGATCTAGGAGTACATACTACCATATGTAGTAAGTACTATGTATATGATATATATATATATACATATATATATATATATATATATAAAGTGCATGATTACTGTGGCTTTGTTTATTTGTTAGTTGGTTTGTTTGTCTGTTTGTTTTTCTCATTGTGCCTTTTGTTATTGTTTTGCACGCTTTTAGTATTTAATTCAAATGCCCAACAATTTGTTTAAATTTATTTTGTTTTGCTTTGCAAGACACTTAATTTGTGTGTTTTGTTTTTGCTTTGGTTTTGGTTTTGCTGCACTTGCATTGAGTTTTGGGTTTTCATAATTTTACAACATCATAAATAACTCACATAAAATTTCAACATCTTATTATTAGTTATTACATATTTAGTTTGCTATATGCTAGATACACACACATGTACATATGTATGTATGTATGTATGTATGTATGTATATAAGGTGTATATAATTCATAAAACATTCTAATTAGAATATGTATTGTTGTTGTTCTTCTTCTTCTTCTTGTCATTTGCTTTATTTTTTTTTTTTCTTAATTTTTTTCTTTCTAATGTTGAAAAACCGTTAGGCCACTTGAATAATTTTCAAAATTGTTTTAATGTTAATTGTGGCAACGATTTCTTTTTTTAGTTTTTCATCCCATGTAGTTTTTTTTTTTTTTGTTTTTTGTAATTTTTCTAGGCACACGTCAAAGTTTACCTTGATTTTCGTCTGAGTTTTGAATATGCACATACATGATGTATGCATGATGTATGCATAATGTATATATGTATGTATATACATATTTGGTGCCCAAAAATATTGTTGCTGTCTATTTTGCTTCCATTAGTATAATTATTTTGCTGTCGCGTCTCGTCTCAAAAGTGTGTCTAAAAAATGTGAGGCACACTGAGAAATATTTTGTGTTTATTAAGCAAAATCAATTAATAAATAATGATTTATGTATATCTCAAATTTGCATTTAAAGCCATTGGACAACACAGGGAAACTGTTTAGTTTGTCGAATTGAGAACCAGCATTACAAATACCTAACACCCCTAAGTGTGTGTGTGTATGTGTGTGTGTGTGTGTGTCTGTGTGTTTGTGTGTGGATGTGGGTGTCTGTATATAGGTATGTAATGTAATGTCTCTTTTCTTAAATCATTCCCCATCATTGTTGATCATACGCATATATATATAGATCTATATATTTGTATTATATGAACCATCTGATCATATTGTACGTTCATTTATTATCGTTGTTTGATATTTCAATCAGTTGGATATATATACATATATGTATATATATACAACAGACATAATGCTTAATTCTTACAAAATTGTGGCCAAAATGGTGTTGTGGAAGTGGTGTAAAATACATATTAGCTAAACTTGACATTGAGTTCCCACCATTATTATTATTATTATTATTATAATTATAACATATATATCATTTTATTTGCTACAATTATTTCTTTTTTGGTTTTTTGTTTTATTTTTTATTTTTGTTTTTTTTCGCATTGCAAGGCGCTTATAGTATTCGGTTTTTTTTCTTTTGTTTTGGTTGGTCAAATCTTAAATATTATTTTTGTTTTTTCTTGTGTTGTGTCTTTTATTATTATCAATTGTAGCTTATGCTTTTTACGTTTTGTATACGCAATTGTTTTAAGTGTAATTATTTAGATACTTGTTGTAAAGTCGATTTTTATAATATTCTCTAGAATTCTTCTTTGCTTTTTCATACACGTAAAAATTGATGTTTTCGGTTTTGTTTTTTTTGTTTTCGTTTTTGAACAACCCAGAGATATTTAAATTGCATGCTGCGATCTGTGACAAAAATCGAGCGTTATGCACATACATATATGTAGATATATGTATTGTACTAGTAGTAGTAGTATATATATATATATATATATATATAGTATATTTGTATGTATGTAGATTTGTTTTTATTTATAATTCACTTCTATATACTTATGGTATGTATGCTACTAGTTTATATATCTATACATATATATACACATAATATATATATATATATAAATATAAACATATATATAGAAGTATGTATGTATGTATATGCTATGTATGTATATATATTGTGTATGTTGTTATGAATGCTATGTGGATCTTCTGTAATACTCTGAGTGAAATTAGGAAGTTCTTAGTTATTTTGTTAATTTTTTTTTTTTGTTGTTGTATTTTTTTATTTAATTTGTTTGCTGTAATTACTACGATCTTTATTTTAGAATATTTTTTTGTTGTTTGTTTTTGGTGTGTTTTATTGTTTGTTGCTTATTCTGCTTGTTTAAAATTCTAGAAAAATAAAAGCTTTCTAATTGCTTTGGTTTTCATATGTTTTCAGTATCCAACAGCGGAACATTCTAATCTATGCCAGAATAAACACTTGATTCCATTGTATAATTTAAATTGTATTGCAACTTTAGCTGGATCTTAAACATGTTTTTGTCTCGGTTTGTTTTTGTTCTTGTTTTTGTTTTTTGTTGTTAATGTTGTTGTTGTTTGCTTAAATTAGTACTAGTAAATATCTGTTGTATTGTTTGCTAATTTTGGTCAAAAAAGGACTCACTTAAATATTATTACAGCACATCAATAAACATTTAATTTATACGTTTACGTTTCTTTGCAAAGATCATGGCACTAAGTTTAGTATGTGAACGATTACAATTGTTGATAACACATAATTGTAAACATTTAAAAAAAAGACTACACAAACACACACACACACACACGCACAAAAAAAAAATAGTAACAAGTCACAAAACTTGAGCAGACACCAGGTGAATCAATTCATCATCCATCATCGATCAATCAGTTATTCAAAATCGAAGAAAACAAAAAAAACAATCTACATAGTGCAGATCGTATCTAGATATAAACATAATGATGCCAAATATGTTTAGCATAGTGTAAATAATTCTCACTGATATGTTCGCAAATTTAACACAACAACTCACACAGATTTTCAATTCTTGTTTGGTATTTGTTTATTTTATTTATGCGCTTGCTTCAAGTAAAAAACAATGAAAAAAGGCTTTCGATTGTGAAATGGATAAAAAGCAGATGGGGTCCTGGTCAAGGGGGGGGGGGGGGAAGAAATCGCCAAAAGTGCAAGAAGAAGAGTGTGAAATACTCAAATCGTTTCTACAAGTTGTATATTTAATTAAAAAATCTACGCAGCTAAATCTGCATTATTTAGACACATTTTTCCAAATATATTCTACAATATAATTCATAATTCACAAGCGGTTCTAATGCTAATTAAGTAATTAAGTCTTTGTTATTTAAGAATCTTGTTTTGATAACTTGCTGCTTGGCTTAAACTGTGTTTTGTTGCTGTTCTCTTTAGATCTGAGCTTAACTACCAAGACGTAAAATCTCTAATCTTAACTAGACTTCAGAGTGGGACTTAAGTAATCTACAAATTGGCACAGTTCAAGAAGGCAATGATAGCTCTTCGTGTAAACGATTATCAGGTGCAACTGAGAACTGAAAATGCAAATATAAAATCGAAAATCGAAAAACTAAAAAAACACAATTATAATAAAACAAAATACATTCAAATAATAAGTAAACATGTCACTTTAGTTTTATTTTTGTTTGTTTTAAATTCATTTATATTGTTTATTTTTATTTTCATTTTGTTTGTTTTTTATTTTTTTAAAGGAAATGAACACAACTCAATTTGTTATCAACATTGTTTTTCATTTGAATTTTTTGTTGCTTTTCTTTTTTATGGAAAAAATTTTCTAAAACTTAAAAATAAATTCATAATTGTCTTTCAAATTAAAATTGTAAAAAACACATAAACGCTCGTTCTTAATTTTCATTGTATATATATATATATATATATATATATATATGGTTGTAATCAATAGAATGTATAACATAATTATGTATAATGATAATTGATATTAACTCAAGGAACTTTTATAGACACAGAATAGGCAAAGCAATTTTTATTTGGGTGTGTGTGTTTTGCTTTTGTTGTTATATTCCTATAGAGAGTGGAAGAGTGGGAGAGGGGGTGAGGGGGACAAGGAAATAGATTCATTTTGTAGTTTTTGTCTGTAAGTATTTAGTGTTACTGCCTGCTTAATCACTTTTTGCACTTTTCCTAATTACAACTACATATGTATATCATTCATATTCAAGCAAGTACACACATACGTTAACTATTAGTTTTTTTTCTTCAAATGTTTGTTTAATTGATTCACTCGCGTTTAGGTTTGCTCGTTAATTTAGTGTCAGTTGTATATATATATATATATATATATATATACACACATATATATATATGTATATCAGTTGCCATATTTTCGTATTGTTAACATACATTTTGATTACACAAGTTTGGTTGAATACAAAGATTTGATGTTGTTTGTTTGTTTGTCGTTAATTGATTGCTTTTCGTTATGCTTTGGTTTCTAATTAGACAAATATATATCTATATATATATATAGCAAGTCCTTATCATGAACTGTCAGACGTTATCAAACTAATTTAAATTTCTTTGCCTCAAAAATTGCACATGGGGCATACATTGTTGGGCTTGCCATGTGGCACAAACTTTTCCATTTGTTGCAATTTACTTCGATTTCTTATCGTATCTTTTGTATATTATAATTTTTGTATTTTATTGGTTTTTCGTTTTCGTTTTCTTTTTGTTTTTTTTTGTCTATAATAAGGCGAAAAATATCATCAAAAAATTGACGTACACTAGATTGTTTTTCTTTTACTCATTATTGTAGTACATACATACAATATAATTATGTATACTTTCCATATTAATATATATATATATATACATATAACATATATATGTATCTATATATATATAGACGTATGTATATAGATTAAGTGTATATGTATATCATTTGTTATCATCGTTAGTCAATTGAATGCCACGCCCAAACATCAGCAAATGGGCGAGCTTTTGTCTAACTGTGTTTGTGTTTCATCTGCCATGTGTTCTTCGTTTTAAATATTTAATTTTATTTTTTTGTTTGTTTTTTTTTATTTTTTTTTGTTTTTTGTTTTGTGTTTTTTGTTAAGAGTAGAATTCCAACTTTTTCTTTTCGATTTCGATTTTTTGTTTTATTTTGTTTTGCTAATATATTTAAAAATTTCAAATAAAATACATAATATTTTGTATATGTTGTATATGTATATATAGATATATGTTTTGTTTTTTTGTTTTTTTTCTTTATCAATATTATTTTTAATATATTTATATTAAAATAATTTGATGTATAAAGCGTTTGGTTTTTGTTTTACATCATTTGTCTGACATTGTTTTGTCGTCGATAAATAAATTTAACTAAATGCACAATATGATACAAGAATCTACAGAAATGAAACATGCAGCTAGGCAATTTTTTTTTTGGGGCAGGGGTGGTGGGTGGTAGTATTTTGAGTGGTGTAAATGGAGAGAATATTTAAAATGTTTTCAAGGTGTACACAGGCATTTTATGGTGTATATATATGTGTGTGTATGTGTAGGTGTGTGTGTGTGTGTGTGTGTGTATGTGAAAATGTGTATTATGTTAGTGTATATTAGTTTACTAAACTAAACTACACCACGCTTTGCTGCGCAGTGTAACCTGACTTCATTTGCATGACCGGAGCTGGCGCCGGTGCGACTTATCATACTTATTTTCTATGTGTATATATATATGTACATACATATATATATATATATATATATATATATTTGTATTTATGCATGTATATGTATATATATATCGTTTTTGTATATATTATATACTCCTGATTCAATATGTATATCATATATGTATAGTGTTTATATGCTCTTCCAATCATCTAACTCAACATTTCATCTGGGTTCATTCATTTCATTCAACCCCATTTAATTGTTACAATTATTGAAACTTTAATTAAAATTGGTTTTTTTTTTGTTTATCATTATCTTTGTTTTTGGTTTTCATTTGTAAGCATCGCATCGAGGAACAATATTATTAACGAATTCAATGGGAAGGAAATGCAAAGGCTGCGTCCATTGAATGCAAAATTGTTGTTATCTTTTATCGTTTATCATTTATCATTAATCATTTATCGCTTAACGCTTATCGTTTACCGTTACCATTTTTAACCGTTAGTAGTGGATTAGTTAGTGTATTGTATGTTAGTACTTATGTAAGTTGGTACATATATATATATATATATATATGTGTGTGTGTGTGTGTGTGTGTATGTACGCATTGATGTAATTGCTGCTACCAATTGTTATTTTTTTCTTTTTGCTTTGCTGAGCAGATTACTTTTCTCACAATTCACTTTCAATTCAATTTTCCATTTTATTATTAGTAGTTCATTATTCTTATTATAATATATATATAAACAAAATTAATACGATTCATAATGGTCATACATAATAGTTGTATTTAATATAGATATACCTCATAATAATTGTCGTTTATTTAATTTCATTTTCATTTTCATTGTACATAATAAAAAAAAAAATAATAAAATAAAAATAAAATTCTTTGGCAGCATCTTTAAATTTTCATCAAATATGCATTATACGCGTTTTTGTGTTCTTTTTTATTCTATATAGTTTTTTTCCTTCTATTTATTTATTTTTATTACATTTATTTTTTGGTTTATGATTTATGCCGATTCAGTGTTTTAATACACATGTACATAATTAAAAATTAAAAAATTACGTGACTAAGAGACTTGAGTGTGTTCTATATAGAATGTATATATAAACATACAGTTAGCAATGTTTCTTTTGCTTGAGTTGTAAACTAACAAAATTTTAAGAAATATATAACATAAGAGAATATACAAGAATAATAAATAAAAGATAGGTGGAAAGCGATCACTCTGGTCACACATTATACACAATCAATAGCAATTAAGGTTGTTGGCTTTTTGCTTTTTTTTTTTTTGTTTTTTTTTTAGTCATTAAATAATAGTATAATAATAATATGCCTTTTCTTAGTTTTCTTATAGATTTTTTGTTTTTTTTTTTTGTTTTTGTTACTTTTGAATTGTTTCATTTTTTTGCAGCTTAGCCACAAAAGAACGGCCTCAAAAACACTGTTGGCACGTGGTGACTGGGTTGGGTAAATTGGGGCGTGACGTTGTTTGGTTACGATACGTTGCGTTGCATTGCGTTGCGTTGCGTTACGTTACGATACGTTACGTTACTTTACGGTTCTGTTAACAGGAGATTTCGTTGTCATGTCTCGATCAAGATCAAGTTAAATAATAATGTGTTACGTTATGGTAAATGATGCTTAAATCTTGTGTAGAGATTACCAAAAATTCTTTGCTTTAATCTTTTAAGCATTGTTCAAATTTAACGTAATGTTGTCGATGTTTCTGTCTCCGCTTATTTTGCGTCACGCTAAACGTGTCAAGCGCTGCTGACTAGTTGCTCTGGCTAAATTATGTTTGCATCTGGTTTTCTTAGTGAGAGAGTCGAATCCGATGATTAGATTTGATTAGATTAGTGTCGCATAGTGTCCAATATCCAGTGCCACGCCCAATGGCTGACCAACCCTGCCGCCTTTGCCATTGGCTTAACTTACATATGGGTGTATATATTTTAGCTAAACTTTATACATATACATATACAGGCATATATATATATATATATATATAACTGTTATGTAAAAAGTTTTAGTTCATAATCTCAACTAAATTGTAAATTTGATTTAAACTTAAGCACATTTTTTCATAAATTTGTATGCAATAGGAAATTGATTAGTTTATATTATTTAGATTTGTTTGTTTTACTTTACAATTATTTCAATCGTTTTTAGTTTTGGAAAAGTTTTAAACGCATTGCATAAAAATCTAGTTTTCGTTTACTTAATATCATTTGTATTGAATTTTTTTTTCTTTGTTGTTTGTTTATGAAACTAAATATAAAAAAATTTTAATTTTGTTTCAAACAAAAATACATTTTTCTTTGCTGATTGCTTCTTTGACATAATAAAAAATAAATAAAACAAATATGTAAATGTTATAAATAAAAGCGTGTGGAATTACAATTTCTTTTTTTTTTTTTTGCTAAGGCTTTTGTAATAACTAGAAACAAAGTGTAAAAAGTCGCTTTTTGTTGACAATATTTTCAAAAAGGTTTATAACAGATTAAGAGCTTTTTCTCACAGAAATTTTGTTGATTATGTAAGGCGCAAATAAGAAAAATAACACAAATTTGGCATATTTCACATTAGTTGTTGTATTTCTTTTCCTGTGTCTGCGATGTTTTTGTAGTTTTGTTTTTCTTAATACTTGTTTATTAGTTTGTTTGTTTGTATGTTTGTTTTTGTTTATTTTTGTAGTTGTTGTTGTATTGCAACGACGAAGACAACAAATAAGAAAACAACTCTTGATACGATTTACGAACATAAGAAATATAAGTAAATTTTCTAAGCACAATTGTTTTCTTTTTGGGGGTGGTTATGGACGCCTTTTGGCTCGATCTAGCCATTCAAATTATTATTGTATACAATATAACATGATGTAATTACTCTTAATTAAATAGTAAACAAAAATCATCATAATAAACGTATTTATATATAAAAATTAAAATTATATTTCAACAGCCAAATTGTTCACAAAAATTGCATTTTCTCTTTTTTTTTCATTCTCTTTCATTTCTTCGACAACAACTTTAGAAGAAGGTTTTAGTTTCTTCACTCGTTAAACAAATGTATAAAAATTCTTGAACCATATTATGATAATGTGAAGATATCAATATTAAATGTTAAATGTTAAAGTTGTAAAACCAAAACAAAATAATATTTATGATAAGAAAAATTAGAAGCGTTTTTCAAACTTATGTGTATAGGTGTAGCTATAGCTATAGTTGTTGTTGTTGGTTCTCATAGGTATATCGATAATATTAAGTGTAGCCTCACACGTAGTATCAACGAATAGATAAAAATCAAAATCCCGGACAAAGAATAACAATAAAATTATTTTTTAAATAAAATAAGGATACATTTTGTTATCGGTTTTGTTTCTAATTTGCTTTACAACTTAAAATATCAATTTAAACACAATTTATTCGGTGCCGCACTATTGAATTTTGTATCTTGTTTTCAACTTATGTTGCTTATGCATGTTTTTGTTGTTGTTGTTGTTGTTTTGAAGAAAACGCAATGAGCGCTTGCCATATACATATATATGTATATATATTCTACATTACATGTATTTTTAAATAAAGTTAAATAAATGACAAGATAAACAGTTATTCATTTGAAACACATTAAATTTTAACGCCGTTAAACGAATTAATTAAACAAAAATAATAATATTAAAAACAAAATTAAAATCGTCTCCATTAGCTAGTCAAATATAAAATTATTACACGAACTCATTTTTTGTACGTACTATTCTTGTGTATGATTAAGAAAATTATATAAATATATTTATATATATATATATATATACATATACTAGGCGTTTGAGTGTGTATATGTGTGTGTGTTTGTTGTGTGTTGTATATAATAAAATGTTTTTTACAGCCTATAAAAAATAAGTTGCTCTGCTCTTTCAAAATGTATGATGAACATTATCATCTCTTCACTTATATAATAAAACATAAATTGCAATTTGCATGATACAAATTCAAAGAACAACAAAGTCATAATATTCACATAACTTATAATAATAATAATAATAATAGTATGTATGTTCTATATGTTATTTAAAAAATAATAATGTCTTGGGAGTAAACCAGCCTTATATATTGTATTACAACGGGAAAGAAATGGCACATGCCCCAATATGTGCTATATATTTCGTACATACACACATTTATATATTATATTGTATATAATGTATATGTGTTTGTGTATGTGTATGTATATGGGCATATGCACACGTATGTATATGTTTGTTTGTTTTTTGTTTTGTATGTATATAAGCAAAAGGAATATCGTTTTAACATTGTAAATATATATATAGAACTTAACAATAGTTTTTGTTTGGTTTTTCTTGTTTTTTTTTTTTTGTTGTATCTTCTTTTTCTCTTTTGTAATAAGATTTGATTTCTATATCATTTTTGTTTTTTTATTCAGTTGGTTGGCCTAATGCATAGCAAACATGTTGCATTTGCGTTTGCTTTTGTTTTTTTAATGTTTGTTTTGCATTTTGGTTTGTTAGCTTACATAAAGTTTGTATGTAGATGTTTTTTATCATTGCTACACACGCACAACGCGACAATGAGAACATATTACGCACACACATACACACACTCACACACACACACACACACACACACGCGTATTGAACGTATATTTAATGTTTGATTTTGTTGTTCGTTTTAGTTGTGTGCATACATATATATATATATATATATATATATATGTATATATGGCAAAGTCATATAGTCATAGGATTTCAAATACATGTTTTAAGTTATTATTTTTAAATACAACTTAATATACACATATACATATAAATAGATATCACCTTCTATATACGCAGCAGCAAGGAAAAACATAAAAAAGTTATTTTCTTCTATTTTTGCTTGTCCCTTTTTTATAAACCAAAAAATATAATATATATTTTTGTTTTTTTTTTTAATAACTTTAGATTTTTGCTGTTGTTAATTATTGCCTTTGAACGTCTCAACAAATTTGTTCGCCTAGTTTATCCTGTCCACTTTGGAAATGTGCACAAAAAGCGCACATATGTTTATTTATATATATACATATATATATATATATGAGTGTATACATATACATATATATATATAGTATGTTAAATATATATGCGTGTTTCGTTTTGTTTTTGCTTTTTCGTTTGTTTTTGTGAAAAAAGATTTTGGAAGGGTTTTGCACAAAAAAGCTAATCGGTCGATATAACAATATATATTTCTATTCATAGATAATAAGTAACATGTGTTTTGTTGTGTTGTAAAGTGATAGTATGTGTGTGTGTGTTGTGTGTGTGTGTCTATGTGTTTGAGTGATTAATGTTGTATGAAAATTTTTAACAAGAACATAATTAAAAATTAAAAACAAAAAAAAACAGCTAAGAGCATTTTTTTAATTGTTGAAAAATATATGAAGGTTTTTTTTATCGTTTTTTTTTTTGTTGTTTTTAGTTGTTTACACTAATTAAAGACTTTGTTGCTTGTTATAGATTTGTTTGTTGTTGTGGTTTGTATTTCAGTACCGCTGATCGTTTTTTTAAAATTAGAGATCAAAAATAGTTTTTTTTTTGCATTTTATTATTGCATGTTGCTGCTGTTGCCTCTTTCGCAATGACAGCATTTTATTTGTGTAAATTTTTGTTTGTTTTTGGATTTGTGTTTTGTTTGTTTTGTATTTTTTCGAGATTTGTTTCGATCTTTGCTTGATTTTGTTTCACATTGAATGTTTTGCTTTTGCTCTGTTAACGGTTTGCTTTTGTTAGTAAACCCCATTTGGCAGGCCTTCTTCAATAGAAGGCGGCGGTATACCTTAAAATGTATTGTTGATATCCTGCTACATGTCGATGTTGATGGTGTTGCTGATGTTGCTAATGCTTTTGTTGCTGTTGCTCTTGTTGTTATTGTTATTGTTGTTGTTGTTGTTGTTGTGGCTGATACCTTTCATGTTGCTTGTTGATTGTAGTTTTTGCTGTTGTTGTTGTTGTAGTTGATGTTGTTGTTGTTGTTGTTGTTGTTATTGTTGAAGTTGAAGTTGTTGCTGCTGCTGCTGCTGTCTACGACATCCGTATATCTTGCCGGACGAGTATTTATAGTTGTATTTGTTCATATCGACAGCTGGACGATTGTTTCGCGCTTTGATTTGCAATCACTGAACATAGAGTGTGTTCAGAACGAGGACATGATGATTGTTTTTTGCCAACGTAACCACATATCCCTCAGAGGTAATTTTGAGGCCGCAGCATCGTGAGACCTGCAAGAAGCCAATTACAATTCAATATCATTCAAATCAAAAATAAACTAGCTCATCCAGCTAGCTGTCTCTGTTTCTCTCTCTGCCTTGGAAACAACTTGGAATCGAGCACAATTATGCTTAAAATAAAATAAACTTGATTTGCCTGATATTTTCAGTCTCTCAGATCGGTTGCTAAGTTTACTCAATAATGGATTCGTATATGTTTTCCTTTGCATTTTACATATTCTTGCACTGAAGTGCATTATATATATTTCCCAATTGTTATACAAAAAAAAAAAAAAGGGCTTCAGCGGATGACCTGTGCCTCAACAATTAGATTGCATAAATCTTTTAAGGCTGATGTGTCTCTAGCGGGAGCTATAATCTATAGGCTATATTTGGAGCGAAGGGATTTTTGAGGGAACTCCAAGTTTGATTACTGTAACTCTAAAATTGTGGCAGATCTGCGGCTTCATTGATTTCCTCGATAATGTGGCATGCAAAAGTTCAAGTTGGTTGCACAAAACAAACGATCTTCAATTTAAGCAGATACGTTTGCATGGTTTAATGTATGTATTTACATGTTCAACTGATGGAGAAGAGCAACCACTAACCTTGACATGGGGACACTCGAACTCGGATTGGAGAGTGCCTTCGCGCGAATAGCAGGCAACGTGGAAGCGATTGCCGTGCGAGTCACCGATGAGGACATCGCCCGCGTTCGATATGTCGATGCCATTGGGGAAGCAGGTGACCTTCTCGTTGCCAATGCGATAGAGGAATGTGCCGTCCTCCTGAAAAACGGCCACACAATGACCCTTAAAGTCGCACACATAAAAATCGTTGTCTGCAAGTCGAAAAAAAAAAAGAAGGAAAACAATTTTATGATTCAAATGGGCAAAGATAATCGATAAAAACTTACCGCGTATGGCAATATCGGAGGGCTCACGCATATAGTCGCTGCAGTCGAACCAACGCACCAGTTCACCCTCCTCGGAGATGACAAATACGGTGGGCGAGACACTGTCGACAGCCACAATGTGACCCTTGGCGGTAACAGCTAGGCCAGCAACGATATCAATATATCTGCGAAAGCAACAACATTGTATAAGAGATTGAAAATAATTGCTGGTTGTTCGTTGCTAACCTGATTGCAATTTTGCGCATAAAGTGACCACACTTGGAGAAGATCTGCATGCGGAACGCTCGTTGCCGCGATCGCAGACAACGAATTTGCCATTGTTGTGCATGACGGCCACTTTGCGTGGATACCAGAGTTGGCCCTCCTCCTTGCCAGCGACGCCAAATTGAAATTTAAGTGCGCCCATTTTGTCAAAGACCTCAATGCGATGATTATTGGTATCGGCGACAATAATCTCCTCATCGACGCCCAGACAAAAGCCATGCGGCGAATTGAATTGGCCCTTTGCGGTGCCCAGCGAGCCAAATTTGCAACGGATCTGCATGGGTGTGGCCTTGTTGCGGCCAGTTACAACACTGGTGGTGCCCGGCTGGGCGACGGCATGAAAATTGTTAAGGGTCATCTCCTCGACACCACCGACAATCGGATTCAGTGCTTGCAGATTGGGCGAGGTCGCTGCCGGCATGCAGAAATCTGGTAAAATATAATCAAGGCACGTTGAGCTTCCGTTCGATGACAACAAATCGTGATGCTCATCTGTGATGGTTGTTCATTGGTCGGTTGGGTGGTGTTGGGTGTTTTTTTTTGTTTTTTTGTTTTTTTGGGAAGTGTTGGGTGTTGTTATTGATGTCGTATTTTGGTGTTGGTTGTGTGATTTGTAGTCATGAAAAGAAAAACGCAAAAGGTGTCAAAATAAAAAAAATAAAATAAAAATACAACGAAAAAAAAGCCATCAAAGAGCAAAACCATTATCGGAATACCGAATATTCAATACCCTTGCAGAAAATGCTAGTTAACAATGCATATATATATATCTATATAAATCAACTTTTTATTGATCCACGAAAAATACAACAACAATCATTGTTTGGTTTGGTGAAGCTGAAGTGCACAAAAAAGCAAACAATAAAAATTCCACTTGAAATTCAATTATAGTTTTCAACGTTTCCTTTTTTTTTTGGTTCTCAACTGATCCAAATGAATATGAAAATATTACATTTTTACACACGAAAATATCTTGGCTTGTTCTGCAAGAATTTGTAGTGTGAGCGAAAGGGATAGTCCACAGACCGTACTCACCATTGTTATTGAGTCCCAGTTTGGCCAGAGCTTGCAGATTGTTGAGCGCACGCTGGTCACCCGACAGGATGTCGGCCAATGTAATCGGCTGTGTGGGTGTAACTGCCGAGGCGGGTATTACCGCCTGTTGATGTTGGTGTGATGGAGCGCCAACAACGCCGTTGCCACCACCACCTCCATTTCCACTACCACCGCCGCCGCCACCACCGCTGCCGCCGCCGACGCCTGGGCCACCGTTAGGGCCGTTGGATGCAACGACAGCAGCCGCATTGGAGTTGCCAACATTTAAGCCATCGTTCATATTATCCGGTATATTCTCGGTGAGGCTGGCCAAACGTGACAGATTATATTCAAGCATGCTAAATGGCGGCGGCTGACCGCCAGCATTCATCCCCATGCCATTGAGTGAGCCAAGGCCCATGTTGACACCGCCATTGTTCTCTCTAGCAATGAGACTAGGATGTCCGCTCGATTGCGGCATCTGAACAGCGCCCTGAGGCGCTGACATCTGCTGGGCCACCGGAAGCGATTGTGGCTGTTGATGCAACACCTGTTGTTGCTGGTGTTGTTGCTTATGTTGCTGCTGTTGTTGCTGTTGCTGCTGCTGTTGTTGCTGCGCCTGTTGCAAAGCCTGCTGCTGCTGTTGTTGTTGTTGCTGTTGTTGCTGCTGTTGTTGCTGCTGCTGTTGCTGCTGTTGCTGCTGCTGCTGCTGTTGCTGTTGCTGCTGTTGCTGCTGCTGTTGCTGCTGCTGTTGCATCTGCTGTGGCGGCTGCAACTGCTGCGGTGAATCAGGCGGCAGTGTGCTCATCATGGAAAAGTTAGTCATTACCGAGGTGTCGCCATCGAATGAGCTCTGCAACGATGATGGCAATGATATGGGACTAAATGCGGCCGCCGAGCTCAAGCGTCCTTGTACCGAGCTGCTCTTGCCGCTGTTTCCAGCGCCAGCCAAACTGCGACCACCACCACCACCATTACCAACACCAGCGGGCATAAGACCAAGAACACTACTGTGACAACCACCGTGCACCACATAAACAGGCGGCGGTGAATGCTGTTTGGGCGTTGTAGCGGTCGGTGATGGTGCTGCTCCACACATTGCATTTCCAATACCATTTGCAATGGCAATTGTTGCATTGCCGTTTGGTGCTGCAACTGATGCCGTTGCAACTGATGGCGGCGGCTGCTGCTGCTGCTGTTGATGCTGCTGTTGCAGCTGCTGTTGCTGCTGCTGCTGTTGCTGCTGTTGCTGTTGCTGTTGCTGCTGCTGCTGCTGGTTCTGATGATATTTCGTTGATTCGGTGCGAAATTTGCCAAACATTTCGCGTGCAAAACGCTCAAACTTGTCGGGCAAACACTCAAAGTGCAGCTGATAGTTGGCATCACTTTGGGGCGTCTGCTCCATGAGGTAGGTGCACTGGGCATTGATCACTGGCTTCAACAGCAGAAACTCAATGGCATTGGACTTGTCGAGGGCACGCTGCCCAAATTGTGAGGCTTGCTCGAGTCGCCCCATATTGTTCTCCAGGCTCTGCATCAGATCCATTATCTTTAGCTCGCGCTCCGAATGCAAACGGCCAAGTTCGGTTAGGAATTGATCACGGATTATTTCGAGCATGCGCTTGTAGCTCTTGTAGGCATCTTCTATCTGCTGCCGGACATTGTCGTGCTGTGCTTGGAGTTCGGTAAGAGCACTGCTCAAATTACTACCAGCATCGTTGCAATATTCAATCTTCTTCAGGGCATCGGTTATGGTTTGTTCGAGATCGGCACGAACAGACTGATTGGCAATCATGGCCGTCTCGTAATGGTGATCATTGCCCTTGTGCTCGCACAATAGGCAATCGTTGCACGTTGGCACCTGGCACGTGAAGCAATAGTATTTGAGATTCTCATTGATGTGCTGGCGACAGCAGATTGGCTTGTGTATGATCAGCTTGTTGTCGTTCTGGACATTCTTCTGCAGATCCTCGATGCGGACAACCTGATGGTTCTCAAAGCAGCGCATGTATTTGTGCGCATTATCGCAGCCATTGCACAGAAAGTTGGCGCAATCGTTGCAACGGGAGATGGCATCCTCTTTGCTTTTGCACGATGTGCACGGTATATGCTCCGATTCGAGATTGGACAGATCCAGTATATTGGTGACAATATAGTCACAGGTCAGCCCCTTGACACCCTTGCTGCCCAGCTGCGTCTGCTGCTTGCACACGGGACACTCGAGCAGCGCGTGCATCCGATGCTGATGTTCGCTGCCATCGAACGATGCCGACGAGCAGCTGGCCGTCGATGAGAGCGAGGCGGCCGGCGAACTGGCGGATCTGGGCTCCTTGTTCGACAGCAAACTGAGCAGACAGTCCTCGCAGAATACATGCAGACAGGATAAAATGCGCGGCATAACCAAACGTGAACTGTAAATAATAATTTTAAAAATTGTATTTTATAAATTGGCACATTGGCGGCGCGCAGTTGAAATTAAAAACAATTAATGCGATAATATCGATATATACAATTAATCTCGATTAGCATTATGTTCAAATTTTAGGTAATCAATTGGACAGATTCGACATCGATATTATTTCATTTAAATGTATATGAAAATGCCATCGACTCAAAAAGGCAGGCACATCGAGCTATTGATTTGATGATGTTTGCCTATCGATACACATAAATATGTCCTTAAGTTAAAATTAAGACTCACCTGCAAAGTTTGCACATCTTGTCGGCATCTTTGAGCATTGAACCGCACGTGTCCTCCAGCGAATCGAGTTCGGTTACGCTCTTGGCATCATAGCCATGGCTCAGCTCCTGGCTGCTGCCAATGTTGCTGTCCACATCGACCACCAGGCCCAGGCCCGATGAGTTGGCGGATGATGGTGCATTCGTTGATTCCGATGATGATGCAATCGATGCCGAACCAATGCTCGACGAACTAACGCGTGCCGCATCTATGCTGCCACCAGTGCTGCTCCCCTTCCCAGTGTCTGTATCGGTGGCGGAGCCATTGCTGCAGCTACTGCTGGTTGTGCTGATGTTGCTACTTGTGCTACTGCTGCTAGTGTTCACCCCATCGATGTCCTCCAGCACCGATGATGAATTCGAATCATCGCATCGTGTCGAATTCAATTGTTGTTCTTGGTCATCGATTGTTGTCGCTGAGGCCAATTTTTGGCCAAGCTCCTCCAGCAGCGCGCTCATGATGTTGCCAGCAACTTGTAACTTATCTGCCACTGTTCGAACTGCTTTTTGATTTTGCTTTTACTTTGTCGGCAGACCGTGTCGCTTATTTATTTGCAGCTATCTAAATTTTTCTCTCTTCCTATCTCTCTCTCTCTCTCTCTCTCTCTCTCTCTCTCTCTCTCTATCAGCGTGTGGTGTTTGTTTTGTTTTTGGTTTTTAGTTATTTACGCTTACTATTACTGCATATCCTTAATGTTGTTGTTGATGTTAATGTTTGCAGCCCATACCAATTGTTTGCACATCAGCGAGAGCGAGAACGAGAGATTGCGTTGATATTTGTGTCTCTGCGACAAAACTGCACTCACTCACTCGCACACATACACATGCACCAGCCAAGTAACGAAAAGGCAGACAGGCAGATGGTAAAAGAGAGCGAGCAAGATTGTGCGCTCGCACGTTGCTGGATTCACACCCACTCTTACACACACACACACAAAAAAACACACGCACGCAGCGCAAAACAGAGGCGAGGAAAATTCCTTGTTTGCTTTCTTTGCTCCGTTTACTTTGTATGCGTCCTCTGTTGTTCTTCTTGTTGCTGGTTCATTTTGCAAGCCGCCTCTTGGATTACAGTTAGTCCTTTCTCCTTTTGATGCTATCTAGTGTTGTTGTTGTTGTCGGCTCTGATCCGTTAGAGGTACTGTTAAAGCAGTGAGTTTTCTTGAGCGATGTACATTTAGAAGTATTACATTAACCACGTAGAGAACGATGAAGACGAAAAAATCCACGAACGATAACGAAAACGACGACAACAGACGTAGGATAACAGCGTCCTTCTGCATTAAAAAAAAACGAAAATGAAACGAAAGCAAACGTAGCGAATATCAGTAAATAGAAAAATTACACAAAGAAGCCAATAAGACAAGTTTGTAAAATAGTTGATGACAAAGATCCATCTAACACCAAATAAATATTGATAAAAAGAAACACAATAAAAAAGAAAATAAATTAAAAATATAATGAAAAAAATAATGAAACTCCCAGCACAGACTTTAAACAATAATACTGAATAGGAAACATTCTGAAGTCTTGACTTAGTGTCAAGTGTAAATGAACTGTTAATGTTACTGCTACTGTTCCCGTTACTTATACGGGCACTGTTAAAAGTTATAAGAAGCCTGTCGCTTATGCAACACACGCACGCACACGCACACAAATAAATCACAGCCAGCACAATATGCTGCATACCTTGGGTTACAAGTAATGTTAACTTAATAATGTAATTTTGCTTCTAAATCAAATATTTCCTTTTTATCGATGCTTATCGATCGATAAGTTGTGACAAATTCAAGGTTATCGAATATCAAATTCTAAATTGTAGCTATATGTAAAGCAAATATCCGCACTAAATAATGAATTATATATATAGGTATATATATATATACTTTTTTTTAAAACTATATTATTTTACAATAGATATCACAGGCATAAAATACCGCTGTGCCACATGAATACTAAGTTAACGAAATAACGTCGAATGAATGGGTTGTCTGATTGGCGGTTGAATACTGCGCACGTCTGACAAGAAATTAAATTCCAATTACAAGCTAAAATAATGTAAAGTACGATAAAAAAAAAATTTGTACATCTAAAGGGTTTGCGATGATCACAATTTTTCCCGAGATGTGATCACGATAATTATTATCGGAGTTTAACGCAAGCTTTAGCAGCAGGATGGATGCAAATCGATTCTTTACGCACGTGCCACTGTATACGCACACAGACACACGCCATACACATACACACATATACTATATATATATATATATATATACGATGTGCTCGTATAAATTGCGAATGGCCAATTGGCGCAGGCGCTTGTGTCAACATTGCTGCAGCAGTTAAATACGTACATAAATATGTACATATATGTATGTCTGTGTTTGAAAGTGTTGTAAGTGGAGCCAATGTCGTGAATGAAACTAACAGAAAACGTAGCAAATAGTAGTAAATAGAAAATTGACCAAAAGAAGGCAATACGCGATTGTAAAATACTTGATGGCAGAGATAACAACGAAAACCACCATCAAAATATATGCCAATTACCTAAACGAAGAGCGAACGGATTTCAAAACAATAAAAACCAACAAAACACATAAAAAAAAAGAATAACAAATAATGAATAGCACAGAGAGTTTAAAAAGGTAAACCGAATGGAAAACAAAATCAAGTCTCAACACTAAAAAAATTAACTTTTAATGTTACTTCTACTGTTCCCGTTAACTATACGCACTGTTAAAGGATAGCAAGAGGAGGAGTATGGTGGAAAGAGTCCACGAATAGCAGCAAAATTCTAAAGCGCCTGTCGCTTATGCAACACACGTACCTACACTCAGACGCACACACACACAAACCAATCACAGCCAGCACATTCGGCTGAATACCTTGGGGTACAAGAGACGTTAACATATTAATGCAATTGCGCTTATAAAATGTAATGATGCTTATCGATGCGATCGATAAGTTGTAACAAATTTAAGATTATTAAATATTATATTCCAAATTGTAGTAAAAGATAAAGCGAGAAACCGCACTATATACTAATATATATATTTATATATTTTTTTTAAATGCAAAATTATTTTATTTGTTCTACTCTACACAATTAACAGAATTCAAATACTGCTTTGTCACAAGAGTACCAAGATAACGAAATAAGGTTGAATGAATGAGTTTTCTGATTGTCAATAACAATAACTTAAATTCAATAAGAAATTAAATATCAAATACAAACTAAAATAATGTAAAATACGGTAAAAAAAAAAAAACAAAAACGAGTACATTTCGAGTGTTAGCGTCGATCACAATTTTGTGCCCAGATGTGATCGCGATAATTCTTATCGGAGTTTAACGCAAGCTTCTGCAGCAGCAAGGATGCAAATCGATTCTTTACGCACGTGCCACACACAGGCACACGCACACTCACACACACACATGGATATATATATATATAAATATATACAATATACATATACAATATATGTATGTATATATATATATATATATATATATATATATATGTATATATATATGTATGTATATGTATATTTAAACGACGTACTCGTATAATTTGCGAATGGCCAATTGGCGCAGGCGCTTGTTCAACGCTGCTGCAGTAGCTAAATACGTACATACAAATGTATATATGTGTTTGTTTGTGTTGTAAGTGGAGCCAATGTCGTTTGCAATAAATTCAACTTTGATTTTCGCCCTTTATGCGCCATTTTTTATTGCTTGCCGCAAGGACACTACTCTAAAAAACCTTGAGTAAGGATGGCAGCATATATTCCATCTGCACATATATCTTTATATAATATATATTTACATGTACACACACATAGAAGCACACGCGGGTTCAAACGAATTTTTAGTAATACCCGCAGCGGATGTGCCACAAATTTAAAAGTTGATTACTAGCCCTCAAAATACAGGAAGATCTAAATCGTGAAACGGTAATAAACCGACCACAAAAACAACAACAACGAATCAGCTGCACACAAAACAATTGCAATAATGTATTTATATTCACACACACACACATACACATACACACATACACACATGTAAGCAGATAGAATCACACACACACACGCAAACTTATACGCACACAGCAGCAACACACGTGGTACGCAAATTTCAAGCGTTTTGTTTACGAGAATCTGTGCGCGACTGTCGACAATGCGACTCTGCGCCCCGTGCAATTGGAAATGGGCATCAGCAAGATTTGAACCAAGCACAAACACACATCCCATCCCCCCACACTCTTACCCAAACCACTATAAGCACACTTTAGCAGCCTGTCGACTTTGCCAAGTCTGCGCAGCTGTTGTTTTTCTTATTAATTTATTTTTTTCTTTTTTATTTGTGTGTGTGGTTTTAAATTTTTGTCAAACGCTTGTTGTGTTCTCTGTGCAACTCTGTTGCTCTCAAACGTTACACAGTTATTTTCAGTGCGACCCATGTGAGAGCAGCGAGAAGCGAACGTGTCGCACATGTGATGGTATGCGCATGTCCGCTCGCTCAGAGCGAATAAAAAAAAACATTGGCAACCCCACACGCAACAAACACACCCACATATATATATAAATATATGTATATGTATATGTGTATGTATATGTGTATATATATATATTTTTATATATAGGTAGGTTTCGTTAAAAATTAAATTTCTTTTCAAATATGTGCAAATGTCTATTTTAAAAATGTGCTCTTTTACACTAGATATTCTCATATGCTGCCCTGTCGCGCTTCAGCTGTAACTGTACAACGATGTTTTATAGCAGAAGATCAACTGAATGGAAAAAAAAACAAAAGAAAACGAGCCCGCTGTTTTAAAAGTCGGTACTTTTTCCGATGTTTGTATGCATGTGTGTTTGGATGTATATTTATGTGCATAGCTCGTGAGTCTGGGGCTATTTGAGCGAGGAGTGCATATCGAGAGTGGATTGTGAATGTGTGTGGTGGGGGCGTAGGGAATTTGGTGGGGGACATCACACTGTACACAGTTTCAGCTGTGGGCACACTGTCGTTCTATTTTGTCCTTGAACGCAAAATTTCCACTCTAGCACCCAGGTGCTGCTGGTCACACACAAGACACAAAGACAAAACACACGCACACACAGAAAGCAAAGATACATGGAAAGTCCTTCAAATGTCTTCGCGTCTTATGAGTTTTGTCATAATATTAGACGTTTTGTGAATTTTTCTATTGCAATACCTTTCTATAAATTTTCACACGTTTTTTTTGCTGCTGCTCGTTACGATTTATACTTTTTCGTCGCGCACACACGCGCACACACACACACAGAGCGCTGGTGGCCGCCGCTGCTGCTTCTTGCGGTTAGTGATGAAATATTGCATATCGCATCGATGAAAATCTTTACGATGATTCTATTTATCGCAAGCATGGAACATAAATTTTAAAACCGATGTGTAGTGCTGTAATTGTTGTATGATTTTGAATATTATATTTATACAAACAGAGAATTTACGGCGTAAAACTAAAAAAATAAATAAAATAAATGTTTTGCAAGTTTATTAATTGTTAACAGAGATTGTCTTCGATGAATTTCCAAAATGTGTACCGATAGTTGTGAAATGAGTACTTGATATTTGGGTTGGACTATCGCAAGCAGTCCAAGAGGAACATATGATCATTGTATCAGTCAATAATCTGAGCAGGGCCGTTAACCAACGGAAATACTGAAAAGTATTTTGCAACACTTCTTCCGTCATTAAGAAGACTACTTAAATGCAACTTGCTGTGTTTATCCGGTTAAAAAAATGCAGGGGATAAAATAGAAAATTGCGCTGATCTAACCAATAGCATTATTATTATTATTAATATTATTATTATTACTATTATTATTATTATTATTAATATTATTAAGATGACTACCAATTTTAAAGTAGTCCTGTCATTAGACCGGTGAGTATTCTAAGCCTATTTTTCCCCATATTTATAACTAGCTTAAATCGTTTTTGCCTCAAAATTATTTTAAAAATGTTTGACCTTATAATATTTGGATGGCATACGAACATAATTTTGAGCATTCAATCTTATTCTCAATTTTATAATTGATATTGCAGACTCTAACAAAAATGATTTAATAATTGCCGCAAGCTGCTTGTTCTTAAATCAACTAACGTTGGTATCGAGTACCCGATATTTACCTGAAAAGGTCAGCTTTAGTACTTATAAATACGCATTTTAGAGTTCATTACCAGCAATATTTGCTACAAATTTTTAACATCATTTAACTAAATGCAATAATTAAATTAATTCGTTTTGTCAAAGTGAAACAATAAACAATTGCCGTTTAACATCGATATATCGCACTCCTACGACGACGAATAGAATCATCGATACCAAATATCGATATATATTTTACAAATGAATTTCAAGCTAAGTTGTTGCATTGGAAAGTTTTTCTTAGGTGGTACGTAAAACGATCTAATCAAAGCACAAAAGGAAATTTATAGCGAAAAAATGGCGCTGGCCATCGTCAACAAACAGTCGTTCATTGAGACGCTACTCGGCTTGCCGTCGCCGCTGAAAAAACTGCGCCTGCAGATTGCGCCACCAAAACCAAAACCGAAAGTCGAAAAGAAACTGCAAGTGCTGGGACTGCTCGATCCCTATTTGGCCGCCATCAACTCCATCGGCAGCAGCAGCAGCAGCTGCACCAGCCACTGCAGCATTGCAGCCGTTGCCGGCACAAGCGCAAGCCAATCAGCAACAGCTGCTAGCGCACAGTCAAAGGAGCTGCTCGAGGTGCTGGTGAAGATCACCGATGAGATAACGTACGAGAATGTCCCGATTGCGGAGCTCAAGGAATCCGCCAGCAAACTGATGCAGTTATATCAGTCTCAGGATCGCGACAGCGACACATCGCTGCGCGTCAAGCTGCTGGAGCTCCTCTCGGGCCTCGGATGCGAATGCAGCACCGAAGAGGCTGCCATCCTAATAATCGATCACTTTATCTATCTGCTGCGCAAGGAGACCTCGCAGAAGGTGCTTGCCCAAGGCATGATGTGCCTCTATCGCATTGCCCAGCATGGACGGCATCGGATGCCGCCCGCCTACAACACCCATGTGGCGCATCTAGCCAAGGAGCAGTTGCGTAGCGGATCGACGCATACGCAAAAGAATGCAATGCTCGTCATCGGACGCTTTGCCATCTGTCACGAGAGCGAGCGACAGTATGTCTGGAGGGTGGCCTTCTATATCGATGCCCAGGAGTCGGGTGTGCGCGCCCAGGCGCTTCATACCCTGCTCACGCTGGGCGAACGTGGCGCCCCTTTGCCGGCGATTCTGTACAAGCGTGCCGTCGAGGCCATGAAGGATGACTACGAGTGTGTTCGCAAGGAGGCGCTCCGACTCGTGCATATGCTAGGCAATCGGCATCCCGATTACATCCTGAATTCGAAGCGTCAGCACGAGGATATCCGGATGATAGATGCGGCATTTAGCAAGGTGTGCGAGGCATTGTGCGATCTATCGCTGCAGATACGTGTCCTTGCCGCCGAACTGATGGGCAGCATGACGGCGGTGAGCAGCGAGTTCCTCAACCAGACGCTCGACAAGAAGCTGATGAGCAATCTGCGACGTAAGCGTAATGCGCACGAGCGTGGCGCCCACCTTGTGACTAGCGGCGAATGGTCGTCGGGCAAACGCTGGGCGGACGATGCACCCCAGGAGCGTCTCGATGCACGCACCATTTCGTTGATTGCGAGCGGCGCGTGTGGCGCCTATATCCATGGCCTAGAGGATGAGTTCCTCGAGGTGCGCACCGCTGCCGTTGGCTCCATGTGCAAGCTGGCCATGTCGCGACCAGAGTTTGCGGTAACCAGTCTCGATTTCCTTGTCGACATGTTCAATGATGAGATTGAGGATGTGCGCCTGAAGGCCATCTACAGCCTTACGGCGATTGCCCGGCACATTGAGTTGCGCGAGGATCAGTTGGAGATAATGCTTGGCTCCCTCGAGGATTATTCGGTGGATGTGCGCGAGGGTCTACATTTAATGCTCGGCGCCTGTCGCGTCTCAACGCAATCTTGCCTCCTGGCGGTTGTCCAAAAGCTGCTCGATGTCCTTGCCAAATATCCGCAGGATCGCCACTCGACATACGCGTGCATGCGCAAAATTGGACAAAAGCATCCGCATCTGGTGATGGCCGTCATCGGCCATCTGCTCTATGTGCATCCGTTCTTCGAGACGCCCGAACGGGATGTCGAGGATCCGGCCTACCTCTGCGTCCTCATACTGGTCTTTAATGCCGCCGAGCATCAGGTGCCCCTTATCAGTTTGCTGCCAACGGCAACGCATCGCCACTATGCCTATCTAAGGGACTCGATGCCCAAATTAGTGCCTCAGCTGCCCATTGAGGGCGCCTCGTCCACATCCACAACGAAGCGCATCGATGATGCCCTCAAAGCCGCAGGCAGCTCTGCCGAATATCTGCAGATGATTCTCAATCACATTAACGACATCTACACAAAGACCGATGAGCGTGTCGAGCTGCTCAAGACGGCTCAATTGAATCTTCAGGTTAGTTTCCAAAATGATTACTACTAAAATACTTATTCTTGCCAACTTGAATTAGACAAGGAGCGATAGCGTTATCACATCTTCTATCTCGCTCTCAATAGTTTAATTCCCATTATAGAAATTTTGGGATAATCATTTCAATAACTGCTGCACTTTTACCAGTTATACAAAACATAGCTCCAAAGATTCTTTGGATGCACAAAATTACAACTAGTTGGGACTGCGAATAAGATCGGAAGAGAACGGGAAAGGAGGGATTTAAATAATGCCATTTGTAATAAGAGTTTTTTGTTTTGATTTTTTTTTAGCGTCTGGGCGCCATCGACACGGAGATGTATGGGCCATCGAATTTCCTGGAGACGTTTCTCTCGGCACAGATTCAGATCGAGCAGATGCAACACTGCGCGCGAACGCAACACAGTCAAATACCGTTAAAGGAGTCGCTAGCGGAGCTGATACGCAACTGTTTGAAGCTGCAGCACACATTCTCTGGTCTGAGCTATGTCGACGTACTACAGGTAAAGCAGCTGCGGCTGCGGGCCAGTGCCCTGCATCTGGTGCTGGTGGTGCGCGATAGATCGCAGAGTGCGCTCGGCCCGTGCCAGATGCTTTTGCAGACCGCTGGCGATATGAGCGCATTTATGCGCAGTCGTGTACGCAGCAACTCCTTTGTGGAGCAGCAGGCGTATCACCAACAGCATCTGCAGATGCAGATCAAGCAGGAGAATGGGGAGGAGAAGAAACCGATAATAATACCGGACCTGGGAATTGATGAGCCGGATCACTTTACGCAGTCGTTGCTCTCAAAGCTGGATGCTCTGACGGATCCGAAGCCGGGACGTGTATTTCGAGAGATATTGCCATTGGTGCAGCAGGCGCCACCATTGTCGTTGCCGCCGGCCAATAAGAAAATCCGTCGTTGCATGGCCAATATATTGGAGCCGTGTCCGTTGCAGTCACAGGATAATGTGATCAAGGTGACCGCCGGGCTAATTGCCGCCGTGCCGTTCGTCGCCGAGATTGAAAATCTGCTCGAGTCGCAGAAGGCGGACATGCGCATCAAGATCAAGTATCCGGATCAGCATATGCACACCGTGGTGCCGAAGCAAACCGACTTCAAACCTATCATGACCGAGCAGGGAGAGCACGAGACGAACTGCAGATTGCGCACAACGATTCTGCTCTCGCACAGCGTCTGGACGGAGGCATCGCTCGTCGAGATTCAACTCTGCCTGGCCGTCAAGCCCGGCACAGAACTGGAGATCTGCAAGCCAGCCAAGGTCCTCTTTGCCCCCAAACCGGTACGCCGAGGTATTTAGCCAGGCAAACGATCCAGGAAATCGGCCCGCGCCTCCATTGACAAAGTGTAAATTATCAAAAAAAAAAAAAACGAAAATACATAAATACACTAATACGTAATTTAAGTATGTATTAAAAAACTTCGACATATAAATAACATATATATATATTTGGTATATATATATATATATATATATACTGATTGTTATTATATAATAAATATAATAAATAAATTATTGTTATTTATTTGGGGGTGCCTGCACCGCGACCTATTAGATCTATTGTGCTCCTTCTGAACAATTAGCTTATCCTTAGGATGCTACATCTTCTTCTAAAAAAAATGTGCTAATATGCGTTCCCAGGGATTCATGGTATCATATCCTAGAGCCCACCACTGCAACGATTTTGCCCTGATTTGTGAGTGATCCATCGGTTTAACATTTTATGGTGTGCGGTTTCATGGGATTTTTGCTACTTCTTTAACCTTTGAAATTTCGCTTTGATATATATTCAGGAAAAATTTCATTCCTAGGTTTCAACAGTAGAGGAAATTAATCTAAAAGAAGTTATGCATCTCTATGGCTTAGAACGTAATTACTCCCACCTAAATCTGCTGACTTCCCTAGAAACATAGCTGTCTGTTGGAGCCGTATTATATGAGCGTGAGCTCCATTAAGGCTTACAAGGCCCTTCTTGATCCTGTCATATATACGCAGGCCAGTCTCTGCATTTTATGCAGTTGTCTTTTCACGGTGATCAACCAAGCCCTATCCCCCATGCTATTATTCCATATGTCAGCATGGGTCTTACGACCATTTGGTATAGCCGACTTATTATCTTTCGTGATGAACCTTATGATTTTTGGCTATGCTACGACATGAATAAAGTGCTCTGGAGCACTTCAATTTCATATTTTGTGCATAGGTTACGTCCTTCAAGTAATCGATATATCGAATGTATTGTCACTAAACAAAAAACATCTGTTTTGGTGTAAGACACGTCACGGTCATCGATATGTGTTTTAAAAAACAGCTAGTTTTCTGGTTTAACGATTATTTACGAACAGTCGAAATAAAATACATGCAGCTTATCGAATAAGAAATCTGTTTTAGATTTTGCATTGCTTTTATAATAAGTTAGATATGAATATCGGAACTATCGATATACAAAAGTTATCAAAAAATTCCATATCTGTCTCGCACTACGCGTAGTACGCGAGCAAAAGCTAACGCGAATAATTGGTAGCGAAAAAGCAAAGCGAAGCTAAAACGTGCATTGCATTAAACGAAATTGCAGCAGCCAGTTGAACAGCCTGCTGACTGCCTGCGATTTCACAAAATTCATTGTAAATTTAAGTAAAAGACTACAAGCCACATAATATGTGCATATATAGAAATAGGGTATGTTGTATACATATAACTGCCTGACTGCGTCTGTGTGTGTGTTAGTGCATGCAGGTGAGTAATATTAAATTGTCTCTTGCTTGTATAATTCATCAGCTGCCTGCTGTGGTCGCTTGTCCAGTTTCCTTTTTCATGGAGGAAGTGCAAAAAGGCATTTGTTCAACAAAAAAAATTATATATAAACTCACTTCCACCTATACATTATATGACATACATACATACGAATTTATATATGTATATGTGTATAAATATATAAGTGTAAATGAATGCATGCGCATGTGGTATATATGTAAAAGAAAAGAGAGAGAGAGAAGGAAATGTGTTTAAGAAACGAAACGCAACAAAACAATGTTAAGCTCACAATAATAAAAATGTTCATTTATTAACAGTGATGTATGCATGTATATATATATGTAAATGAGTATGTGTTTACTATAGTTGAGTGATTGTGAACATGTGTGTTTGTGTGTGTGCAGAATCTGGCTAGCTGCATTTGTAGTTGTTGTCTGCCAAACACAATATATAAATGTAATGTAATGTAAATGCCTATATATATGTGTATGTATACACATATTTGTAAGTGTGTGTATATGTAATACGTTTTAAGCTGAATTTTTTCATAATTTTTTTCTTGTGCTTGTGTGTGTGTGTTTTCTTTTTGTACTGTTTATCGAACAATTTGAATGCCGTTTTGTGGGTTGCTGCTGCTATGGCTGTTGCTGTTGCCACTGATGTTGTCATGCGCTCTCTCGCTCTCTCTCACTCATTCTCTCATGCCATTTACGTGCATTTTGTTTTTGTTTTGCTGCCAATTGTAGCCACTGAAATCAGCAGCAGCAGCAACATTAGCAACGACTGCAGTTGAACAACAACAACTAGAACAGCAACAATAACGAGAGCAACAGTTGCACGTTTCAACACTGTTTTTTTTTTTAATTTTTGTGATTAGCTTGTGCCTAAATTGTCAAATAAGAATCTTTGCATTCGAGCAAACAGAAAATCGTTTCAGAAATCAGAAATCACAAGCAGTCGATATCTGATAAAAAAAAATATTCCAGTTATATATAAATATATTTTTTCATTATTCGTTTAGAAGAAACATTGAAGAAACCGAATGCAACTAGAAATAACAACACCAGCCGCAACATCAATAAGCAATATAAATCACAACAACAAAAATAATAAAAAATTTACTGCAAGAGCCAAGGACATACATATACTGTCGCAAGAGGAACAGAAAAAGTGAGAGAGAAAGCAAAGATAGCAAAGAAAATAAGGTTCGACTGCTCTCACTTAAAGGAAGGAGGAGAATAACAACACACAACTGAAAGTGAAGTGATATAAACAAGAAGAACTGAAATAGGAACAGCAACTAATATGGATCGTTACGATATGGAGGATGTTGTTGTTGAAAAACCAGCGGAACACGACGGCACCTCGCCATTAAAGGAATGGCGCCTCAAATTCCAGGCTGGCACATTGACACGCAATGATATCATGTGGTACATAAAGACGGAAGCGCCCAACTATTTCGGATTTCTAACTGAAATGGAAACAGGTGAGAGAGAAAATGAGAGAATGACGCTTATTTGTAACCTACATTAAACTAAAGCAAAGTTTGTATGTGATGTACATGCAAACATGAAACATTTGTACGTTGGTACATTTGTACATTTATCTATTATTCATTGGCACATTGGAGCTGTGCTCTTGAATTTTTTCCTGCTGCTGTCTGTCATTGAAAACAACACACGATTCCCTGTGTATTTTATTTATTTATTTATTTCTGTGTATATATTCCAATTTTTGTTGTTGGTGTTGGGGTTTTTTTTTTTTGTTTTGTAATGAATACTATTTGAAGGTTTGTGCTATTTTGTTGTTTATTGTATTTCCTCGAATTTTCGCTGTGTCGTTTCGGTTTTCCTTTCATTGGACGAGTTGATTGCACGATTCGACTTGTCTACATTACCCGTCTCACCTTCTATGCAGCGCCTGCAACAACAACAACAACAAAAACAGCATAACAATAACAATAGCAACAACAGCCTTGCCTAGCAACAATAACAAAACTCATTTTTATCCACATTCCTTTAGTGTAATGCACATTGTTGTGTTTGTATTCACTCTGTTTTATTTATTATTATTATCGCTTGGCTTAGCCGCTAATTATTGTTATTCTATTCCGCAACTTCAGCAGCGTCTTCAAGTAACTTAATTGCAAATTAGACAAAAGCACTTGATGCCCACAGCTATATTATCCCATTTGTATAATCATTGAAGTCATCATTGTTATCGTTCGCCAGTTGATTCATTTCCAGAAAGCGTCGTCCTTGTGTCCGGCTGACACATTTAGGTGATCGCGTCCGTCGCAAATAAATCAAGAAGTCAGTCTTTTGGTATGCGGTCGATTGCCAGCGCATTTTTATTTCCTTCTTTGTTGTGTTGCTTTTGATTTTTTTTTTTTTGTGTAATAATTTCTGACATTTTTTCTTGTTGGCGCTGTCAAAAATTGCAATTAAGAAGTTAAGATGCCACTTACCGGATATTAACGTGTTAATGCAGTGCTGGTCAAGGAAATGAGTCAACTCTTATCAAAATGATCTAGACTAATCGTAAATTGTTGCCAGTCTGGCACAAATATTGTGTTATTTTTAAAAATCGGTATTAAAACAATCTTTTTGAACTGCCAGATGTGTTTTAAATACTTAAATTAAGTTGTTGAAAATTTATAATTAAACAAAAGTGAAGAATTTATCAAATACAATATAGACTAAAGAGTTTGACTTTATATCGAATTTAATATTCGTTCAAAATAATATTTGATGTTATTCCCTTTGATATTATTACCATATATCCAGTCGAAGCACTGATTCTGCTCAATTGGATCAATGAATCGCTCACCTGTGCAAATGTAGCACAAGCTTCTGTATAATAATAATAAACGGCACTCTTATTTTGACCATTACTGTATATGCATATACACATATAGATATATGTATATAGATATTTACACTGGCAGCCTTGGCAATCGAACGGAACATTGCAACGCCTCGGAACAAATGAGTATTTTCCAGAAGTTCCTTTGTTAAAATCTGTTAGTACATATATATTTATTATGTATATACGTAATTATGTATGTGCGTTTTAAGTGTATTCGTGCAAAATGCACAGCTGCTGATAGGCTATGACGATTGTAGATAAACCCCCCTCGCCGCCTGCTCCTTTTAGTGGCGTTTATACAGAAAAGTGTGAAAAGTATCAATTGAAATGTAATTTGTAGTTTGTAATCCTCTTATGCTTTCACATCTCTCTGTCTCTGTCTCTGCCTATCTTCGTTTTCTTTTCGATGTATCTAAGCAATATGTGCTACGATACAACCTTGACCCCTATTTTGATACGATCTCAAAGAGATCGATTCGATTCGAGCTCAATTCAATTTCATTGCCTCGTTAAGCTGGTTTGATGCTCATATTTTTGTATGTCTTCTAAGCATAATATTAATAAAAATAATAAAATTATTAAATGTGTGCTTTGGCTGTGTTTGGCTTTGGACCCGAGTCTTGGATTACTCTTTCTGCGGTCGGCTCACCTACAGACCATATAATACATAAATGTTTACAACGTTTTGGCCCAATATCAAATGCGTATTTAATTGTTGGCAACACGAATTCCAAGTGTTTAGTCTGGTTTTGAACGTCGTTGTTTGGCTTTTGCACAAATGTCAACAATTTGTTTATTTGGTTGGGCAGCTTAACAAACCAGTTTTTGCAGCCGCCAGTATAAGAGCCCGATGTATAATATTATTTAAACAAATATTAGTTAGAGCTCTAAATTCATTTGTCAGAATTTTGTTTTATCATTTAAAATCTTTAAATAATTTAATATTGCAATCTTGTAAAAATTCGAAAGATTTTGTTGCTCGATTCCCCAACTCGACTGAGTTTTAGTTTATGTGACGTTTATTCTTCTAAGAATGTGATGTTTATTTATCTTAAAATAGCTGAGTCTTAACTGCAGCCATTTGAAAGTAATCTCTATATGATATTTTGCCATTAACAATTAGCTTAGCTTTGCAGCGTCTCGTGTTCCTTCTTGAACATTTAGCCTAGCTAAAATAAATTAGAACAAAAGTTGTATTTAAAAGCGACACATTTTATCTTAAAGTTTACAGTAAATAGTTGAAAAAAGTTCACCAAGTATACATTTCACAATTTTACGCAATTGTTTAATCACGAACTGTGAATCAGCTTTGGTTTCTAAACTGTTTTTAAAACGTTTGATCATTTTGGTTATTGTCTATTTTCTTTTGTTGTAACAGTTGCTTGCTGTTGCTATATATATATATATATATATATATAAGAAAGTTAGGAGTACACGGTGCCAGCAGGTGCGTGCCGTCTTCCATAGTTTCACATCGTATTCGAGCAGTAGGATTCGGTCGAAAGTCTTGCGGAATAGATAGTGAAGCACAAGAAACTCCATGAACCAACTGAGCAGCTGAAGTGCAAATTGTTGGCATGCCACCGAATTAATATGGAGCACAGATGTGCCCAACGATGGACTGTGCCGGGCATTGGTCACCAGACCGCTCGGCGGTATATTTTGATTTTCGCTGGTCGTCTCCAAGTCTCGTTGCACTCCTTAATTTAATCGCATTTGACAACGATCAATTGCCGCCACAATCTCCATGACATCCTTCTGAAGGCACTTGGCGATCTTTGTCTGCGTATTTATCACCTGATCGAACATGTGCGAATCATTGTTGTAAAACAACGTAAAATTCAACTAAGACGTTATATATTTTTATATTATTTGTTGCCAAATACTATGAAACTTCTGTGGTTCTGCGTTGTCTATTGTTGTCTATTTTTCTTTTTTATTTTTATTTGTTTCTAAGTATGTATGTTTTGGTAAACATTTTATTTACTTTTTTGTTTTTATTTAATAACAATTTGTTTTCGTTTTTTTTTATTTTTTTTTATTGCAGACGGAAGTGCACCAACATGTGAGTATTTCTCTCAATAGCAGCAATTATAAAAAATATAACACACAAGTTTCAAATTTAACACGACCATTTACGATTTATGATCATTTATAATCTGTCCACAAAAATAACCACAACTCTCCCCATAAACCCATAAAATAATTATCTAATGTATCATTTAAATCAGTAATCCATTCAAAGAGTTTTTCACAATTAGAAATGTTTCGTACAACGTCATTTTTTCATTTCATTTCATTATTATAATTTATTATATATTATTATAAATTATTATATATTATTATAATTATTATATATATATGATTTATATATATTTGACTATATTTTAAAGTACAAACCGAACCAACGAATACGAATAAGTCCAGTCGATTTTTTCTAGAACAGCCAGATTTTTCTGCGATATTGAAAAAGAAAGTTTTTTTTAGTTCGATTTTGTGGCAGATGTCCAATTTTGTCCCATTCAATTAAAAGCTTATACAATTTTTATTAGTTTCATTTCATAATTTTGACCATGGCTACAATTCTATTGTTGTAATTCCTCTTTTTTTTTTTTTTTTTGTAATTTGTCAATTTTTAGTAAGGAAAATAATTAACAAAATATTTCGCTAAAAACCAGACTTGAAAGTTCCAACTTTCCAGTTTTCATTCAATTGATAAGATTTGATAATAATTTGTAATTTGTGAAAAAAAAAAATAAATCCAAAAATTCATTGCAGTGAAATGTGTGTTCAAAGAGTCGCTGGCCAAGGAGGAGATCATCGATGTCCTTGTCGAGTTCATGTTGAACGAGAATCCGGTGACGGCATTCGAGAAGATACGACTGGAGGGCAGCACCGCCACAGTTTGCGGCAAGGTGTTCAAGAACGGTGAGCCAACCTACAGCTGCCGCGAATGCGGCGTCGATCCGACCTGTGTGCTGTGCGTCAATTGCTTTAAGCGTTCGGCGCATCGATTCCACAAATATAAAATGTCCAGTTCCGGTGGCGGTGGCTGTTGCGATTGCGGTGACGATGAGGCCTGGAAGCGCGATCAATACTGTGAACTGCATCTGGTGAGTAATGCAATCGATATATATATATATAAATATATTTTAATGTTTTTTTTTGATGACAGGCAAATCGCAAGAATCCGTTCGAAAGCGAAATCATAACCACTGCCGTGCTGGAACGAGCCGATATTTGCTTTAGCGCCATTTTGGCATTCTGTGTCAACTATTTGGAGATTGAGCCAAATGCGAGTCTGCAGTGTTTGGACGGTGAACTGGATGGGGCAAGTTTCTGTACGGTGCTGTACAACGATGAGTCGCACACGTTCGATCAGGTGATAAACACGCTGACAAAGATCGCCAAGTGCCGTCAGAAGGATGCCATGGAGATTGTGGCGGCAATTGATCGTGAGGGTCGCGCCGTTGTCAAATGCGATTCGTTTAAGGAGTGCAACGACCTGAAGACGGCCATCGAAAATCAAAATATACCGCCGAGCGGTCTGGTGGCCAATGCCCGGCACAGTCCATCGTTGCGCACATCTGTGCTCCATATTAATTCGGTGGCATGCCAACAATTTGCACTTCAGCTGCTCAGTTGGTTCCAGGAGTTCCTTGTGCGTCATTATCTATTTCGCAAGATGTTCTGCACGCTGATGCAACAGCGGACCGAATCCTACTGCATACGCCACATACTCGAATACGATGTGAAACTATGGAAGACGGCACGCACCTGCTGGCACCGCCTGCTCATCTCCGGCATGCTGATGGAGTACGTGAACAAAGTGGTGCTCGCCCAGGAGTTCGCGCGTCGCTACGCCGGCATTGTTGAGGAGTTCATCAACGATGATCACGATCATTCGTTCTCGATCGTATCGCTAAGCGTGCAGCTGTTCACGGTGCCAACGATTTCGCATTATCTGATCGCCAGGGAGGGCATCTTTGACAAGTTGCTGCACACGTTCTTTCACGTTGCCATCGAGAAGTTTATTAGCAATCGCACATTGCATTTCAGCAAGGATATTGCCAGCATGACCTTCTTCAAGCGTGCCAATTACATACTCTACGATTTGCGCTATCTGCTCAGTATCAAGCCCGGGTTTATCAGTGTTGCTCTGCGCTGCGGCTTCCTTGAAGGTTAGTCACCTCTCCAATGCTAATCCATCCCGTCCCATCCCGTCCCATTTCTTTTCTAATTTCTAATTATGTTTTTTTTTTTTTGGATGTTTTAGGCTGTAAAGCTTTGATGCGTGTGCTGAATGTGATGCAGGGCATGGAGTCGATAACACGACAAATTGGCCAACATATGGACTATGAGCCGGAATGGGAGTGCGCATTCAATTTGCACATCAAGCTGGCCTCAACCATATCGCAGGTGATCGACTGGGCATCCGGCGATGCGAAAATATTGCGCAAACTGTACATTATGACGGTGCGTGCGCTGCACAACAACAGTTTCATTGTGGGCATCGAGGAGGTGGAAGCACGCGAAGTGGCCGGTCACAGTGCCAATTGTCTGGTATATGATGTTTCCACGTTACCGGTTTCCATACACTTGCCGCTGTCACGCTTCTATGCCGGCATCTATTTGCATTTGGGTGCACACGATTTGACCTACGACATGCTGCTGGCCGAGACGGAGGCCATCAATTTGAAATTGACGCCGCGCGAGATTATTGAGCCGGTGCTGTGCACCCAAGCAATGACTGCCCAGGTCGCTGCAGGAATGTGGCGTCGCAACGGCTACTCGCTGCTGCATCAGCTCTATTTCTATAGGAATGTGCGGTGTCGCGTCGAGATGCTGGATAGGGATATCGTTTGCCTGCAGATTGGTGCATCGCTCATGGAGAGCAATGAGTTCCTCATCCATATGCTAAACAAATTTGATATGATCGAGTGGGCACGACCCGATTACGATGAGGGCCTGCCACCAAAGATAGCCGAGGATGAGCTAAATCGCCAGAAGACGATGACCGATGAGTTCCTTGAGCTGCTAATTGTCATAATTGGCGAACGCTGGATGCCGGGCGTATCGCTTATCACTGAGGAGGGTCGCCTTCGCAAGGAGATCATACAGCTACTCTGCACCAAATCTTATTCACACTCGGAACTGTCTCGTGCTCTGCCAGAGTACAACGCTGGCAGCAATGACAGAAGCATCGAGGATGTCATCAAAACGGTGGCCACCTTCAAGAAGCCTATCGGCTCCGAGAGCAAGGGCGTCTACGAGATGAAGGAGCATCTGTACGATGAGTTCAACGTTTACTTCTATCACTACACCAAGGAGGACAAGTCCAAGGCCGAGGAGCAACAGCGCGAACGTTGCAAATCCAAAAAGCAGCTCGTCTGCTGCCCGCCACCAATGCTGCCACAGCTGACGCCGGCCTTCACGTAAGTTCAATATATGCCACAGCGCACTCTCCAAATCTACTACTAATCTCCATCATCTGACTCTCACCTGCAGGTCCATGGCAAACATTTTGCAGTGCACTGTGTTCCTCAGCATCACCACAATGGTCATGGATCGTGCGCTGGACTCGCGCAGCCGCTCCTTCAGCGAGAGTCAGCTGCAAAAGGTACATCAATTTGGATATATACCTGTAATTCAATTTCACACTGACAATTTGCGACTTTTTTTTTAGGTGCTGCATTTGCTGGGCTTTGCCATTCAGGAGGAGCTCAGCGAGCATTATCCGTTCCTCAGCTTCTATGAGCGATCGCAAACATTTAATGTGCTCGATAAACTGGAGGAGCTGGCGCGTTGTCCACACGTAAGTTTGCCAAAACTTGAATTGTGCTTGCACAGAGAGTAATCCTAATTGTTCACTTTCAGCTGGAGGCACATCACGACTTTGTGCTTTGGACCATTAAGCGTTTCAAGGAGCTGCAGGCCAAGCAGGCGCCCAACATGACCTCAACGTCAGCGGCAGCAGCAGCAGCAGCAGCAGCCGCTGCGGAGGCAACAGCATCAACATCAGCAGCGACCTCTTCGAGGGGCAGCAACGAACATGGTGGCGATGATCAGCCGCTCACCTCCGAGCAGCAGGCACGGCTCGAGAAGGAGAATCGGTCACGTTTGGCTTCCGAGCGGCGCGCCAAGATTATGGCCCAAATGCAGAATGCCCAAAAGTCGTTTATGATATCGAATGCCGAAATGTTTGCCAGCACCACAGAAGTGGAAAGAGCGGAGACAGCACCGAAACTGTCCGAAACACCGATGGATTGGGAAGATGGGACCGAATCGCTGGAGGAGCAGGGCGCCGCCGCATTGATGCCGGAGCCAAGCCAAACGGTTGCCTGCCTGGGCGAACGACGCAGCCACTACGAGGCGGTCGACATGAGCTTTAAGTGCATACTCTGCTTCGAGGACTGCAGCATCAGCAGCAGCGGACCACCGTTGGTCAGCTCAGCGTTTGTGCAAACATCGCGGGTCATTTACACAACGCCCAGCGTTGAGGATCGACGACCGGCGATGCACGTCAGCAGCTGCGGTCACGTCATGCACTACATCTGCTGGAAGGAGTACTATAGCAGCGAGGAGTCCAAGGAGCTGCGCCGCCCGCAACGCAATCGGGCCCCGCTCAACCAGGCACTACAAAACGTTGAGTTCCATTGCCCCTATTGTCGCACACTCAGCAACACTGTGCTGCCCGTCAGCGAGGCGTTGCAGAAGTTCTCACCACCGTCGGTGCCAGCGCCTGAGAACTTTATGCCGCTGGACAACTTTGTGGAGACGTTGCGCGTGGCCAGCGTGCTGGCATTGTCCGAAAGCGCAACAAGCACAATTGACAACATGGAGCACTTTGATCTAAGCGCACAGATCATACAAAAGCCGCCACTCCACGCCAACTGGACGGAGGTGATGGACTCGTTTCGCGGCGCTTTACGCAACGCCATGCAATGCCAGGTGCAAGGACAGAGCTCGAGGGATTCACCGATTGCGATTGCGCCCGACCCCGACTTGGAGAAGGTATCGCTGCTATGGGACACCTGCTGCTATACACTGCAGTCACTCGAGGTGTATCAGTTTGCCACACAGAAGCCGCTAAAGGCCGAGATGCCGATGCGGCATCAGAGCTGTGCCAGCTATTTGGTGCGCTCCTGCGCCCTCTACTCATCCACTCTGACAGAGTCGCAGATTAGCAGCCAGCGAAAACAGGGCGCCCAGCTGTACGACACCATTTTCAATCAGAAGGGTAGCAGTGTTCTCGAATGGGACTGTTTCCGCATGCTCGTCCAGCTCAACTTTACGGTTCCCAACCTGTTGATTGCCGCCGATGGTAAGTCCCTGCATCCCTCCATATATATCCATAGCCAAGCAATTAGCTAAACACCTCATTTTGTTTTCTGGTTTATCTATGTCAAATTTAATAATCATTTTCATATGATGAATTTTAGTTACAAAAAATTATTCCTATTGAAACTAACCATTCAAAAAGAAAAAAGGAAATGTTTAATTTATTATTTAAAGCTAGTTTTTTTTTTTTTTTTTGTATATTTGCAAAGAATAAAAAAATAATAAAATTACAATTTAATTGGTTTATGTTTGATAAGCTATAATTAAAAATGTACACAAATGAAAATGAAATTAGCACAATCAATTTAAGCGCACGACAATATCACAGTAGAGCTTCACTAAAACATATTCGGTTTTCCTTTCCTTCTTTTTTTTTTTTACAGAACGCAAAACGATGTTGCCGAGCGGCAGCATGTTTGACTTTTACATACTGCAGACATGTTTCCTGGCCAACATGACCAAGGCGATCATTTGCTTTAACTATGAGAAGGAGGAGGCGCGTCGCCGGGACATCGATGAGGAGCAGCAGTATGTCGATCAGCTGCCAAGTAATATTAGGGACAACATGGCAAACTTCTACTGTAATCACAATCTGGCCTGGCTGCGCTTAGTGCAGCAGGAGAATGAAAGCGATCAGTTGAGCGTACCCACCACGACGTTGGCGCTTCTGGTGAAGTACGTGAAACGCCAGATGAGCTCGTTCCTGCGAAGCGCGTGTCTATTTTATCGCTGCATCACCGATGTTGATTTCCCCGATACCTTTCCCACAGATCAGCCTGATCGGTTTGAGCTGATGTGCGAGTATCTGGGGCTGGAAACACAGTTGGACGTTTACTTTGACATGGAATCGGTGTTTCCGACAATTATGCAGAGTTTCGCATCGCATCCGCAAATCGTTAGCAAATTCCTCAAGGAACGTCCAACCAACGATTCGGCGATGATGACAGATGAGCCACTGGCGGCATCATCGGAATCTGAATCGAAATCGGAATCGGAATCGAAATCGGAATCGAAATCGAAATCGGAATCGCCAACGCCAACACCAACGATAGTGCCATGTCAGCGTCCGTTGCCGCATCTGGTGACGCTCTACGATGACTACAGCGATCTCATCAACAGCGTCTCGGACATCTTCTGTCCAAACAATGAGCGCGAGGAGATGAAAACGCCGACAATGTGCTTAATATGCGGCAAAATACTCTGCGGCCAATCGTACTGCTGCCAGCCGGAATTGGGCAGACAACAGGTGGGCGCCTGTACGCATCATGCCCACTACTGCGGCACCGAAGTGGGCATCTTTTTGCGCATCCGCGACTGTCAGGTGGTGTATCTGGGCAGGGCGAAGGGATGTTTCTTGCAGCCACCATATCTGGATGAGTATGGTGAAACGGATCAGGGATTGCGACGCGGCAATCCGCTTCGACTGTACAAGGCTGCCTACGATCGCATCTTTCTGCAGTGGCTGGGACACAATCTGCACGAGGAGATCGCCCGTCTCAACGACAACGCGAGTGTCACCGTAACACAGTGGCACCACATGTAGTCCGCATACAGCACCCACAACAGACCCACAACAGACCCACAAGCCCAACAAATCTAACTAAACAAATATATATATATCGATGATGATGAATATTTACAGCTACAGTCAATGTGATTATTACATACTAAAATTAGGAGAGCATATAAATAATATTGTTTAAGCATTTGAAAAGTACGTGCCCTGTACCCCCACCACGCCTCCGGCCGGCACCTATCCACGATCTGTCGCATACAAATCCAAATTGCAAATGAAAGCATTCTATCAGCACCACCCCCTCCCCCACCCCCCTTTGATGCGTATTTGTCTGTTGTTGTTCTCTTATATATTTATGTATATAACTAAATATACATAAACATATAAATAGATATATATATATATATATATATATATATTAAATTTTTTTTTTAGCACGGTTAATTTTTTTTTTTTTTTAATTTTTTTTTTTTTTTAATTTTTTGTAATACTAAAGAAAACTTGTAGACAAACTTTATAAGCAGACCGATGGCTGTTGCTCCTCTTGTTGTTATAATTAATACGATGGAATTAATAATAAACAATTGTAGAACATACATCAGGCATAAGCTCTATATATATATATATATATATATATATGAAAATTAACTGGAATTTAAAGGACAGTTAATCCCCCATCCCTGAGACGAAAAATGCCATTGGAAAGGCCATTGTCAAAACCCGCTTGAGAAACAAATCTTTGTCTCTTTGCGTGTTGTTAATTGCAAAAGTTTTTTTTTTTTTTAATTTTTTGTAATACTAAAGAAAACTTGTAGACAAACTTTATAAGCAGACCGATGGCTGTTGCTTCCCCAGTTGTTATAATTAATACGATGGAATTAATAATAAACAATTGTAGAACATACATCAGGCATCAGCTCTATATATATATATATATATATGAAAATTAACTGGAATTTAAAGAACAGTTAATCCCCCATCCCTTAGACGAAAAATGCCATTGAAAAGGCCATTGTCAAAACCCGCTTAAAAAAAAAAAAAAAAAAAATATATATATATATATAAAAATATATCTTTACATTTGTGGATTTTGTTTGAGCAATAATTGCCTTTCCCTAAACATGCCACCCTTTCCCCCAACTTATATATTACATACCCACACACACATATGTATATCGGTGAGATCGCCAGATTCCGAATTGGTTATATAGGCTAAGGCATCAAAATGGGTGACAACAAGCAATTATAATAGCAACAAGAGAATGTAAGAGCAGCATCAGACATACTAAAATAGTCGAGTCATCTTTACTTTATCAATATACTTATATATATATATATATATATATATACACATACATATATAATATATGCGCATACAACACACAAAAACAAAATGCACTACACAAACCACAGACACAATTCTTTTTATGTATTGTATACAACAAACAAAAGTGTTAATTATTGAATGTATTTCAAATTAAAAAAAAAACAAAAAAAAATAATATGGAAATAATGAAGAAATTTCATGTATTCGATTGTGAGTAAAAAAAAAAACAACCAACTACAAATAAATGCATAATTTGCTACATATTTGATGATATCAAAATAATTGCGGGCAATTTACATGTAAACCCTATTAAAATGAAAAAAAAGAAAAAAAAAAAACAATGGATAGGATTAGCTAAGATTAGTTTAAATTTGATCTACAGACAAGTTGGCTTAGATGAACAATTACTCAAAATTGAGAAACACAAATGCAAATGTTTTAATGCTTGGAAAATGGTTGAGTTTTTAACAGAGCTGGATTCGTACACTTGAAAACCTATTTTCAAGTACATATAAAATTTAACATGTTAACATAAATAAAATTCATATTTTCTGATACAGGATTTGAATGTTTGGTATTTAAATTTGATATATTACTATATGATGTATTACTATCATTATCAGAATTATCTGCATCAGTTTATTGATAATACGTACCTGGGATCGGAATTCTCTTCCAACCTTCTTTTCATATTCATGTATATTAAATATATATACTCTTGATCAGCATTACTAGGCGAGTCGATATAGACAGGATCGTCTCTCTGTTTGCTTCCATGCGAAGACAGATAGTACAAATATATATATATATATGTATATATATATTATATATATCTGTCATAGCAATCTTCAGTTGAACAATGATTTTCTCTACAAAGTTGTTTAGGCTTTGGTTTTTCTATTATTAAATAATGAGCATTATTGGGGAGCTTGTGGATAATATTAATAGGAATTATTTATTTTGGAAAGCAGCTAATCGCAATCGTTATCGTTATCGATTAGTATGGCATACAATTCCATGTATTCCGTGTGTGTACAATTATGTGTGCATTAATATGTATTTGTGTATATGTATATAAATTCATAATCCTAAATAATAACTTGTAACTGCTATGCAATCCCCCAGCTACCCGTCTCCAAACCCCTTTGGTCATTGCAATCATGGCATTTAAAAAAACTAGTAAATACCCAACGTATAATGCGCATTTTTCTAAATATTGGTCTATTTTGGTTTTGTTTATTTTTTTTATGTACAACTTTGGACTAGATGCTGTTTAAAAATATTAACAGCCCTGCAAATAATCCAAGTAACAAAAAAAAAAACAAAAAAAAAAAAAGAAGGAAATTAACAAATGGTATTTCTAAAGATTATGCGCTATAGATAAGAATACTCTATGATTTTAAATCGAAGTAAATACGACGCCATCTGATAAGTTAATAGCCAAAAGCGACCGTTAATTAGGTGAAGTACAAAATCCATTTTTTTTTTGTTTTTTTTAGTCAAATTCAATGCGGCAAGCGAAAAATCTCTTTTTTCTCTCTCCTCTTCTCAATTGCCCACTCGCCATCAACCCGTCTCTCAATAGATATATATATATACATAGACATATATATATATATATATATATATATATATAGATATTTAAATGTGCAGGGTTACGCCTGGCATGGAATCGGAACCGGATGCGGCCGGAGGGATGAGCAGATCCTTGGCAGATGTTGGCGGCTCCACATCCTTGGGCTCGACCACATTGACAACGACGCAGTCGGCGTAGGGCGGCGGTGGCATATCAAATTTAACAACACTGTCATAGCTCGGCGGCATTGTGTCCACAACGCGCAGCACATCATTGTGCGAATTGATCTGCAATATGGTCAGATCATATTATCAGATATATATATATATATATATATATATATATATGTGTGTGTGTGTTGGTATACTTACGTGACGCAGTGTGCCACTGCCGACACGATTGCCGGCTTCATCGATGGGACCGGCCCAAATGCAGACGCCCATGCGATGTGTGACATAGCCACAGATGATGACGCTAATAACCAGCATCGCAATGCCAAGGGCAAAGACCACCCAGCGTGAATCGGGATTTTCCTGCATATCGTGCAGATTCTTCTCCAGCTGCAGGGCGCACATTATTAGAATCGGCACGGCCAGCATTGCTACCAGTATATCGACAATGGGACGCTTATTGCCAGTCGAAGCACGGCGCATAGAACGCCCAAAACCCAACGGTGATTCAGCGGCGGAGCGCGAGGATCCAAAGTTCTGGATGCTGCTGTTCGGAGTCAAAGTGGAGCGGGCCACAACAGTACTCTGATTCTGTAGCACCATGCTGAGAGAGAGAGAGAGAGAGAGTAAATATAAAATAGGAAGAATCAGAATATTTATAAATTTATTTATTTACCAATATATAGAAATCATTTCTTTACAAACTATTTTTTATATAGATATGAAATGAATTTTCTGAATTTTGAACAACTTCTCGAAGCACCCGTCGATAATATGATTATTTTGATAAACTCAAACGTTAATTCACAAAACTTAAAAAAAATTTAAATATTCAAATTAATTTTTGTACAATAGCCAAAAAAAAAATGATATTGATATTTGTTTTTAGAAAAGTTTTTTACACAATATAAAATATAAAATTGTATCCATTTGAAGCATTCAAGAAATGCCTTAATAAAATGTTACTAAATCAAAATTGATGTTTATGGAGTTTATATATCTCATTGGTATACCTGGACTCAAAATATTCAGTTAGCAATACGTCGTAAAGAGCTCGCATTTTGCTTTGACTTCTGATTGGTTTTGGACTCTTTGATTGTTCGCTTTTTATTGAGATCAATTAAATATTTTATGATTGCTTTGTTCAATTATTTCAATGTGAAAACTAGCCGAGTCTTTGGTGTCTTCTTAATTTTTGTTGCTGTTTCTGATTGAGTTTCAACGTGACAATTAATTGTTTAACCTTGTTTTCTATGGCAAATGTGCGAAAACAAGTTACAATTTTCAGATCAAACCGTTCTGTATAAAACTGGGAGTTAAATGTTTATGATAATCGCGTTATACGACCAACTTGAAACCATTTTAATAAGTATCAATAAATCACAGGTTGACTGACAACTGATCAACTTTTGATTTATGTCTCATTTGTAGGAGTTGCGTAACGATTTGGGAAATTTGAGCGACCTTCGTTTGATATGAAAATTGATTGGAAGACAGAAATCGCTTAAATTAAAATTCACTTGAAGTTTTTTTTTGTTATTCTGCGGATTCCCAATAACATTTGCAGTCGAGCCGCATTGTTATAAGTGATAAATTGGAAAACTTGTAAGCTGCAGTTGCACTTTTAATTTGTTTGGTATTCGTCTTCCAAATACGAAGAATAAGTCAAGAAATCCATTTTAGATTCGAAGAAAAAATAAGTTGGAATGTATTAAAACAGTTGTTGAATATCTTAATAAAACTTGTACATTTGATTAATAATATGTTCGTGATATTTTTTTATATTCGTTTGAAGTTATTATTTGATTGCTTTTATTGCTATTGAAAATTGATTTCTATCGATATTTTCAAAACGATGCCAGTTTTCGCCAGAAATTAAATATAAACCTGAACAAGAATATATATACTTGATGGGGTTGGATGTTTACTTTTGTTTACTTTTGTCGCAAGTATGCTAATTGAAACTGTCCTATTGAACGTGGTCAAGTTCAAAGTTGCATTTTCAAGCTATAAAACTATAGTGTCTGATACAAAGTAAGCCGATTCTAATTGAATTAATTTAACTTAAAGAAAAAAATAAATATATTCTAAAATATATTTATATGAAATGAACATAAATGCAAATAATAAAAATAACATCAAACACCTGCGGCGTATACGTAATATGCAGCAGCACCGGCAGATGCACGGCTGAATTGCTTTCCGGCGCTAAGTCGAACAGGTTGGCAAGACACTCATAGAGTGCGGGGGAGAGGGAGAGCGTGTCTACATGCATTTAGCATTTGCGATGGCCGATTTGCATCTGTGCTTCACAAGATTTTCGCATGCACTTGTGGAGGGGTAGCCGAAAGCATTATTGCCACACTCAATTAATTCTACATTTATTGACTGAACTCATTAGAAATGGAAACACGGCTATGACGATGCTTTGAATACTCTATTTAACAGGCAGAACAGAACCGGCATTCGCAATCAAGTCGTATTAGCCATGTCCGTCCGTATGAACCAGTTGTTCTTAGCAACTTTGTAAATCAAGTTTAGTTTATTTTATTGATAACTATTCACGTTTTGAAAATATAATTTCAAATCACTATGCGATAGCAATAAAAGCTACAATTTTATATTCCCACTGATATGGATTATAAGTAACCGGCTTTATTATTGATTCATTTTAAAATATTTCACAGATTTTGTTTGGTTTTTTTTTGTTTTTTAAACGTAGAATTTTGAGTTTTGAAACAAACAGGAACCACAACTTTTAGTTTTGAAGCACCAAGACGACACCTGTTAATTAAAACTTGGGGAAACACAGGCAACAACCTCACCGGCCAAATGCAAAATCATAACTGCATAAGTGCATAAGAAAGCGTTCAAATGGAAAAGTGGCAAGCGGCAAACTGAAGTATAGAATAAAAAAAATTTGTCAACGGCAAACGACGAGTGGCGAACGAGGCTCCACCAACAACAGCAACAACAATAGCACACTCCATATAGTGTGTTACACACACACACACGCACACACATACACACATATATATTGTTGTAATTGACAGGTATGAAATGTAAATGTTTCATTTGGCCCGTTCCGCCTTTGTCTTTGCCATTTTGTTTGCTCTTGGCTCAGTCATTTTTTTCTTGGACTAACCGGTTCGCACAGCCCACAAGATGCACAATTTTTTAATTCACAGGCACGAACACAAAAAGAGACAAAAAGAGAGTAAGTTCTAAGTTATATGCGCTCTAAATTGGTCGCACCCCCAACTCAGACAGACACCAACGATTATATTACTTCTATGTACGCCTCAAGATTTGAACATGTCATGAAGATCACGGCAAAACCACATCTGAGTTGGCTTCAAAATAATGTGCATACTTTTTTTCCAGCTTCTTCTTCTTCTTTTTTGTTCCAACAATAGAGAGAAAAGTGTCTGTTATAATATTATGTGTCTTTATAATATGTTAGTCCATCCCTGACAAGAACAAGTCTAGGCTAAGAAATAATTTAAATATTGTTTATGATCAAATTTTTGTTAAACTGATTGCTAAAAAAATTAAACCAATTATTTAAACCACAAATATATTATTTAAGATTGACTCCTCTTGAATGAATCATTTTACTTTTAGAAATTATTAATTTTAGAACACTTGCCAATTGTGCAATTTAATTTGAGATTAATTATTATTAATTTGAGATTTTAAATGAAAGCAATGTTCTAATATGAAAAGTAAACCTTTGTCAGTCTGAAAAGAACCCATAAGTCTAGGGTAAGTTTTTTTTTTGTATCTAGATGACTAGATGAATTCAAGGAATCATTTAAATATTGTTTATAAATCTGATTATTAAAAAACTAAAACCAATTATTTAAACCACAAATATATTATTTAATATTGAATGCGTTTGAATGATTCATTTTGATTGGTTTTATACTTTTCATATACATTATTACTTTTAGAACACTTGTCAATTGTGCACCTTAATTTGAGATTAATTATTATTAATTTGAGGTTATAAATGAAATCAATGTCGTTAGACGAAAAGGAAACATTTGTCAGACTGTTTTTAGGAAAGAAATTCAAGTGAAAATCGACTGATAACATTTTCTTCATTGTTTTTAAGTGGCTATTCCCAAGTTGTCTCTGGTCAGATGGAATGCTATTAATGGTCAATTGTGGTGATTGGTTTTGGCCAGAGTTGAGTGGCAGCCGGCAACAGTTAGTTTTGTGGAAAGTCAGCTGCTGCAATTGCAATTGCAACGCGAGCCTCTTTTCATATTCATATTATTTCAGCTGTTTGCAGCTTTGACCTTGAGTCAGAGCAAAACAAACGCTGATGATGATGATGATGATGATGATGAGCATTTGCTGTCGTTCTTTTTGTAGACCAGGCAGCAGGGCGGGGCAACAAGTTGCACGTCTCAGCTGTGGGAGCGCGTGATTTTCATATTCATTTGTTTAGTGCGCCTTTTTTTTTTGCTGTGTACTCTCGCATTTGGTGATAAGATTTGCGCGAAAAATGAAGCAACAGATGAGGCAGCAGATGAGGCAACAGCTCTGCCAGACTCATTAATTACAATTGCAGTTGCAATTCTCAAAGATAACATTTGCTTGGCTAAATGAATGACCGTAGATACGAGTCAGCTGCTGCTGATTACTTCTGCATACAAATAGATACAGATATAATATCTGAACAAGTAAAAATATTTATTCGTTGTCAATAGCAATTTCATTAGGCGAGAATCTTGACTGATAAGGCCATGCCACTTATGCAACTGCAACTGCAACAGCAATGGCGACGACGATTTCGATACTTTGACTAAATTAACTGGTTAAAAGTTATAAACAATAACAATAACAATAAAATACTCGATTTGCATTTGAATGTACTTTCAGATTTTTGGGACAACGTCGCGTATACTTAACATAAATTGTATTAAAAATTTAGTACTCAGAGTAAGACACTAAGTGACTAATTGTGAAATTATATTCGACTCGTTAAGTTAAGCCCTTTGGCCATTTATTTGTTCACCAGGCCTAATAACAACACATATATATATATATATATATATATATAATTGATAAACGATCTCTCTCAGAGTTGACTGCTGGCAGCAGGCGACGCAACTTCCGATTGCAGTCTGTGTTTATATTAATGCACTTGCCCAGACATATTTACAAATATAGAATTTAGCCTGATGTAAACATTAGAACAAAGGAAGAACAAATTCGTTAAGTTTCAATCAGATGTTAATTGTATTTCAATATCCGTCTAAGCATTACATAAATATATAAATCGCATTTGCTCTTTGTGAAATTAAATTCTACACAACAATTGAACAGCTTTGTCAATTTATTTATTTATCGCTAAGTAATGCGACACATATACATATATACATTGGATAGACATACATACATACATAAATTCAATTCCAACTGTTCTAAACATTGGGACAGAGAGCCAATTGGAATTGGCTGCAAATTGCAAAGATTATTCGACAAAGTCAAAGTCTTCTTTTAGCCTTTTAATGATTTTGGCCTTCTTTTCTGTTTTTTCTTTTTATATTGAAAATGGCATCTTCAGTTCATAAAGATTGTTGGTAACGTTTAACGATTAGGTCAACACTAAATTGTTTTTTTTTTTTTTTTTTTTTTTTTGTTATTTATTTTGCGTAATTCTAGATTCTCTTCGATCAAAGTTTTTCGGTGTTATCTAAGTTATATGCAAATATTACAATAAAAATTAATTGTAGATGGCTAAATCGACTTGGCGAAGATGTTACATAATTTTGCACACTTTGTAAACCGAATAAGCAATATTTTTAAATGAAAAATATAAATGAGGCATTTCAACCAGCATTTTAATCTTAAATGAAAAGTATTGATTCAGCTGAGACTCTATTGTTGACTTCAAATTGTTGAAAAGCCACCGACTTTAATTAATTAATTCAGTTGACACATTCGATTGCATTGCAGTTTCATTCATGAATTATAAAAGAGCAAATGAATTTTCAGCTGTCGATTTCCACTTGGATGCGGCTGCCTAATAAATGTATGTAATACGTAATATATACTTTTAATGTATGTACATTTACATATATAGTTGATGATAACTGATGCTGTTGTTGTTGTTGTTGGTATAAGATTAGCAATTGCGGACAAGGGCAAGTGAAAAACTTCCTTGGCTATCTTTGAAGCGGTCATCAAAATGTCAGAGCTCTAAACAACTTTGACAAATTGTCCATCATAAAAGTGGCTTAGGATATCTGACAACAGTCCAAAACAACAACAACAACAACAGCAACTGACACACAGCTCTAATTAAATTCACATTACCAAATAACGAGCCAGAAAATTTCCTGTCAATTTAGAATTTAAATTCAATTAGAATATTCGCATAATCTATGCAAATATGCTAATTAATTGGCCATAAGCATGTCAGGCAGCTTTTGCAAATTTCGCTCTTATTTAATATTTTGGCATTTGTTTTTTTTGTTTTTCTGTTCGGAAATGGCTTTCAATGCAGTTCTGTTTTTTTTTGAAATACTTCTTGTCTTGGCTTGCAATTTCAGTTGGCAACCTTCGGCGCAGGTGTCAAGCGCAACGCGTTCCTCAAGACGCGATATCAGCAATTTGCATAATATTAAAAACCAAAAATAATTAAACATTAAACACACTCAATCTGCTCGTTATGACCGACTTGAAGATACCTTAATAAACTTCATAAATATATATATATATATATATATATATATATATGGATTAAGGTCGCAAGTTGCAGCAGTTATATTTTGTTTTAGCAACTATATGTAAAACCTATAAATATATAATGATTATATGTAATTATCAGTGACATGGATATTATATCGCCAATCGCATTAATGTTATTACCTTTAACATTTAAATAACTGAATATTGGCCCTGAGTTTGCATTGCAAAGGTTGTCGCTTCCATTGCGTATTATATACACATATATATATATATATATATTTTTTTTGTAATCACAACTTAAGCGAAAATAAAAAAAAAAAAGCAAAGCAGTAGCCGCAACAATATTGACTTTAAAGCAATTAACAAAACGGGGTTTTTCAACTGATAACAACAAATTCAAAAGTGTTTGCCAAATACCTCAACAGTTACGCTGAAAGTCATCCCAATTATGGCCAACTAATGCAAATGCATTTCGCAACTAGGCTAGAATATTTCGCCTTATCGTTTGTAAATTTATGTAAATATTAATTATTTACAACAATCCCAAGCAGCGATTGTTGCCGGGCAAAATAATGCTTATCAGCTGCATTTGTGTGCCAAGTCTGAGAAGATTTCGAAATAAAATTTCAACTAATGGGTTTTTGTCACAAAACAGTCAGCTGAAAAAAGTACCATATTGATTTGAAAAATTTATTGTAACATGTCAGAAATATTAGAAATTTACAGACTGACTCAATAAAGAAATATTCCCATTTCTGGATAAGTGTGAAAAAGTGCTTCGTTCGAATGAGAATACCCAGAATTTATCAAGTTCACAAAAGGTTTTCAAAACATTGAACATTTTTTTTCTTTCGTATGTTTGTTGTGGCTGACAACATGCATTTTGTGCAACATATTCATATTTATGTGGCTGCTTGTGTTCGGCGCGTGTCTGGGGCAACATAAATTGTCTACAAACTGATAACAAAAACAACACAAAAAAAAAAAAGAAAACGAGAAGAAGAACAACAACGTTTCTGATATCTACAATAAGACACAAGACAATTGCGACTAATTACGAGGCGGCAAAAATGAACGAACACAACTTGAAATGTGGCCCAGTTTTTTGTAGTTTTTAGTTTTTTTTTTTTTTTTTTTTTTTAGATGTATATACAAAGGCGAAGACATATGGAATAAGGGGATTGGGCGGGGAGGATTATATAGATTTTACTTTAGATGAGTTTTTGAAAATTTTAAAATTATTTGACTTGTGTGAAAACATAAGAAATGGCCTCATTTTCAATTAAGGGGTTCCCCTGTGATAATGTCTTGTGATTGCCATAAACCCTGAAACGTGATAAAGATAATTATTTGGTCAACCAAACCCTGCCCCCCATTTGCGAGACGTTGAATCCGCCCTTGTTCCCATATGTAACTGTAAGTCTGTGTGTGTGTGATAGCACCCCATATTGCAGGGGTATATATATATATATATATATATATGTATATATATTTGGTTGGTTAAGGCGTGGCTGGGTTGTGGGAACAGCATTAATGCATTAATTGATCGCCGTGCCGCTTTTTATTGTCAGTCTTGGAATGGCACATCAAATTTGTTGGCGTTGCCGCATTTTGATTGACTAAATGACGCATCACTTCATGGGCGGAGCGGGGCGGCATTTTGGGATCTATTGAAAGAAGAGCTGGCAAATTTGCTGTAAGAGTTTCAGACGATGTTATTTTCTTGATGTGGATGTGGATGCTGTACGCGTTACTCCCAGTTCCTGTTTGGTCACGTAGTCATTTGACAATCATTGGAACTTGTTGTTGTTGTGGTGGTTGTTATATACAGACAAACACAAGCATATATATATATATATACATATATGCATATATTACTGTATTTTCCTTTTGTGATATGTACACATTTTGTTTTTAATTGATTTGTTTTTATATATTTACTTTTTTGTTTTTCGATATATATGCTGCTGCTTCTGCTGGTGCTGTCGCTGTCGCTGTTGTTGTCGTTTAGCTGGACTATGTAAGAATATACGAAAATCAGAAATTCTATATATAGAAATCAAAAGCAAAAATACGAATGCAGACAGCGATTTTTGTTTGTTTTTGATTTACTGATGTTTTTCTCTCTCTCTTAATTCTATTACTTTTTACTTATAGTATTTTAAATTTGTTGTTATATATATATATGCCATAAATGGTGCATATTATTGTTATCGATAAACGATAAGATAAGGCACAGAGTACGATAAAGATTGAACATTATGTGTGCTAATTAGCTAAGCAAATATACAATTCTCTATTGACTAAGCAATTTGCATTTTGTGTAATATTTTCAATAGATCCTCAATGGGTCCACCTGCCAGCCCCTATGCACTATGCACAAATCGATCGATATTTATTAAGACATAAATATTTGTATAAGCAAAATGTGTTTTCGTTGTTCGTTGTTGCTGCTTATCGCAGCTGAGTCTGAGGAGTCGCCGTGCCAATCAGTGCTAAATTGCCTTACTGATGCTTCACCCCTGACCTACCCCCGTCATAGGCCTCCCCTCCCCCCCCCCCCACCATCATCACACCCTTCCAACAACAGCACACATGAAGCAATTTATTTATAGCGCATACACACAATGGAAATAGCAATAGAAATAACAATGAAACAGCAAAAAGAGCAAAGAATTAAAGCATGTTTATGTTTGCTGAATGTTTCTTTTTATACCCTGCACACCCAATTATCAATCATTTAATGGGGTATAACAAAATCAATTAGCAGATCAAGCTCATAATTTTTTCAATTTAATACATTTACAATCCATCAAAAAGCCGGGAACAGAAAATTTGGAAAGGAGGTCATCGTTGAACATTCACTAATCCAATTTGGGGCGGACACCTCTCGCCTGGAGTTCGCACGGCTGAGGGTCTTGAGGGGAGTCGGCCTATTGGCAACAGAGCATCAGCATTCGGACTACTTTATTATTTAGCTGCTAATTTAACGATCGTTAATTAATAATGAAATTTAGATGAGAGCAAATCGACTCCGGTCTGCCGCTTGCCCAACTCATTTTGCTGATATTTCTTGTTTTTTATTTCTTATTTCTTTTTGTTTTTTGTTTTATTCCACATTTGGTTTTGTTTTGCATTTTTTTGTGTTTTGCTTTCATTCGCTACTCACTTAAAATTGTTTTGGTCTCCTCTTCGCTGTGTTCTTGCTCGCGCTCTTTCCTCCTTTATTTGTTGTCTCTCTCGAAGTTCTCCTGTTGTTGGCGTATTTTGGTTTTTGCGTTTGCGTTTTCGTTTTCGCTTTCACTTTCACATTTGTATTTCAAGGAACACAGCAAACAAAAAGAAAAAATCACACTCAACAAATAAAATCACAAACACCAGCAACAAATCGAAAACTTTGAAAAATGTTTCAACGTACAAATTTTTGAACACTCGTTTTGTGTTTGTTTTTTGGTTTGTGTTTGGGAGAAGTGCTTTGATTATTTTGGATTGGTGTTGTGCGGCAGTTTGTGCTGCTGTTGTTGTTGCTATTATTGTTGTTGCTGTTGTTGTTGTTGTTGAGATCGAAACCGTTGGCATAAATGCGCACACATTCATATATATTCAGCTTCACCTGCTTGCGGCGTTTGCAATGCGCTTTGTGGCAAGTTGAATGCACTTTTTGGCAAATCGCATCGGCATCAAATGCGACTGCCAATTGAGAATTGCGAATGCGAAGGGGTTTCCGAATGCGGATATGAATGAAGATTGTATCTCTTGAATTCTATCTATCTGTGCTGTCGCTGATGCTGATGCTGCTGCTTCTGCTGCTGCTTCTGCTGATGCTTCTGCTGATGCTGGTGCTGGTGCTGGCTCTGGGTGTACTCGTTTTGCTTTTGGCTGAGCCAAAGATTGTGATCCTCGCTGCCGCACTCAAAGGCCACACGCCAGTGAACCATTACAACTCTGGCTGCAATTGATTGCCCCTCGGGCTATGGCCACAATAAGATTTGTTCTTCTTGTTCCACTGCAACTATTTCGCTTGCTTGGTGGATTCAATCTGGTTGCAGCAAATGGGCTAGTTTTCTTTAAAGCCAGTTCAAGTTGAATGCCAGCAGCAATTGTTTGTGTGTGTTTTTGTTTTTGTTTTTTTTTTTTTTCCTACCAGTTTGCCGACGACTGTTAAGGATCTTCAGTGGGCTTTGAACTTTAGAACATGGCAACGGCCATAGCAACGGCAACAAAAAACGACACGACGTATACGTGACGACCGGTCTTTTGGGATGCGCTACATAGAACCGATATGGTACCGATATGGAGGCGGACAACTTGGATTTTGTCTTTCGATCGATCGAGCAAGCGATTCTCTTTAAAGATTCTTAAACTGAACTCAACTCAACTCAACTGAACTTAACTGAACTGTTGGCTAGCAGCGTTGAGCAGCAACTGTTCGCGTGAATCGCACTCTGTCGCTTTCGCAAGCATTGTCGCTGTTGGCTGCCGCCGTCAGACAACGACGACGTCGCCGACGCCGACGCCGACGCTAACATCGACGTCGACGTCGACGAGATTCGAAGATGCTGCCACGACCCGTCGACGCACAGTGGGCGCTGTTCACTGTTTTCTTCCCCATAAAGTATATATATTTTCTTGATCAGCATTACTAGCCGGTTCCATATGGCCATGCTGTCTGCCATGATTTTGTATAACCAGAACTTTTTCAATAATACAGCTGTCTTTTTTAAACTTATTTTAGCAAAAGGCTTAAATTTAAATGTCGATAGACTACCGACTGTGATCTGTGTTGTTTCAAAGATAAAAAGCTAATGGGTATTTTTAATTCAAGCCACGTCTCACACATTATAATAATAAATAATTCAAATTAACTACACCTTACACATCTCAAGCTGAGTCTTATCATACTGATGTGCTGTGGGGCAGTGCCCTCCTCCCAAAAAACTCTTGGTTCTTGTACCTAGTGAATTGTTATATTCGAAATCATTTAAATATATGTAAATATTAGATATATATTTCGATGTAGAACATTTTATATCTATCCATATACTTGTAAAGCTTAAATCAAGTCCAATAGCTTTAGATTATTTTGTTCCATATTTTTATATTGTGCAATTGGGGCATTGACGCCACAGTGTGCCAGCGACGTCGCAATCAGCTGATGGTCGTTGACTGAGTGAATTGAGCTAGCCCCTCGCACTCTCCCTCTCTCTCACTCTCTTTTTTATAGAGCGATGTGCGTATTTTATTTATTTATTTGTATATATTTTGCTCTGCTCTTTTAGCTGCTGCTCTCGGGACATATACATATACATATAAATATACATATTCATATAGATACAATACATATTTGTGCATACTTCTCGCCGAGACACTGATAATAGCCTTATCTGATTGTCAAGTGACACATTGAGGTGATGATAATGATAAGGATGATGATATGCTAACACATCTTCTTTACTACCCGCACACTCTATAACGGGAATCTGAGTACTGTGAAAAATAAACGAGTTTTTTATTGCACAAGTTTCAGAGAATTTTCAAAATACAGCCTCATACAATAATTATAATAATTGATAATGATTTTCTGAATTGTAAGTTTTGCAAACTAATGCATAAAATCTGTTTTGTTCAGTGTAAGAGACGTTTGTAATTGTAGTTTTGATGCAAACTGCTGGATAAGAGTTGGTGCTGGGGTTTGCGTGGTACAGTGGCAAAAAGAAGCAGCAATCTCTGCTCCAGATATGATATTACCCAGCCAGATTGTAAACGTACCGCGTTCCATGTGAACTGATGCATTTGCATATAGAGCACTCTGCGAGCTGTGCTTATCCACAACACTTTTAATAGTTCAACAAAATTGTGCTAAGCTTCGAGTACATAAATAAAACAATATTTTGCTGTCAACAGCAAGTCTGTAAATAATTGTTAAAGCTATGATAATAATGCTTCGGGGAAAACCTTAAGATTAAGCTGGAATTTTTGGTCTATAAAAAATATTGACCTTGAAATTTAATTCTAATAATAATAGTAAATGATTTTGGTTAGCCACAATATTTGGTTAGCCACTTTTTAGTCATATGCTTTGACATCGAAAATTTTAAATTATAACATATGCATTTATATATGTTAGGAAAGGCTGTCGAACCTTGAATCACCTAGCAGATAAATTGTGTAATCAATTATAATTCATCGTTTTTTATTTGAAAAATTAAACATAACTTTTCGTTGTCGCATATATTCAATTTTCTTACTTGTCTTTTATCTAGTAATTTTGCAACTGCATTTTTTTAGTTAACTAATTTTTTTTATGTGCTATGCAACGATGTAAATATATATATATATATATATATATATATATATACCTTAGTATATTAATGATGTATTAATAAATTTATTAATGAATGAAAATTAATGATTTTAGCACTTCAGTTTTTTTTTTAATTTTTCCGTTTACACTAGAAAGTCACTGATTTCTTATTGATACCGTAATGAAAGAGTATCAAAATTCATTCAACATATTTTGGTTGAACTTTTTAAAAGTCTGTCTATATACTGATTTTCTTAATAGGAAGACACCAAAATAGCACAAAGTAAAATATTTAATTTTTAAAATATTTTTATATGCGTTGTTACTTCAAGTGTAAATACAAATATTTGTATAGTTGGCTTAGATGATGATAATGCAAATATAAATTTTTTATTACTAACAGTTTTATTCGGCATGCCACAAACTGTCGCTTTAAACCGTTTACAGTTATAGCCAAAATTAAATGGGTAGCATTTAAATGAATTTTGAATTTGCCGTTGAGTAGGCTTAAAATTAGGGTTTTTATTCCACAATCTGCCGTTATTTGCCTTTGACTTGGGCAAGATGATAGATTTCTAGCTAATTTCATTTGCCTGACAATCTGCAAATGTGTTTTTTTAGTTTAGTATGTAAAACGTGATCGGAACCAAAGCTGTAAATTTGCTTGTTGCTACTTTGCAAATTGAATTTGTGGCTTTACATTTGCCGTGTCACGTTCGGAGCCTTATCGGACCCCGACTATAGCCAATCAGAGCAGCATAAGCCCAGCAGCCCAGTTCAGTCCAGTAGTCTCCACAATCTGCAAATTGGTAATTCCGCTCACGAGCCCTGCATCAATTAGATAACTGGCTTAGCCTGGCTAGAGCCACGCGCAGATAACTTGGCTTAATTTATACACATTGATAAGACATTTGAACTTTATGGACCAGCACTGCGAACGGAAATGTTTAGAAGCAGCAGCAGCACCACTGTCATCGTTGTCATCGTTATCGTTATCAATCCGTATTAGGCTTATCTATCTGACTAGGTAAACAACGCAATCAGACAACAACAGGCAACGCTGATTCCAACAATGCTTCCATCACAAACCCGTCTCGTCGTTGCCCGATTTCAATGCTGGCCAAAAGACAAAAAAAAACAAGAAGAAATAAAAGAATTAAGTTTATTTGATTATGGTCTAAAAAAGATATGCTAAAAATAATATCATTATAAAGATACACAATCCTTTTGAGTCTGGCCAACAACCAATCTTTACCAAAAATTTACTTTCCATATTTAAAATTAAGCTAATATCATAATAAGTCTCCAATTTGATTTAAAGCTTATATTCCCAAATTTGAACTTTGCTCCTTTTTTTCCCCAAATTGTTAAATAAGATTATTTTTGTAGATCTACCAAATCATATCACAAGATACAATCAGGCGTTGTGTGGTGCAAATGTTTTTTATTCAATGATAACAATTACTTTTGGTACATATTTATTTTTGCGTCTACCACTTTTTATTTTATATTTGTTTAAGTTTTAAGAATCATGTGTTGGTTTCCTCATTCAATTCACACCATCGCCAAAAGCACAATCTTCTCCAAGAGATGTTAAAACATTTGAATTCTGCTACCCTGAAGAGAAAAAAACAGAGAAAGAGAGAGAGAGAGAGAGAGCGAGAGAAAGAGTTGTGTAAACATCGGATTGTTGTTAGTAGTTGGCGTTACAATTCAATTTTTGTTTAAATTGTGCCTTTATTTATTTATTGTGTCTCATCAAAACAATTTACAATAAACGCAAAACGCAAAACGCTTGCATTTAATCGATATTTTTGCTAGCCTAAGAATTCGCAATGTACGATTACCCAAATCGAGGGGCCCCAGAATCTAGAATATAGAAACTGGTTGCTGGCATTCTTGCATCTTAGTGTGGATCAAAAAAACATATATATACTTATTTACGTATATGTTAAGTAGAATACATTTAACGATGCTCAGATTGGTTTTAGTAATTAGTTGTTGTTAGTTGCTGCTTTGACTTGGCATTGATTCGATTAGTCGACCTTTATAAATACTTTGCGCATACATAGAGGTAGGTAAATGTAGTAAATATAGTAAATAAATCAATAATAATAATAATATTAATACAATTAATAGCCAATACAGTACAAAACCCGATTGAAATTGCTTCAGAAGTTTATTGTATGACTAATTTGCTAAACGTTTTCGCGAATATGTTTTTTTGCATTAAGTTTTATAGTTTTCAGCGTTTCGGTTTACCTTTCATTTTGTATTTTGTATTTTGTGTTTTTATTTGTATTTTGTATTTTGTATTTTGTATTTTACTGAACGGTGGGCAATAAAGGAAACGAGAACACATATGTAAACAGGATACCAACATTACATTTGAGAACTCAAATAATGTTAGAATAACTAACAATGATAATACTTAGTATGCATATTATATATATATACTCGTACGAATTTAATATGATAGATATAATAATAAAAAGCCAATTCAACAATTGTACAGATTACTATAATTCTAGTCGCTTTTTGGTGTTTTGTTGGCACCTCTCTCTGCAATTATTTCTTGTGATATTGATATAAATTTGACAAATAGCGCACATTTAGATTGTAATTAAATACAATTGTATAATTAATAATAATTAATTTGCTGCTGTTGCTGCTGCTGTTTGCTGATTTTGTATACGTTTAAAATTAGACACCATTTACAAACATACAATACAATACAATACAATACAATTACAATTACAATTACAATTACAGTTACAATTACAGTTACAATTACAGTTAACTACACAAAGAGATTGGGGTTTCTTTCTACCGATTATTAAATTAATGACCGCCGCCCAAAAGTAGGCAATAATAGTTCCAATATTTGCTCGCTTGCCTGCATTTAAATGTATATTTGTGCGTTAATATTTTATTTATTCATTCGCTTAGTGGACTACACTTATTTTAATTGCTAGACCGACTTGATCGATATATGCAGCTCTTTACTTGAGATCCCTTGAGCGCTAATGCCACTATACATATGTATATGTATGTAAATGTGTATAATATACTAAGTATTACATTATATCATCATAATGTATTTCTGCGTTTCAGCATGAATACATCTATATTTATTTGTGAATGCGTGTGCGTGTGTGTGTGTGTGTGTGTGTGTGTGTTTTGGGTAACATTCGATAAAAATTTCCTTGCTCTTGTTGATGTCCTCAGTGGTTGGCCCTATTCACATCGATAAAGTTTATAAGCGGTATTTCGCTAAGATTTCTATTGAGAAAGATTTAATTTGATTGGTTGGCCTGCGATTGTGCGTGTGCATATCTATGTATATATGTGTGTAGCTCAGCTACGAGTCAGGTATACATTGGTATGCAGTCCTTACATAGCTCACTGCACCTCTCCCTCTCTCTCTCTCACTCGAAGTATTGTTTTATTTTGTCAGTAATTGGTTGTTCTGCTTTCACTTTAGTTCTAGTCCCGTTGGAATTATCTGTTGTTCTCGATCATCGCACACAAACTCTATATACATATATATATATATATAGAGAGTAATGCACACACATATATACATATACACATATGCAACCAACGAAAGTCGCTGAGAAATTTTGCTATCTTTTGGTTTCTATGTTTTCTGTTCTTTTGCAATAATCTTCAGAAATTGTTTGAGATTAATGTTTTTGCGGATATGTGAAAATATATGCGTGTGTGTGTGTGTGTATGTGTGTGTATTAAGAGGAACGAATTGTAAGAGGAGCTGTATGTATGTATGTTAGTTAGTAATTGAGGCTTCAGATAGAGCGAGTATAAGTAGCAAGTAAAAAGTAGCGAGTAGTAAGTAAGTAACGAGTAGCTTGTTCGATCTATGAAATTGAATGAATTTATTGCTTCGATTGTTGTCGTTTAGTTTTGAGATTTCTCATACTGTGCTCATAGTTTCATAACATATGCAAATACAAGTAAATTAGGCTAAATACTCGTTCTGTACTCGGTTTTGTCATAATTAGTTATTTGTTTTTGGTGTTTGGATTCCATTTAGTGGCACTATTTTATGGTATTACCTAAGAGATTATTTTTGTATATATGCACTTAAATAGGTTGCATTTTGTTGTGCGCGGTTACAGCTATTTAATAACATTGTTTGGCTCTTGTAATTCTTGAATAACATTTTATCTCGGCTACATTATTATTAATATTTCATTTAATTTTTTATTTGTGTATATATTTTACTCTCACTTTATCTGCTGCTGCTTTGTTGTTTCAAGAATCACTTGGCAGTTTTATCATTGGTGTTTTTTCGTTTGCATTGAGTTTGTTTTAAATACAAGTATATCGGAACACAGGACACGATTACAAGGTAACAGGAATGGACGTCTACAGGGGAGGGGGTGAAAGTGGCGGGTTTCACATGGGGTAATTGGTTAACAGAACACAGGGGACTTAGTGGCATGGGGGAAGGTATCAATTAATAATTATTAATAGGTAACAACATTAAATATACATCAAAATACGAGTCCAAATACGAGCACTACAATTAGTACTAACACACACAATTTCCGACTGAGATTCACACAGTGCACTGTGAGTCACCGGGACGAGGACCAGGCTCAGGACCAGGACCAGGACCAGGACCAGGACCAGGACCCGGCCCAGTTTGCAAAATCAGCTCATCTCGTTTGTGAGCTGCGTCCGAACGCCGGAACAGGCAATTCGGATTCCTCAACGTTTCTCAACGCTTCACCCCAAAGAGATTGGGTATGGACTTGACCTTCTTGCGCGAGCAGTTCACATAATCCTTGTACATTTCGGAGCGTAGATAGCGCGAGTAAGAATCGCTCTTCATCAGATGATATACATGCGAGGCAGCCACATCGAAGCACCAGCGATTTGGACCATTTGGCGAGTTGACAGCTTCGCGTGCCAGCTCCACGGATTTGGAGTCCACATTCACTGGACATGGACAATCGGGCGCCAGAAACTCTTGCCAAATTCGGTGTATGGCCTCCTTGATTTCGGACTGTGGCAGCGCCTTCATCTCCTGCACCGATTCCCAAAATCTGTTATAAGCGAAAGTAGTAGTGGACACATTGTTAGCTCTTTGACTATTGTGCTCCTATTATTCTCACTCACTTCAGATTCTCGCCGCTGTACTCCTTCTCCAAAAACTTGGTGAACTGGTCGCGCCCAATGGCATCGTTGAGCAGCTCCCGCAAACTGAATGCCCATCGCTTGACCCGACGCACAGGAACTTCTTTGCTATAGTGGGCGAAAACCAGACCGGATGATCAGCCAATTGAGCGGAGCTTACGGTTTTTCGCTTACGGCTTACCTAGTTTTCTCGGTATCCCACATTTCGGTGCTATCCGTTTGCCAGGGATTGGGCAGCTCCGGCAACGTTATAAAGTAATCGAACTCATTGTACTGATCGTAGTAGGCAACCAAACTAAGTTCCAATAAGATTAGACAAAACAAAATTGTCAGATATATATATATATATATATGTAAATATTTATGTATATATGTATAGATTCGACTCACGCCTCAGCCGCCTTGGACACTTTGATTGTGCGCCGCTCCAGCTTCTGTTTACGAAGTGCAATTATACGCGTCAGCTGCTCGACGGGATTTTTGGCCACAGAGGCACCAGATGAGCCAGTGCCGTGACTGGAGCCGCCGCGTCGATAGGCCTTCTTAATATCAATCTCGGTGGTATTGACACAGCCCGGCATCGGCCGGTGCACATCCCAAAAGGCGCGCTCCTGCGAGTCCAGCACCTTTCGCTCCAGTTTGTCCCGCTTCTTGGCCACCTTGCTCTGCGACTCGGCCTACCAATTGGAATCATTGATAATTGGCCAACAATTTATGATGATGATGATGAGAACGCACCTGCATGAATATGAACTCCCATTTGCGCGAGAACATCTTCTGCAGCTTGGCCAGATTCTCGGCCTCGTAGTCGGCCAGCTCCAATCGGGTCTTATTCTGCATTGTCCGCTTGCACAGATACACCGCATAGTCTGTGTTCTCCGGCTCCCAGCAGTTCGATGGCCAGAAATATGGTGTCTGAAATCTAATGGAGGAGCAGATCAAAATTAATGCATTGACAAAGATTGCAGCCTGACTTGGTTACCTGTAGAAGGTGCCATCGTTCTTCACGGTCAGCGCGTGATCATCAATGGGAAAGATGTAGCCGTGCGAGCTAAGCAAATGCGCAAAGTGAAGCGCCTCTGTCACATCCTCCACATCGAAGTTCTTCAGTATCCAGGCAACCAAATCAGCACCGGTAAATACCGATGGCACCTTGCTCATAAACGCCTTCACCGTGCGCACAGCCACTCCGCTCGTCTCCGCCTGCATCTTCTCAATGATGGCCTCCATCTGCAATTGGCATAAATAAAAAAAACAATTCAAAAAATATTATAAAAATAAATGTTAAATAAATTGAAAAACATTGTTAAATAAATTAAAATGCAATTTATGTAAAATCTTTTTGATTTAGTTTTAAATGTTTAGTTTGGCTGTCAGTCGATTTGCTGGATTTGATGATATGATATATATATATATATATTTATTATATACATATATATATATATATATATATATATATATATTTTGTATGTTTGTCAGATTTTTAGCCATACAAATGAAACATGCAAAAAATTAATCTAAACTGAAATCTGTTCCCAGCCGATAATTTTGTGTATATCGGTTATATATATCTTTGAATACCGATAGATATATATATATATATATAGTTAGTATGCCACTCACCTTTTTATAGACAAGTATATTGGGCGCATCTTCGTTCTTGCTGCCCCGCTGCGAGTGATGCGATTGTTGCACCGCTGACGGCGCTGCCGTTTGCTGCTGCTGCGCCGACTGCGACGACGACGATGGCGACTGCGACTGGGATTGTGACTGCGAGGATGAGCTATGATGATGATGGTGGTGATGATTGCTGCCGACGCTAAGCAGGCCACTTGACTTGGACGCCGTTGATGACCCACTGCCGCTGGGCGCTGTCGCATCCCGAATGCTCACCGTTTTGCTGCTTGAAGGTGGCGTTGCAGCTGCAACTGTTGCTGCTGTTGTTGTTGTTGTTGTTGTTGGTGTTGGTATTTTGCTATTGTTGCCGGCACCATAGCCAGTTATGATGGCATTGGTAGTGATTATGTTGGCGCTGTTTGTAATTATGATTGCGGTGGCGGTGGTTGCAGTGGCTGCTGTGGTGGCGCCATTGTTGCTGTTGCTTATAATCTCATTACCACAACTTGCATTAACATTCTCCGCTTGACCAGCAGACTCTGACTGAGCAGGCACAGCAGCAGCAGGCATAGCAGCAGACGCAGCAGCAGCAGCAGCAGTTGCTGTTGCAATCGCAGCTTCATCTGTGTTGGCATTGATTGCTGCTGCTGCTGTTGCTGTTGTTGCTGCTGTTGTTGTTGTTGTTGCTGATGTTGTTGCTGTTTCTGTTGGCATTGGCATTGGCATTGATGTTGATGTTGGGGTTGAACTGATGTTATCCGTTGCTGCTGTTGCTGTTTCTGCTGCTGCTGCTGCCGTTGTTGTTGCTGTTGTTGCTATTGTTGCTGTTGCTGCTGCTGCGTCTGTTTGTGTTGTGTCTGCTTGTGGTGCAGATGTTGGTGACGCCACTGGCGTCTTGGGTGCGCTGCTCATGGCGAGCGCATTTGTTGCTGCTTGCGTGCTGCTCTGTGTTTTGTCTGCCTCTGAATTCATTGTTACCATCGTACACAACCACTGCCTCTGACTCGGACTCGCACTCTGACTCTGACTCTGCCGCTGACTCTGCCGCTGACTCTGCCCCTAACTCTGCCTCTGACTCTGCCTCTGGCCTTCTGGTCTCTGCGCTTCTGCTGCGGCAAGCTATTTATAAACGCGCCACGCGACGCTTCCACTTTTCAAATGCTGGTGTGTCCCCTATTTGTATGTCTGTATGTGTGTGTGTGTGTGTATGTGTGTGTGTATATATCCTTTTGCGTGCGTTATCGACTTTGTGTTCGCCGTCCGAGTTTGTTAGTCAGTGGGTGCGTGCATGTGCGTGTGTGTGTGTGTGTGTGTCTGTGTTTGTTTGTATGTATGTGTGTGTATGCGTGTATGTCTGTATGGTATGTGTGTATGGTGTTTGTGTGCTGTTGGCGACAGGCCAACAGGCAAAAATGTTGCAACTCCCTTCGTCGAATGTGTGACTTCAATGTGACACCGCCATTTCATTCATTTATCCACTTAGCCAGCTCCATTTCCCTGCACCGCTTCCCGCACTTTTGTCGCCACTTTGCAACGTTTTGCTTTTTGCGTTTTGCTCCGTGCGCTTTTCACTGTTTCACGCTGCTATCACAGTTTTCGACTGCAGGAAAAAAGCGCAGCTAAAAGTGCTCAACACACACACAAACACACGCACTCACACAGTCACACACACACACGCACACACACAAATGACGAACGCACGCACTTTTCAATATTTGTGGTCAAGGCACAATTTTGTTCGCCTTTCAATTTTCCTTTCGATTGATTTAATATATATATCAATATTTATATATATATATATGATTTTGTGAGCCCCAAATTTGTTGGCAATTATAGTTTTGATCCTTTTGCTTCGCTACTGCTGCTGCTATTGCTACTGGCTGTGGTTGTGCTGCTGCTGCTGCTGCTGTTGCTGCTTCTTCTTCTATTGCCTTTAGCTTCTGCTTCTTCTTTTTGTTTTTGCGTTAGCCTGTAATCATTTTAGGCTTGCTAGGAGCGACAACGACGACGAGGTGTGCGGCGGCGTGTGGGCAGTGCTGAAGCCAAAGTCAATTCAAGTGCCTCTGCCTATATGTGTATGCGTGTATGCATCTATGTATGTATGCACGTGTATATGTCGTGCACGTCGTTCACGTTCACGTTCACGTTCTCGTCGCGGCTTCGTGCCTTATGAGAGGCGCTTCCTGTAGTCGATTTGCCGTTGCAATCGATTTTTGTTTTCCCAATTTCCCACCCCATAGCTCACACACACACACACACACACACGCAACCAAATAAGCGCACACCCACATAAACTCGCCCACACAAAATGACGAGAGCGCTCATTCGTTTCGTTCGCTCTCCCTCTCTCAATTTGTGTACGCTCTCTTTGCTTATTGCTCAACAGCTGTTGTGAATTTCCCTTAGTGTTGCCAATCTGTTGAAAGCTATGCATCTACTGGTCACACTGGCAACAATAAATTTTGAATTGCATTTGGAATTTGAATTTGTAATTGCTTTATTTAAAAGAATACGATTTTCGGCTAAACTTAGTTACAATTATAACTAACAAAAAAAAAAAAAATATAAGAAATTATAAATATATATTTATATATTTATATATATGTATATATATATATATATGTATGTATTTTTATTAAGACATTTTATGCATATGTTGTTTATTAGTTGTGTTGATTGGATTTCACTTGAAGCTTCGTTTTTTGCTTAAGTGATTTTAATTAATTTATAGCGAACTTATTGTTATGGCTTTTATACAAATTTGCGTTTAATTTTGCTGACAATTATATCAATTCATAAGCAACAACAACCGAAAACATTACTTTTTCAAATAAATAAAAATTGGAATTAGTATATATATATATATATATATATATATATGGTTATAACTCGTATGTATAAACAGGATAGTTGAAAATAATATTCAATGTTTTTATTTTTATTTTTTTAGCTTTTCTTCTTATGTTTGCTAAGGAAAACAATAGAACTCGCTGGTTCTGTGGCCCATTTAAGACTAAGTTTTTTCTTGTTGTGTAGCACTCAAATAATGCGATACTCGATTATTTGGCTAACACACACTATTATCATATGCTTATAATTTGCTTAACGGTATTTACACAAGTTTATCAATGCCATTGTGGACATGCACAGATATTGAATATGATTTAGTATATATGTGCGGTATAAATATGTATTGTAGCTTGTCGAGGCCTTTTGCGGCCACATCCAAAAATATATAGTAAAATGTAATGTAATGTGTAATATTCGATTGGCCTCCAAATCAAAAGGCAGATGTGACCAGTCAAACTGACCAGCTATATTCATATTATATATATATATATATATATATATATATTCATTGTTGAGTAGAGGTTGCACTTTATCCGGCACAGACAGACAGAGAGAGAGAGAGAGATAGATCTGTAGATTCTGCTCTGAGTGCGCATCATTGACTCTTCCCTTTGGCTCAAGCCAAGTCGTCGGTGCCTGGATTTGCTCTTGTTATAGATCCCATATAGAAATATAAATTGGTTTCTAATCTTTTTCTTATTCTTCTTTGTCTATTGGTTGTCCTGGATCCAATTTAGGCCTGTTCCTGCAGCTGTGCACGGGACTGTCGGACGGGTCGGTCGGACCACAGCGATGCCTGTCCGCCATTCTGGGCCTGGTAGGACAATGGCGGCGGTCCCAGTTGCGCCTGGGGCACCAGCTCCGCCTGTGGATTGAACTGATTGTTGCTGTTGTAGTTGACCAAAATGTCGCTGGCCAGGCTGTGCCCAATGTTAACGCCCCGATCCGGATAATAATTCTGTTGTTGCTGCTGCTGCTTGTTGCTTGGCTGGCGCCAGTGTTTGTGCTGTGGCACGGGCAACAGCCGGTATAGCGGCTCCGGGGCGGCAGGCCCACTTGGATAGCTGGGCACAAAGCCGTACGGCGGAAAGGAAGGATGCTTGCCACTGTTGTGACGCAATCGCTTGAATTGTGGCGCTGGCGGCGGTCCTTGTGATAGTTGTGGACGTTGCCAGTTGAATTGCGGCGGTCGCAGCTGATATGCAGCAGGACGCGACTGCAGCTGATTATCCAAATAGGAAGATGACGGCAGCGGAGCCGGCGGCGGCGGTGGATGCGGGGTGCTGTACACAATCTGCTGGCCAGGATCGTATGGCGATGGCGACTGCTGCAACTGCTGCAGCTGCTGTTTGCCCATCCTCAGTTGGCGCTGACGTTGCAGCAACAGTGTGTCGGGCAAATATGAGTCGGGATCCTGTTGCTGTAGCCCCTGTTCCTGCTGTTCCCGTTCCCGTTCTCGTTCCCGCTGCAGCTGGAGCTGCTGATGCTTGCCCACCCGCAGCTGGCGTTGTCGTTGCGACTGCGGCTGCGGCTGATAAACGATCGCCTTGAACGCATTCTGATCCTGCTCGTCGGCACTGTAGTTGACCATCGGCAGGAAGGGCTGCCGGTCAAAGTCAGGCGCATGAAACCGTCCGTTGGCAGCCGCCGGCGGCGAGATAAGATTGCTGCGAATCAGTTGGCCCAGTGCAGCATCGTATTCTGAGTGCAGCTGGATGGGTAAACGTGGCTTGGGCGTTATGCTCACGACGGACACATCATTGACGGAGCTTGGCGGGGACTTGTAGTGGTGTCGCTTCGGTGGCTTTGTGGCCAGGAAATCATTGATGGCATTCGACGACTTGATGCCAGTGGGCTGTCGCTTCGCCTCGAAGTACTCGTAGTAAATCGGATTTGACTTGGACAGCGGTGACTGATCACGATCCCGTTCCCGTTCTCGTTCCGTATTGCGATCCCTGGTGCGTTCCGAGCTGCTCGTGTTGGGCACAAAGACCAGCTGTGCGGTGGGTTTTGCACGTAGTTGTGGCTGTGCCGTTGTCGGCTGATAGTTGACCGGATAAATGGGTATTGGCACTGCCACTGGGACCGGCACACGCTCCACGTACTTATTGGTCTGTCGAGTTGGAGCGGGCGCCTGCGGCTGATAACCAATGGCATTATACTTGGGAGAGAGACGTGACGGTGGTCGGGTGGTGCTAGTGGTGCCGATAGCTGTACTGGTAGACGTAGGAGTGGTGCTGGTAAAGGGACGTCGTGTTGACGTCGTCGTTGTCGTCATCGTCGTTGAGGAGGAGCTATTTGTCGCCATAGTTTCCAGCCGGCTAAAGTGGTCGGGTGGCGGTGGCAGCACAATGCCCGGCACCAGCGGACCCGGCGGCACCGGATTCGAGTAGTTGCTGTGATAGACAAAGCTGTACGCGGGCGGATAGTAGAGCGACGGATCATCCTCGTCAAAGTCACTAATATTGCTATGGAGGGCATGCGGTGCCGAGCCGGAAATGTTGCCCGCTGCGTGCAGTCCACCGATTAGCCAGGGCCCCAGCAGCGGGCTCCGGGGCAGCGACGCGAGGTGGGGTGGCGGGGATGGGGATGGGGATGGGAGAATGCCCAACGTCTCGTTGGGATAGAGCCAGGGCGCGTAGGGCGACGGGTAGACGTAGCTGGGCTTCGGGTTAGCTGCCTTAGACGACGCATTCGCTCCCGGCCGGGCAGCAGGATGCGTCCCCGTGCCGTGGGCAGCTCCGTGACTCTGGCCGTGGGCCGCGTGCTGACCCACAATGGATGGCGTTGCATTGCCACCTGTCGAATGGAGGCTCTCGATTTGATTATCTCGGATAAGCTGCAATGGCCCATGCGGCTCGAGCTGCACGGGAAATGGAGGCGGTACAACCGGATTCGCTGGCAGCTTGATCTGTCGCAGCGGTGCATCGTAATCATCAATTGCTGGCCAGGGATCATCGTTGCCATTGTCGCCGCCACCGGTCGCCTCATTCAAGCTGCCACCCTTGATGACCAGCAGATGATCCTCGGCCAGCCAAATATCCTGCTCGCTCAGGCCGCCAAAGTTGCGTTCATTGTCCAGCGGCACCTCGGGATTACGCGCATAGCTCAGCACGCCTGGACGCTTGGGTACGCGCCGGAAGAGCTCCTTCTCAATCAGGCCATATTTGCCATCTCGCACCTGATCCGCAAGCGTTTTCTTGGCATCCTCCTTGCTCTGTTTGCTGCCGCTACTCCCCTTTGCTGACTCCACCTCCTTGCCGGAGCCGGCACTGAGACGCAATATGCCATTGTCCCAGTTATCAAAGTCATCCGGCTCATTAAGCAGCGCCTCGTCATCATCCTCATCCTGATACCGATCCACTTCTGATGGCCTGCCGAAACGATACGAGCTGCTCGCCTTGCGCCGCTCATTTACAAATGGCGACTTTGTTGTGGTTGTTGTCGTCGGCTTTGTTGTTGTTGTTGTTGTTGCTACTGCAATGCTTCGGCTGCTGTTGCTGCTGACTGCAGACACCTCAAAGGTGGAGTGACCCTGCGCATTGTGGATGTGCCCAGCCACCAGACGCTGTATCATGCGCGGCCTGTGAATGACAGAGAGAAGAACAAGCACAATTAGCACACCCAACGGCAGCAGCTGTAAAAGATCAGCTGCAGTTTCAATTTTCCACCAGCGACTCTCATCAAAGGCGGCGCCCAAAATGGGCAGACGCCAAAATACGTTTAACAACAACAAAAAAAATAATTGTCTACGCGTGCGAACACGACTAGCAGATGCCCTGTACAAACAGCTATAACACACATTTTTATAATCTGAATCCATTGAAAATGGGTAAAAAGAGTTTTGGGTAAATGTGTGTCAAAGGAAGATATAGAAGGCAGCAGCTTCGACAAGCTAAGGTATATATATTCATGATCAGGATCAACAGGCGAATCCATAAGATCCATAAGTGCTACAGATTTCAAGAGGTTTCCGTTTACCAAGCGTAAAACAAGTTTGCCTACTTTTTTTTATCGATAACTTCGTTTCTCAAATATTTTTTGAATATCGATAGACGCAATTAGAAAAGCAAATTTTTGCAATTAATAGAAAATATTCCGATTTTTGATCAACTGACCAAATTTCAGCAAAGAAAGAAAAACTCACGTTTTGAGTGCGCCGACGGCGCTTCGAGCGAAGGGGGAGTTGTCGGCTGCATCTGAGGACAGCGACTGACGTCGACTGCTGCTGCTGCTGCTGCTGCTGCTGGCATCGAATGCAGTCAGCGTTGGCGTGTCGCGTGGCTGGCGAGCAGCACGGATGCTGCCGCGGCCGCTGTCGCGTCTAGTGCCGTCAGCAGATGTTGTTGGCGTCATCGCCGTCGTCGTTGTTGTTGTTGTTGTTGTGGTTATGATGCCACGGCGACGTTGCAGTCGCGTCGTTGCTGGCGGCAGTGGCGTTGTGCTGCTGCTTCTGCGACGTCCGTTGCCATCATCGATGGGCAGCGTTGTAGGCGGACGCCGTTGGCGAGGTGCGCGCAACGTTGGCGTCTTCGTCGTTGTCGTCGTCGTCGTTGACGACGCTGCTGTTCCTCTGCCCCGCTGACCAGCGGATCGAGTTGCCGTCAACGTGCCGGTACCCACTGTCGCTGCCGCTGCCGCTGCCGGTGCTGTCATCCCTGCCGCCGCCAGCAGCGCTATCACGATCAAGTGCAAGGTTAACGATGTCATCTATAGATAAAAGCGAGGGAGTAAAAAACAGGACAATAAAAATAAACTGTTATGATAAAAATGTTCATATAAAACTTAGAAAGATAAACTGACTTTTGGACTTTAGATGTCAACGTTGAGATACTATTTACTCTAAAATTTGCACGGGTTGTGGAAAGGAGCCAGAAACCCCCCCAACAGATCAAAAGTCGTAGCAATTGTATAATTGAGTCATCGATAATATTATATATATTAATTCATAAGAATTTCCTTCTAAATCCTTCAAGATGTGTCTCCCTATTGCTTAGTGCATTCGCATTGTCCGATTGTAATTAACAATTTATAAATTTATTTAAGTTAGTTAAGCTTTTTATGGTCATAATTGTATTTATGCTGCTTGTTTGCCTCTTCGATGGGGTACATAAAACTGTGTTCGAGTTAAAGATTAACAATCTTCAGAGTCTACCCATTCCATTCCATTTAGTTTCATTTCATTTAACCACCCCCCTATGCCCCCCACAACATGCACAGATCACATCTTTTATTTCGATGCGCTGAACTGCATCGCGCAATGAATTTGCCATCAGGTTTTTGGTATTGTGTTCGTTGTTGTTGTTGTTGATGTTTTGCTTGTTTGTTGTTATTGTTGCAAGATATGAGCACGCGCCAAGTCTCAACAAAGCGCTGTTATTGTTGCTGTTGTTGTTGCTGTTGTATTTGTTGTTGTTGTGTGTCTGTTGCTTCGCTCATGTTAATTAGCTTCACTCAATTGATAAATGGCCAAGTGCGCTGCTTTTATTGTTGCTACTGCTTCTGCTTCTGCCGCTGCTGCTGTTGCTGCTTCTTCTTCTTTTTTTAAGCGTCTTTCAGCGCTTGATGATTTGTGGGCGCTCATTTGAGTTGATCGTTTTGAGTCTGCGATGCGGCATGCGGCATGCGGCAGCTGTGATGTTTTTTTTTTATCGTAATCATCACAACAATTTATGTGCGTTTTCAAGCGTGTCTTATTTTTGTATTTAATTTAATTTGTGATTGATTTGTGTTTATTATTGTTATACCTTGATGATTTGCACGGTTGGTTTGCTTGCAGCGTATGCAAAGTGAACTCTTGACACCATAATTGAAAAACAAAATCACAATAAAATATTTCCAAAATGTTTGTATTATTTTTTCAGCTCATCATAATTATATGTATATATATTTTTTACATATATATTTCAATATTGTTAGCTGAGTTGCAATTATACAGTAATTCTATAAAAAATAAAAAAAATTTAGGGTTGCCAATATTTTAATGGCTTTTCTCTCTTTAAGTAAAACCGGGATAAATTTCCTCCAGGATAGTTTAAACAATTTTGAAGTACAATGCGTTTTTAAATAAGAATCAATCATTTTTGACATAAAATCAGGATATAAGTAAAAAAAGTACTTAACATACCACCAAATTTTCTATCAATCAGGTTTTTTTGGTTCTTGACTATTCTTAAGGTTTTAAAACCAAAAAAATTTGTAGTGTCCCATTATTTATAACATATTATATTGTATTTTTTTATGAACAAGTGTGTTATTTATCACAATCTAATTTAGTCCAATCCATTGAGAACTGGCCCAAAAACGAAGCCAAGTAATTTCACTGCAATTGCCGTTGAAGTTGATTAACCGGCTCTAGTTGGCCAAGTTAACAATTCAATGTGAATTCCGCGCATTTTAAATGGCTAACTGCAGCAGCGCAGAACAATCAAATTATAATGCTTATGGCAAAAAGCACAAAACTAAAAAATAAAATTGTGAAAAAAATGCACGAAAAATAAAATAAAAACGAATTGAGTCCAATTTAATCTATGACACCATCGCCCCAAACTGCTTTCAAATAAACTAATTAAATTGAAGTAAAGCAACAAAGTAACATACAAAAATGAAAAATAACAACAGCAGCAGCAGCAGCAGAAGTAAGAAATAAGGCGCAGGCAAAAAGCGCTCTGCAAAAACCAACGACTGACTACAAAGAATTATTTATTGCCAATAGGCGACGCCACTGCCACCGTCACCGTTACTGTTAACGTCAACGTCGACGGCAGCGTCGCAGTTGCCTTTCATTCAAAATGCAAAGCGGTCGGCAAAACGCGTTAACTTTTGGTTGGCAGCAAGGCTTGGCCCAGGAACGTGGAACATGGAACGCGAAACGTGGAACGTGTCTGCGGCTCTATGACGAATTTGACGCGACTGCGCAGCCACTACAAACACCGTTAGGCGGCAGAGCGCGCGTGCACGCGAATGATTTTTATGTTTCATGATACCCTATAACGCTAATCAGATAGGTTAGTTTAGTTAGGTTAACTGAAAACTATGCAGCTTCTGTAAAACGAACTTAAGCCAGATCAGTCAATAAGACTTTGAACTTATGCACGCTAACAAGGATTAATCATTCATTGTTTAGAGGGTATCACTAAGTCGAGCAGTTGCAACTCAAGCACCTTTTGCTGGTTTTTCACTGCATTATTTTTCGAACTGAGTATTTTATTTTATTTAATTTTTTTTTTGTTTTACTTTTGATTGCCAAACAACAATTTGGTTGCTGCTGCTGTTGCTGTTGTTGTTGTTGTCGCTGGTTCTACGTATTAAATAAAATCGCTAAACAGGCACAAGCAAAAGTTGAGGCTGGAGTTGAGGCTGAGGCTGAGTCTGAATCTAAGGCTGGAGCTGGAACTGGAGGCTGGCACATTCCGTTGCTAGCAATCCAGTTACGAATCACGTTCCATTTGATTGTTTCAGTTTTTTGGCTTTTGCCGTTTTTGGCTTTTATAGCATAATTTTTTTTATTGTTGTTGCTTTTGCTATCTAGCTGAACTTTGCTTTGTTCGCTTTTGTTGTGCTTGTTGTTGTTCTTGTATCATTTTTCGTTGTTTTTTTTTTTTTTGTTTATTATTATTGGGCTTGGCAACTGCGCCCACAGTGCGACGCCGACGCTGGCGCCTGCACTTGGAAACACTCCAAATCCCAAAAGTAAAACCAAAACGAACACGAAAAGCAACGTCAAGCTTCAAATTCAACCTGTCGCTTGAAGTTGGCCAATTAGACACGATCAGAGCGCGTATGAGTCAACAAATAACAGAAAACAGTCAAATGTTATTTATGATTTTTGATTTCAAATTGTTGTCCTTGATTTGGGTATCGCCTCTGTCTCTATGTGAAGGCGTTAATGATTTGGGCGGAAAGTGGAGGCCAAGCCAAGAGAGTGAAGCGGACGGGGCGTGGGAAGGGAAGGGCTCTGTCGAGACAATGTTATTTGTAGCACTGGAAAACGTTCACAACACGTTTCTTTACTTTCGATTGTTATCTGAATATTAAAGCAAGAATCACATTTGTAAAAATGCGATAACATGTTTAAAAGTGTTTTATTTTAGGATAGATCGATAAGAGACTAAATGAACAACCTTTTAACTGTATCTGTAGGCACATATAAGAATTTTCCGTTTCAATGCAAGGTAAAAGATTCTTTTTCGAAACACTTTTTTAGAACACCAAAATAAAAATATGCACACGTTTAAGCGCACTGAAACCCCATTTAGAACTGAGAACTATTCTATCATTTATCAAGCTTTAGGTTTTGGTTTTGAATTTCAACTAATTCATTTGACATTTTGGAAAGCCAATTTACGCTCTGCTCTAATTAATGTAAGCCAAACATTTGCAAGACAATTGAATTGAAAGTTTGGCCGCTTTTCACATTATTTGCAGGAAGTAGTCAACATTAATGGGATGAACTGGCCCCAAATACGGTTTAAGCTACTAATTTTAAATAATTAATGAATACAAAAAGCTATTATTAATATACACATTTTATTGTGTGTACTATTTGGAGCAGACCACAGAAATAGCAATAACGGTAATAATAATAATAATAATCAAATTAAATATCGGATGTGGTGCTCGATATAGAAAGTTTAAACTGATAGCAAAAGTTATGTAAAATGTGATTTAGTTCCAGATACAACTAGAGGAATACTTGCAAATAAATACAGCATTGAAGGTTTCACCAATTAATTGAAATATTTTGAAACAACTTCATTATTTCTTGGGCATTATAATATCGTTGAGTTCGATATTCATTATAATTTGATTTGCTTACATATTTCGTTATAGTTTCCTTTTAATAGGATTAACTTGAATAACACTCAATCTACAATAATTTGCCCTTAGGTAGAGCTTTTCGTAGAGCTCTTTCGAAACTTTTATTTTGACAATCCCTGGGCGATATTGCCACATTGAAACAATTTGATAGCATTCGCTTTTACACTTGATCAAGTTTGGCATAACTTATGGGCCATAAACTAAATTTAAAGAGCTCAAACACAAAACAACCGAAATGCAAATACAATACAAAAAACGCAACAAAATAAAGTAAATATGAACAGGAAAGAATCGTAAGACAAGCAAGTCGAACACGAAATGCCCTGCAATATGATAGATCTGCTAATATTTTATATACATATATATTTTTATTGGTAAATGATAAAGTAGTTCAAATATTCGGTTTAAGGATACGAATAACTGTGAAAACTATTTTCCACATACTTCAGGAAAATGCTTATCAATATATTTGCAATATATTTCTGATGAGATGTATTACAAATTTGGCGATCGATTATTACAAACCACGGCAAGGGTATAATCAAAAAAAAAAAGTAAGTCACTTGGCTATCGATATGGCAACATCAGCCACAGCAAAAGCAACAGCAACAGCAACATTGCCACAAGAGGCGTCGCTATGGGGGTGACTAGCACGCTCTGCCCGCCACCATTGAACCGGCTCCCCCATAGTTCCCTACAGCGATCATGCAGAAAACCCCAGAAATAGTCGCGCCCTCCTCCACTACCACCGCCACCGCCACCGCCCACACAACTCCAGTGTCCAACTGTTGAGGTTGAGACATGCGGCGCAGGTTTTGTCGGTCGTCGTTTGTCTTTTGTCTGTTGTCTGTTGTCGGTTTGCATATTTGCCGCCAAAGAGTCAAACGAATTTTCTGTTGCTCTCATTGTTGTTGTTGCTGTTGCTGTTGTTGCTGTTGTTGTTGTTGTTATTGCGACCGCTGCTCGCAATGGTCTGGAATTTTAAATAAATGCGATTTAGTTGTGCAACATTTTTATTTTTTCTCCTTGCGGCCAAGACGGTGTTGGTGGTGCTAGTGGTGCTGGTGCTGTTGGTGGTTGTGCGGACGCCACTTGCACCGCACATTTATGGTAAATAATTAAAGAAACGGAGCAATGGCAAAAACTACAACAACAACAACAAACTAAAAAATTAAATGATTACAACGCAATAGAAATACCCTAACAGAACCTTTCCAATGGGAAGTCTTACATTTAACACCGAAAAACAAATCGCATTTTTAATATTTAACTAATTAATTTTATATAGATTTTTAACAGCAAACAATTGCTGAGAAGAGGTGAAAACTACAACGAGTTATTCTAAATAATGGAATTTTTTGTTTACTAGCACAATTTGAATAAAAACTGATGTGAAATGTGCCACAATAAAGTGAAGCATATATTTTGTGACTAGTATTTTGTAGTTTTAAGTTGATGTGAAAAAGTCTCTTTTTTTTTGTGTGTTTCTTTTTTTATTTCTTAATAAAAAAATCAACGAATATAATAAGCTAACTGCACACATAAATTCACATATACATACATATATATTTATATATATATATGTATACAATTACAATTTTTGTTTTTTAATTCTGTGTTCGATCGGACTGACGTGAAAGCGAGAGTGTTGCTGGTGGCACTGTTGCTGCTGTTGTTGTTGTTGTTGTTGTAGCTGCTGCTGATGGTGTGTGTTTACTGTTGGTGCTGTTGTCCCAGTTACGCGCCAAGCATAACTTTAACCAACAACAAACACGAACGAGCAAAATATTCATTGATTTCATGCGCAAGTCTATTTTTTTCATAGGCTTTTGTTGTTGTTGTTGTTGTTGTTGTTGGTTTTTGTGTTGTGGTTTTTCATTTTAGATCATTTCTTTGCTGTAGTTGCATGTTGTAATAGAGCCCAGTGATTAATCAATGGCATTATATAATGCAACAACAACAAGTCAAATGTGTGTTTGTGTGTGTGTGTGTGTGTGGCATGTAAACAAAGCGTGGCAACGACCACAAATCGAAAATTATAGCAGAGAAGTTCTCGGAATGATTCCGAAATGATATCTTTGCAAATGGGCGAAATGTTGTAACAGTTTCATTTTGTCACTATTTTTTGCTGCAATGGAATAAAAATGGAATATCATTGGAAAATATAAAAAAAAATTACGTATGCGCCGCGTACGCCACACTTACTGATGCGGGTCCCAAATCTATGTTGTAGGCTGCAAAACAGCAGCCAGCGGAGGAAGCTGAATTGCTCAAAATATCCACTGGCCAAAATTCAAAAACCAAACCCCAAAACCAATTGTCTGCAACAACAACAGCAAAAGTAAGAAACAGAAATTGCAAAGCGCGCGCAAAGCGAGCAATAAAAAAACACTTGATTTGCATTTAAAGCCAACAGCAACAGCAACAACAACAGCAACATCAACAGCAGCAACATCAACAGCAGCAACATCAACAGCAGCAACAGCAAAAAGAGTAGAAATCTGGCAGCCGCCCAACTATTGAGTTGGTCGTGGGAACATGCAGATTCCAGCTTAACATTGCGAATATGGGCCAGCAAAACAGTAGGGCCACGCCTCACTTCATCCGGCAAAAACAACAAAAACAACAACAACAAGCAACAACAGACAACAAGCAACAAGCAACAACTCTATTATGCAAAGTGAAGTGATTTTGATGGTCGATCGGAGGCGGTTGGCTTCCATCATGATTTGCCCCTAATGACAAAGTATTTAGCTGCCTAACAGCGGCCACTTTGACTTCAACCCGTTTAGTTTCCCAAAAAAGGGCGACAGCTGCTGCTGCCTCTGCTGCCCCTGCTGCTGCTGCGGCAGTCATTAAGTGCAACAGCATTGTTTGCCCACCAATAAGTCGCACACCCAAAACTCTGGAAATGCCATTGGATATGATTAAGGGCAATCGCTTGTGTTGAGGGTTGGAGCTGGAATTGGAGCGGTGCTGAGACTCCGACTGCGACTACGACTGAAGTAATCATTTTTATTGCAATTCGCAACTTGTGGCAGCCAATGTGGTTATTTCCAAGCTAATTATCAAATAAGACTTCCCACAAACATTTTAGTGGTTTTGCCTATAAATAAAATCCGTCTCAACTCATCTATAGATATTATTTTGCTTGGAAAACGGCTAATTGCGCAGCACTGCCACGCTTAAAATTCAATTGTCATCTATCAATGAAATATTTCGATTGTAATTGATTAATGTTTTTGTTAAATATCGATTCTAAATGAATTTTTAATATGTTGTTAATTCGTTAATTCGTTATTTCTATGTTTTTATTTTTTCCTACTTTGAAGCCACCCAACGACAGACCTTGGCTGTTATTTGGCTAAATGACTCAGCACTGACAAAGTTGAACGTCTAACTGGATCTGGGTCTGGCTGTGGTTGTGGCTCTTGTTCAGCCTTTTCGGGTCTGGCCAATGGGTTGCATGTTGGACAGCCGGCTTGATTGACACCTTTTAACTACCGTGGCGCAATTGGATCCGACGACTTTTGCGACTCTTGCGCTAAATTATTCACTTTGGCAGCGACAAAATCAAAACACAAAACACAAAACACAAACCCCAAAAGCACAAGCCAAACCCCGTGACATATTTTTCAGCTTAACAAAACACAACAAAACAAAACCAAACACAAAATTACACGAAAACCTTTCGCAACTGCACAGAGGCACCATTAGACCCACAATTACTTTGCACAGCCATCGACACCGTGACGATTTCAGGATGCCGAATTAGATCTCAATGACCAAGTCACTTGTCCGATGTGGGTGGCTGTAACACAGTTTAAATTGAATCGAATTTAGCTCTGATCGCATCTATAATTATAATGAACCCGTTCCCCATCCCCAATCCCATTCCCAACCCGCGCTCGCACACTTGGCCATGCCCAGCAAATTTGCGAGCTTATGCAACAGCGCCCGAGATGCTGATGCCGGTGCTGGTGCTGGTGCTGCTGACACGCCCAGTAACCAGTACCAGCAACAGCACCAGCAACAGCACCACTACCATTTCCAGTCTGGCCTGTCCGCCATAATCCCGCTGCGAGCGATTGAAATATTTGCACGTCGCATATTTAGTTAGCATAATTTGCTCTCTAATTGTCACTGACAGTTTGAGAATGCGACTGGTTCGATGTGATTGTTGTTGCTGTTCGTCAGTGTCAACACTTTTCCACACTCTGTTCTTGCAAGGCGAGTATATCAGTTTTTAGTACCCCAAACAGTCTCAGAGTTATAGAGTATTTGCCTGTCGGCTACCGGCTCGGATTGCGACATTCTTTCTGGCTTTGTGCTTACATTGTGTATATATTATTATTTATGAGCTCGACGAGTTGCGGCAACAGCTCCAATTACACCCACCGCTCGAAAACGCCGCCTGGCGGCCGAGCCCTGCAACACGCTGGCAGTAATTAACGGTTGCACTCAAGTCCCGTATGTTGTCACATGCAAATCGATGAAATACTATACACTAAAACGTGCTTCATAACGGCTAAAAACTAATGTCATTAAAATGTAACCGTTTAGCTTACACACTTTGGGAGCGGCTAACTGTTTAGTGGGAATACGCGATTTACTTCCCCAATCGACTCGCTTATTAATTGCCTGCTATACAATGTAAATTAATTATTTTAATGTAAATTACATGATATTTTTTTCTATTTTCTTTTTCTATATTATTTTTCTATATTATTTTTCTATATTATTTTTCAATATTATTTTTCTATATTATTTTTCAATATTATTTTTCTATATTATTTTTCTATATTATTTTTCTATATTATTTTTCTATATTATTTTTCTATATTATTTTTCTATTTTCTTTTTCTATATTATTTTTCTATATTATTTTTCTATATTATTTTTCTATATTATTTTTCTATATTATTTTTCTATATTATTTTTCTATATTATTTTTCTATATTATTTTTCTATATTATTTTTCTATATTATTTTTCTATTTTCTTTTTCTATATTATTATTATGTCAGTTCTAATAAAAAAAAGAATACTATTTATAGAGCTAGAGTAATACATCTAATTATACTATAAGTTAAAAGACATTAATTTAATCGTCAAATTTTGATTATGGAGTAAAATTTATCTTGTTTTTTTTAACACTTATTAAAAATCTCTTAATTCACTTTTGATTTTTTACTATTAGTAACTCACCTTTGGATCTTAGGATATCACAGAATGGTTGTTTTGCATTAAGAAACGGCGATAGTTGTTGTGGTTCTTGTTGTTGTTGTTGTTGTTCTTGTTGTGGTTGTTGTGGTTATTGTTGTTGTTCTTCTTCTTCTTCTTCCCGTATGTGTTGGCTTTTGTTGACAACAGCTCCAACAAATTGCTTGCCACTTTTTCGTCTGTTTTCAGTTTTATTTTGTGATTTATATTTTAGTTTTTTTTTGTTCGTTCTACTTGCTTCTGACTACGCCTACTTTTCGGACCGGTAATATTTTAAATGTGGCGTTTTAACAATTTTTTTTTTGGCTTTTTTCGTTAGTATTTCGTTTCCCTTGGCAAATTAGTTGAGTTAAAGCCAAGTTTTTATTACTAGAATCGTTGTTCTTGGCCAACACTCGCATCGAGTTAATTGTTTATGTTGTGTTTCTTGTTGTTGATGTTGTTTTACATGTTGCAAAGACAGCGACAACAACATGACGCAGCCCTGCGTCAATTGGAACACTGTAATAAAAAAAAAAAAAAAAATTTTAATTATGTTTATGGATAATCTTTGACATTCTATATTAACATTGTTGCTCACAATATTTTTTTTAAATTAATATGCAATTTGAATGTAATTTTATAATGTTTATTTGCCAATTCCCAAATTATTTTTTACCCTATTATTTTAAGTGAATGCAGCGTTTTTTGACAAAATCATAATTTTTAAAATGATATAGGTATTTCTCAAGGCACACAAATAAAAATCGTTAGCCGGAAAACCGCAATTGCAATTACGAATAGAACAGAGAAACCCAATGAACCGTCACGAAGGTTTTTATGGACAGCCTGGGCCCGGTGCCACTACTCGATTGTCATTGAAATGGAACGCAGAGACAAGAAAAAATAAAAAAAAAATAATACACAATTATATTGATTATAAAATGCTATAATAAAATGGCTTAAAATGCGAAATTAACATTTTAATTAGCGTTTAATTAAGAGATTTATAAACGGTAGCAATACTGGTCGTCTGGTCACAGTCAATAGTACTTATCAAGGCTATTTTTGGTCTAGATTTTGCACACTGACCAGCTACTACTCCAAGTGGTTCTCATCGTCATCGTCATCGTTATCGTCATGCAATTGCAGGCGAAAGGCGGAAATTGTTCGATTCAATGAGCGCACGCTTCAGGAATTAAGCAAAAATTGCCAAGTCGGTAAACGAAGGAAAAAAAAAAAAGAAAAAAAAAAGAAGCAAGTGGAACGCAAAATCATTTCGAGCCGGCTGGAAGCCCATTTTCGTCACATTTCGCTTGGCCAATGCAAGCAACTGAGGGAATGTCACAATGCATTTGGATATGTTCAGTACCTTGATGATTTCTCGATAGAGGCGCAAACGGTTGGTCAACGCTTGCCACCCGACGATAATTGCTTGCAACACAGTACAGCAATACCAAAAAAAAAAAACATATTTTTATAGCTGTTTGTTCAACTGTGCGTGCTCAGTACATCAAAATTACATTAGTTGGTGTCGGACGTTAAGTGAACTATATACACATACACATACACATACACATATACAGTTGCAGGCATACTGGCCAACTTTAGCTATTTATATAGTGACCTATATTTGTGTTAGCTTGTATCGAGTTTCCGTGCCGATGTGTTAATTAGTCGACGCTTCTCTTTGCTTTGCCCTCTGCTAACTGTTTTCTTAATGATCGCAACGGGGTCTGTGCAAACTAAATGCGAATGTTTATACACATTTAAAGGCTTTCCAAGTAAGATCTTATCCACAGCCCGTATTTGTAGTAAACACTAAAGCAGCATAGTATAATTTAGGATACAAAAAAAGACTATAAAAAAAAAGCGCTGTTTAGAAATCAAAAAATAAACACTGGGCGCAAATTAATGAAGGACAGGAAAAGATGAAAGTTATGTACAAATTATATTACAAAACTCGAAGATCGATTACAACTGTCAATATAATAAACAAACTATTTGAATTCCCGATAAAAAGCAAATGTTGTTTGCTACCCTTGAAATATGGCTGAATACAACACCAAAAAAAACCTTGAGGCTTACAAATGTGGATCAGAAATGTGGATCAAATTTGCTGTCGATTCATGTCCGATACATAAAACGAATCCAAATCTAAATTGGAATGCCTTCCGCCGGCCAAGTGCCACACATCTGCAGCAGCGACAACAATAACAACAACAACAACAAGTACAGCAACAAGTACAACAACAACAACAACAAGTACAACTCTATTATGCATGAATCGCCGGTTCGATCAAAGCGACAAACACATCAACTAAACGATGGCAGAGCCAGCCCAAAATTGTCGGTGATTAAACAGTGCTCGTAAAGAGAAAAAAAAAACAATTATTGCTGGCCAAAGATATAAATGAGTGGGGGGGGGGGGGGGGGGTCTGTTGGTAATGGTGGAATAGGTGGACGAAGAGCCGGGTAGCCGGCGTCATGCTGGCGGACGGCAACAAATGCTATTTTTTGGCGAGATGCTCAGCTCGGCACTCTGAATGAATGAATGAATGAATTGAATAAAAGTCGAGTGCAAATGAATAAAATGCGGTTGCAGTGTGAATCAAGCTTGAAGCGTGAGATTGTTCGAACGGAACTCGTAAATCAATGTGTGATTGTTGCTGCTGTTGACGGTTGCTGCTGTTGACTGTTGCTGCTGTTTGTTGAAGATTGTCGTCAGCATCTGCCACTGGAACTGACGCCAGCTGTGATCATCATCAGCATTGGGTGTCAAAAGCATTTGACTCTTTGATTAATCGACTGGTGAATTGCATTGCAAGCTGTGTGTTGAGTTTTGGGTGTTAAAGGAGTCAAATCTCGGGGTAACTGCAAGTTGGATCATTAATTGGACGCAAGCTGTAAGTTCGACAGGCGTTTAATTGAGGAACGGCCCGTCAGATCGTGCCACACGCATCTGGTTAACAGTTGCGACACGCAACATGGCCGCAACACCAACACCAACAGCAACACCAACAACAACAACAACATAGGGAAATTGCAAAATCATTTGGCCAACTCTCTGTACAGTTCGATATCCGGTTGAGTTCGAATTGTTGTTCAACAACTTATTAAATCATTTTTGTGCATATTTTGTTGCACTTTTTCGTGCCTTGCATAAAACAAAACAGCAAAAAAAAAAATGTAAAAAAAAATAAAAAAAAAATAATATAAATAATAATAAAAAATCAACTGGCACTTGTATTACAAAATAAATATGAAATGACATTGTGTTGGCCACTAAGAATCAAATTGTAACTCAACAAGCAAAATGCACAATGTGGAAAATATATAGATATAAACATTGGAGTTATTATAATATCTGTGTGTGAAACACGATGGGAAAACTCTTAGAATCGAATTGTTTGCTCTGATGAGCATTTCTTTATTTATTTAATCTTAAACTTAAATACATATAAAGCCCTCATCTTATGTTTATTTATCTGAACGGAGTCGCTTGTAAGGTGACTCCATGTGATGTTTATTCTTCTAAGAATGTGATTTTTATTTATCTTAAAATAGCTGAGCCTTAACTGCAGCCATTTGAAAGTCGTCTCTATATGATATTTTGTCATTAAAAATTAGCTTAGCCTTGCAGCGTCTCATGTTCCTTCTTGAACAATCTGAAAATCTGCACCAAATAGATACCCGATATTTAAACTGCAGAATAAATATCCATATTTATATTGAGAATAAATTCTTAGTCAGCGCAATCGGCTGCATCAGAGCACTTTTTCTATATACTATATAGTTCACATCTGAACAATTAGTTGAACATCATTCTTAATAATAAAAAACACTTCAAAATCGGACTTCTTGACTTCATTATTTTTATTTATCAATATAAAATTCAGCAGAGATCATTTTTCGAAGTACCAACGATAACTTTGTTTTCTTGATGTTTTTATCGTTCATTTAAAAAAATCTTCAATGAAAGAATCTATGTTTATCAAACAAATAAAGTATAACCTTAGTTAATTTACTGCATTATCAATTAGCAATTGTACCTTATCGAAGGACACTTTCACTCTCTTGTGCACCAGCTCCATCATTGAGGGCAAAGACGCACTCATCCGGAGCTTTATTACCTTGTAAAAAACATTCATGAATATGAAACTAATGAATGCCCTTCGGTGAATATAAACGTAGCATAAAATGATTATTAGCTAGCTAACTTATAAATAAGTTGATTAAATCTAAACAAAATCTGAAATCGGATGTGTATATATATATATATATATATATATTTGTAGTTAGTAGTTGACCTGAAGCCACAACTCTTTGCTTGCTGGCAGCATTTCTCATAAATTTTCACCTGCGGCTTTTTTTTTACGGTTTCCCATGCACTTTTACACTTGTGGCACATGTGAAAACGGGCACGTCCAACGGCGCCCATTGTTTTCACGTAAGTCAACAAACATATTTAAAAAAAAAGAAAAAAAAAAAACAGTTTTCTTTTTGTTTTCATTCATTTGCATGAATTGAGGTCTTTATTTGTATGAAAGTGTCAAAGTACTCGCAGAAATTTGCAACACGCACACAAATACTTCATGGCATGTGTATGAATATGTATATGTATATATATATATATATATATATATATATATATGTATATCTACTTTGAGCTGCAGCTGAGATATTCGCAATCATTGTCTACTTGTTGAATATTCTTTTACTCTCACCACAGCGCTTCTAATCTTGCATTAAATTAACTTGTGGATTAAAGTCTAGCTTTTGGTGATTTTAATAACTCTTACTTTGACTCCCAGTTTCCCTCTTACACTCTCTATTGGCCATTATTATTCGGAGTATTTATCGCTCTTGGCAGTTGGACAGGAATTGGGACTTGGCAGCTGAACTTCCTAGTTGTTGTGATTTGTTGAAACCCTTCACAGACCCAATCAAGTTGATGCTTTAATTTAGTTGAAAACACTGTATACAAAAATTGCATAAACTTTTTGAAATATATTTAATTTTATAATTTATATTTATAATTTTCTGTAAACTTATATTTTTCACAAGCAAAACTGCCTTTTGTTGATTTGCCTTTACCAGCAGCACATTAAATATAATTCAGCTCAGTGAACAATTCAGGTAACAATAAAAAACAAATTGTTGAAAACAATAAAAACTATTTCGTGAACATAGCAGATTTTTTTTTTAAATGGATAAAATTCGAATTGAAAATAAATTAGAAAATAATTTGAAATAAACTGCTTTTTGTAAATAAGAATTAACGATCAATCAAAATATAATTTTTCAGATAGAGAACTACTTTTAATATTTACTTTGATCCGTAATCTTAACACATCGAATTTTCCCCATATGTAAAATCGAAATTTTTGCTTTTTTGCCAGCTGCCTCAAAGCTGTGTAATATGAAATACATATGAAAATTGTTAACTTCTTCATTTGCATTTAGCCGCAATGCGAGTGCAATTTTATTATTTTATTGGCCATTGAGAATATGGCCAAATAGCAGCACTGCATTCGTCACTGCTGTCATTTCAAGTACTATAATTAATACGCTTTAATTGCACAAACACATTGCAATCGAATGTGGCAATTGTGAGAACCAGCGACATACGTCGACAAATACAATTGCAATTGCAATTGAAATTGGAACACAGAATACGAAATTCGAACTCGAATTCGGAATACGAAATTCGAATTTGGAATTTCGTATTCGGAATACAAAATGCGACGCTTGCACAACAAATTGCTTGCAATTTGTCGACTCCAATCGAGAGTTATGATTCCGATTCGAACTCGAATTTCGATTATTTCGATAATTCGAAACTGTTGCAGCCACTTGCCAATTATGAAATGTGGCAAGAAGCCCTTTTGAAATACAACATCAGCTGCAGAAGGAAACACACACTTCAAGTTGACAGTTGACAGTGCGATTTCTTAGCCAAATGTTAAATATGTTTCGTGTTTCTTTATAATCAGCATAATTTGAAATGTGGCAACTAAAACTCAGCTTGAGCAGTCATTCTGGAAATAAGCTCTTAAAAAGTGCTCTTTGACGCCGTCTTGGCAAATGTTGAGGCTGTCAAAACGTTTAAGGATTTGTGGCAAATGCAATTAACAAATGAAGAGCTTTATAAAATGTTTCTGAAATACTTTTGAATGTGTACAAAATAAAGAATTGAATATGGAAAACGATGGTTAATTGTGCAAAGCTGTCGAAATTAACTTTAAACTCTCCAATAAGATGAAATTAGTGTAAACATTTCCAACACTACAAAAAATGAGATGGAAGGATTTTATGTAAATAGGGTATTTTGCAGTAGGAAACTCCCGACTGGAGCAGTCTTCCTTGTGTTGTCAGCTGTAATTGAAAAACGGACAACTGCAACACGAAACACAAAACAGTGAAAAGCAGCTAAAAAAAACAACAACAACAACGAAAGGCCCAAATGAAAATGAATTTGTTGCAGATAAAGATAAAGCCGATGATGATGATCATTATGTTGATGATGATTAAATGTTGATGATGATTAAATGTTGATGACTTGAATGATGATGATGCGCGTGCCGCAGCGTCATTTAACGTTTGTCTGACCAAAACGATCTTTGTGCAAACTTGCTAACGCTTCCGGCCAGGCCAACAGAGTGAAGCTTAAGTCTAAGCTGGAGCTGGAGCTGGAGCTGGAGCTGTACCTCAACCGGCTGACTGGCCAACTGGCTAACTGGCTAACTGCCTCCTAACTGCCTGACTGGCTGCCCACCTGCCATAGACGTGCTACTGTTATAACAACAACAACAACAACAACAACAGCAATAACAATAACAATAACTGCAACAAAAATTGCAGTTTGCCTTTTGATAAGTTTTTAGACATTCACTTTGCCTTCTCGTTCAATGCCAAAGAAAAACGTGTCATAATTTCCGTGGCGCTTTTCATGAAAGCCAACACACAAAATCCAAAATAAACATTGGGATTTCTGCTTTGGACTCAACTTTGATTTGAATGGCAGCTGGTGAAAGATGAGATTGCATTTTCTATGTACAAATTTATTTGTGTGCTTGCTAAAATAATTACATCTGAGATTTAATAAAAAAAAATAAACCCTACACAAGTTAACAATCTGGTGATGAATGCATTTTTGAATAAAATCCACTACAGCAAAATTTAAAATAAGTTAAATAAAATATTCTTCAGAAATCTGTTTATTTAAATTTAAGTATCGATTTTATTTTCAAAATTAGAGCTATAATTTTATATATTGCCCACCCACTGATATCTGTATTTCTATATTTGAATTAACAAAATTCGTAGCTGGTTTTAAACAAAATATGTATATATTTATTTGTTCAAAAATGTAGCACTTTCGATTTAGCATTGGGCAATTAAGACAGCTGGCAGGAAGCCGTGCCCAAAATATTAGCTACTCTCTGATCTCTGCACGGCTGGGTTAATGGAGGCAATGGAGTTGGGGCACAGATTTGGTTGTTAGAACTGCTGTCGCAAACCCGTTAATTATGCTTAATAAATATTAGCTGCCAAAAGTGCAATAAGACAGCGGTAAAACTGTGATAAAAACATCTAAAAACAGAAAACTGCCACCGACATTAAAGACCCAACCAAAGTTGGACTCCAAAACTGCAACTGAGTCGAAGGCAGTGTCCAATATATCATACAGCAGTTAATTGCTGTTTGAGTGTGGTAACAGACCCAGATTAAAGTTCGAGCACACAACCAACATGGCATATAGAAGAGACAATCACAGCAGAATGCACACTGGTACACACAACAAACACACAACAAACACACACAGACAAACTGAGAAAGGCTAAAAGCAACAAATTAGAATTTCCTCAAATTTATTGAATTTATTTAAGTATTTGCCAATGTCAATTGAATTCTGATGAAATTTATTATGCATCACTTTTGTCTCTACATATTTAATAATAAAATAAAAAATTAATTATTTAATTAATTAAAATAAGTCTAGATTTATTTCAGTTTTTATTGCCAATTTATGCCATGAAATCAATTTACAGGGAGTCAGGCAAGTGTTAACACAGCTGCTGAAGAGTCGCCGATAAAGATAAAATATTTCCCCTAGCAGCAATAATATTATAATAATAATATTATAATTTAATTTATTTTATTTATTTTATGCAGACCACAGTGCAACGCAGCTGCAAGTTGCAACTGGTAGTTAAACGACGTTTAGGCAAACGTTTGCCACAGCGTAAGGAGGGGGGGTGAAGTATGGTGGTGTTTTGGGTTTGGGTCACAATTAATTTCCTTATTTGCAAGTCGATTGACATTGTTAGTAACAAAATCGAACAAGCAGTTATTAACACACCAGTCCAATTAGAACACTCAACACTCCTGCAGCCGCCAGGGGGAACGGGGCGAGGTGCTTGCCAAGCATTTTGTAATAATTTAATAATCATATATTTTTTTCAAGCCGACCCGCCGGGTTAATATGTGTGTCGGAATCGATCAAAATGCTGCATTTAAAATTGAATTTAAAATTGAATTTAATTAAAACTGATTATTATGACAAAATGATTAATTAGGCCAATTTAAAACGCCCACTTTGAGCTGGCCCGTACAGTGCTGTTATTCTAAACACATACGCATATGTATGTATCTCATATCTCATGCATATACTTAAGGCACACACACACAACACACACACACAACAGCGCTCAAGTGTCGTTGTTAATGATTATTGAAGCTGGCGACATGTCTGCCTGCTAAATTGTTACTAATGTCGTGCAATAATTCAATGCAAGCGCCTCATAAGTAAACAGCTTGGTTAACGTCATTGGAGGCTCCTCCAGCACAGCACAGCTGGCGGAGGCAGTAAATGCCCGCTTTCAGTTGTAAGCGTTGAAGTCATAAATCTGCATAATGATTATGTCTATCGGCGTGTGTATGTGTGTGTGTGTGTGTTGGCACAAAGTGCGTGTGGGTTGCTGACGGAAAACAACAAACTGCAAACTGCAAATTAGCCAAAAGCTGGCCTTTCACATAGGCCTCAACATAGGTGTGAATTATGCCACTTCTGAGCATGATCTGTGGGCAACTTGTGGCACAAACGATTGCATTTACGATTGCACAAAATGTGTAGACTAAATATAATAAGATTAAAGTTGCATCTATTATATGAAATCACTAATTAAATTTTATATATATGCTGGATTTGTGGCGAATATAAATACATATGAAATATATATGGATAAGACGCAAGTCTGTCTCTGTTCGTCGGTTAATGAAATTCACGTTCCACTTTGAAAGTAAGTTTTGAGACAATACAAAGCAAATTCAACTTTCGCTGAGGCAACACAAAAGAATGGCTGCATGGGGCACGCCACAGATTAAATACTCTTGCAGACCGGTAACTTGAATTTGGCATAAATTAAAACATTCAAAAAAATCGGCAGTTTTTTCTACGAAGATTCGTTTGAAGCAAGTTTTTATTCGATTTTCAAACGATTTTCTGAAAATTGGTGAAAATATTAAATTTCAATAGAGAATTTATGCAACAATTGCAATCGCCTTGAATCTAATTTAAATTTATTAAAATTCCCAGAAAATTCCCAAAGAGCAAATGGCTTTTCAGGAAGTAGCCTGATACCAACAAAAGTGACAATTTCACATGGGCCAAGTTCATTGCCAATTTATGTACTTTTCGCATTTAATTGTAATTATAATTTGTATGGGTTACAATTAAAGCATTGTTTGTTACGTGATCCGTCACACAAATGTGATTAGCAATAATTGCGCTATGAAACTCTTTGTGTTGCCATAAAAGACATTTTCACTTAAAGCCGACTTGGGCACATTTTTGAGCCACATCAGCTCGAGAATGTCACAGCCAAAATTGGGCAAAAAGCGTGACAAATAACATCAAATTAAGGCGGCCAATTTAATAGGCTGGGGGGAGAATGGGGTGTTTGTTATATTGGGACAGGGGCAGGATGCAATCAATGGCAGCAGCATCCAAGCAAGTGCGATAGTAATTACCATTTACGGATCAATCTTTTGATTACGTTCTTGCAAATGAAATTGATTGCACAGGAAGCGCATAAGGTAAGCCAAAAAAAACAGAGACAGGTACTGAGACAGATACAGATACAGATACAGCTACAGATACAGATACAGATACAGATACAGAGACAGAGACAGGTACAGATACAGCTACAGATACAGATACAGATACAGATACAGATACAGATACAGATACAGATACAGCTACAGATACATATACAGATGCAGATACAGATACAGAGACAGCTACAGATACAGCTACAAATGCTGACACAGATAGAGATCTAGATACCAAGAACAAATGTATGCAATGGCAATTTGTAATTTTGCAATTGAGATAAAAAAAAAACAGTTGTCGCTTTGGCCAGAAATCAATCAGACTTGCTTATGACAAGTTTATTGCGGCAACTGCCACAGATTGACAACCAGATGGAGATGGAGATGGAGATACAAATGGTGCGGCAACTCAAAATGTTGCTGATCGGTTTCGATCTTATCCAAGTGACATAAGTGACATATGACACTGACAATGTGATCGCTCCAACGGATCGATTGGACCACCGCCAGTGGCTGCCACAACAGCAAGCGATTGACATCTCCACGACACGAACACATGGCTTACACAATGCCACAAACTTGGCCAACTTGGCCAAGTGCCGACGTAAGGCGAGCCCCCCCACCCCCCAAAAAAAAAGGGGTCTGCCTTTAAACATATCTATCCGCTACCAGATCCGCTATCGTCCAATTCAATTTGATTATATTGTCTACATTTGAATTCGCTCTTCTTTTGGTGTGTTAATCAAATAAACAGCCAGAGCCAGAAACCAGATTGAGTAAAATATTTATGGTATTAAAGACGTTTATATATATATGGCTCAGGGGTACCTCTACATATTCTACCTATTAAGCATGTAAGACGAAAATACACACAATTATAGCCAACCTTTTGTTGCTGATTTTTAATTGTTTAGATTGGAACGAGTTAATCTTATGTAATTCCCATTATTTGTATATAATTACCAGACATATTGTGTTTGTTGAATTATTTACACACCAAAAGATTCATGAAATAAATTTGAAAGTGAAACGAAGCTAATTTTTTTTAGAAGTTTTCAATGAGCTGTCAAATTAATTGTTGCGAGGCATATTTTGAGCGGGTTCTTAGACACCAGCATATTGTAAAAGATACATTTTATAGATACTTGTGGTGGTCATAGGCATTGGCAATTTCAATAAACAATTTCCTCATTTGAAACGATCAAAAATAAATTAAATAATGTTAACATAATTGTAATCTCAAATTGTTTGGCCCAAAGCCAAATGTGGGCCACGCCCCGAAAACAACACAGTGATCCAAGTGCGCAGATAATTTCAACGTACATAATATTTTCATATGTAGCAAAGAGTCAAGTACGACTAACAAAGACTAACACACACACATACAAAATGTTGCATTATTGACAAAAAATAATGTAGCATAATTTGGTTGCTGATTGTTTCTGTAATTTGAGGATAAAATCAAACAATTGCATAAGCCCGCCAAATTGCCCATAGATAATGCTAACCCATAAATATATGCCACAAACAGCAAGCACTGAGCAAGTGCGTATAAACACAATCTCAAATCTTGTATTGCAGCATCCAATAAAATGATTTGTTCGACAAATTGATCAATTTGAAGAAAAGGAATAACAGCTTGAGGAGACAATCAAAATAGTGCAATGGTTTTGGGCCATGAAACCAGTTATTCACAACAAACAAAATATTTGTGGTGCAAAAAGTATATGCAAGGCTGCAATAGTCGAGAAAGCTGGTCTAGTCTTTACCTACTATAAGCCTATATTTAAGGCAACAATATATTGATATGTATTTTTATCTACTTCTTTAATGTATAAATACAAAAATTTAATTTTCTTGACGGAAAATTTACATGGCTAAAAATTTGAATATTACATTTTATGATAATTACTTAAGGATCCAAGAAACCCAAACGTGAATATGCATATAAAATCGGTTTAATGAACAATAATCAATTCTACAAAGAACTCTTAAGAAAAAAAGATATAACTCTGCCACTTTGTGAAGGTTCCGATTGGTTCCGTTCGTGGAGTTTAATAAATTTTAATAATACTGCGTTGTTGACGGCTTCCCACTGAGTGCGATGCTGATTGGCTGACAACGGGGTGCGCTGACACTTACTCGATCGGAATCGGATCCAAGTCCGACTTGGAGCTGCAGTCGCCAGTCGGGACAACCTTGGGTGTGTGTGTGCGTGTGTGTGTGGAACCCGTTATGGCCGGATAGGCATTATCTCGGTGCATATTTTCCAAGACATGCCTATGAACATAATTGCGTTTTAATTGATACCAAAAAAACGACAAATAAAACAAGTAGAAGTGCAGTAGTCGTACTCCAGATTAATCGACCAAATGCTACGCTATACACAGCTCCTAAAACTAAATGCATATAATACTCGATATATATTCAAATGCGACTAATATAATTCAAGCCTAAACCAAAAAATGTCTGCACTCATTTTTTATATTTATTTATTTCTATTTAGATACACAGATAAATATAATAATAAATTCAGATAAATATAATGGTATCAATGTTCAACGATCTTCAACTTCAATATACCCATTCAATGTGTACAGGGTATATTGATAACTGAAACGTGAATTAAAAAAAAAACTGAAAACTCGAAAAGCCAACATGCAAATTCTAGTAAAAGGGAAGTGATTAATTTCCATGCGAGTTGAGTGTCTGGTTTGGTCCAAGCACCGTTTGCATTTTCGAGTGTACACAAATATGTATCAATGTATGTGCATATTATGTGTGAATAAATGGTACAAGCAAACATACACATATCATATCGAATTACCAACGGCCTTAACAACACAATTATGACTCGTTTCAACTGGCGGCCAAAAAGACAAGCGGCCAGCTCAATTGGCCTAATGAGTGCAACGAATTTGACAGCCCAACCGCAAAAATGTGTGCGAGTATTCGTTTCATATTGGCCATATTTATGGAGTTGCCAGCCCCATTCGCATTCCCAATCCGTAATGCAGCTAATCGAAGCGATTGTCAATTCAAATTCGAATTCTGTTTCAAATGCGAGCCAACAAAAAAAAAACTGTGTGTGTGAAAGGGCCAAAGATATTGTCAACATTCATGAATACTATATTCACATCCATATATATATTCAAATTGGTATATATATAAATGTATCAATATGGATATCTGAATGGATACTGGCGCTTTTGTGCAACTACAAATCACAGAGTCACGCCTTCAAAATTTACATACAAAAATACAAATATCAACATGAAAACAATTCAAGCAAAGCGATTTTATATCTATCTAAATAATTTGATGGGATTTGGTAGTGGGAGAAAAATCATAATAATATATATATATAATATATCTATTTATAATATGTATATGTTTGCTTATAATATTATTCACTATTATTGAGTAGATGTATTCATTTAGTAGATTAATTATGCATTTGAACTCGTAAAAAAAGGTATGTTCACATATTCTATTGAATCATTAATTATAAACAAAGTTGGTTTTATCATGAATGCATATATATTTATAAATAGATATATATTATTATAGATTATGGCTATTAATCTGAACTGACTGAGCATATGAATACACCCAATGTAAATATTTTACTTGGCCACAGACTAGTGCAATTCATCATTTCAATTGGCATAGTGAATACCAACGACTGACTTAATTGACTCAATTTGGGCTTATAGAGCGACAAAATGTTCGAAGTAAGAGCGGCTACCCCGTCCCCCTTCTCACAGCAACCAGACAAACCCCACCCCAAATATCTTGAAGCTGACTATGCATGGGATGCAGGCAACTGTACATATGTGTGTGTGCATATATATGGTGTGTGTGTGTGTATGGTGTGTGTGTTTGTGAGTGTGCCTTATTGTGTTTATATTAACATTTTTCTTGGTTTGGCAAATGGCAAAAATACTAAAGTTCGTTTCCTAAGTCTTTCGTTATATCGGCATCAAATTGCACAAATGGGCAAAACAGAAACTTTTACTTTTATTTAGCGGCTCGTGCAGCGACAACAATAACAACAACGAGTCTCTAAATAGTGTTAGTACACACACTTAACACTGTAATATTAACAACAACAACAACAACAACAATAAAAACAGCAGCAGCAGAAACCAGTAAATATTTCTGGCCTGCAGTTAATTGTTTGCTATCTAAAATATTTCGCAGTGTTACAAAAATTTGTACGTTTTTTGTTGCGACTTGCTTTGGGTAACTTATAAAGTTCAACAACAATTTGGGGTGGGTGTTGTTGCAATTGTTGCATTGCTTGAATGTCGCTAATTATAGTTAGCGTGACATTTTGGCTTAGAATCTGCTGCCACAGCGAAAGATTTTGCCGTGTAATGTTGGAGCCTTCCCAAAAAAAAAAAAAAAAAAATATCGAAAATGTGAAAAGGAAAAATAAAGCAAATTTACAGACGAAAATTGGTGCCAAGGTTGCCGCAAGAGACACAGTCAAAGCTATAATTAGATCAACAGTCATAATTTTTATAGTTGTAATTATTATTGTTGCTGCTGCTGCTTTTCATTACAGTAGGACGCTAGCAACAATAGCAGCAACAACAACAAACACAAAAAAAAACAGCCGCCTTAAAATTTGAAGCTATAACAAAAACCAAAAAAAAAAAGCTACACTTTAATTTGAGCGCATTTCATTTTGTCAAGTCGCTTGGCCTGTTGGCTTTTTATTGTTACCAGCCAGTTGGTGTTATTGTTGTTGTTGTTGTTGATTTATAAACAAACAGAAACAAGCACAGGCAACAATGGGGCACGTTTTGTAGGGCGGCCGACGCTTTATTTTGCTTCTAGCCGCAAATTCGTAGCCAATTTAGATGTCATTGCGCCATTTTGTATTCGATTCGACTTTATTGGCTTTCCCGCATTTAATTTGAATTTGAATCGCAAATACAAAAATCGAAAAAGTCTGCAAAAACAAAAAGATATCAAACAAAAAATTAAAAAAAAAAAATCTTAAACAAAACAAATCTTATCAATCGCCATCAATTGATCTATAAACGAGAGCATTGCAAACCGTCCAGTTGGAATGGGATTTCGAACTGCAGACTGTGGATTGTGGGGGGGGGGGGGCAGCAGGTACAAGAGGTCAACCTCGGGTTCCCGCAAGGCGTCAACGGGCCACTCACAATGCGATTGCAGGCAGATCCAGTTGTCAGATAAGCGTCAACAACATTTGAAAGTGAAAGCATCGCCAAGTTCTCAGTTTGGGCCAAACAACGATCTGACAAGGATTAATTCGAGTCGCACAATCGAAACCTTTGCTGACTGATCAAAAATGTTGTGTATTGGCCATTTTAAAAAAAAAACTACACTTTGTTCGTAAATACACTGTTAGAAATCAACAATTTGAGCATGTTTAGTAATCTTAGTTTTTCTTTTTGCCCCAAGGATTAAATCTGTATTTTGTGAATTGAAACATTTTATTTTTTTTTTTAATTTTAATTTTTTGTTTTCTATTTAAGCTATGTTGAAGGCGACTAGCTTGAATATTAATAATTTGTAATTTACCGTTAGTTTAGTTAAGTCAAGTTTTGTACTTTAGGCCCAGCTGCTTCAGGCATTTCGCATTAAAGCGTGCCAACTGCTTAACTTGTTCAATGGCCATCAGCAGCAGTAGCTGGGCAACTGGCCAATTGCCAACTGGCCAACTGGCCAACTGGCAGCCAAGCTTGTCTTGTTGAGTGTCCAAGAAGAACCGACAGCAAATAGAGCGTGTCCATGCCAGACGCTTGACCAACTGTGTCTGTGTCTGTGTATGTGTCTGTGTGTGTGTCTGCAACTTGAAAGTGCGGCACAAATGAATGAATCAATGATTCAATGAGTCGGGTTACATGCTGCATTCGATGCCACGTTCGGTTACATGCATGCCCCGAATTGTGACACATTGTGGCAACACATGCCATTTGCCACTCTGTTCTTGAGAATTATCGCATTGGGAATTCTCCCATCGCATTCCTTTGCACCACATGGGGCTGTTGCTGCCGTTGCTGTTGTTGTTGTTGTTGTTGTTGTTGCTGTTGTTGCTGCTGCTAATAATAGTAATAATTGACTGTTCGTATTCGTATGTGGCGCGAGGTCTTGACATTGTACCTTGAGCAGTGTCATGTGTTGCTCTCGTTGCTGCAGCAACTGTTGTTGTTGTTTTTGTTGCCTTTTGCTCATGTCATCGGCAAATGTAAATGAAAAATCTAATTGTCTACCGATCTACAAATATGTATGTGTGCGTGTGTGTGTGTGTGACAAGGCATGGCCAATATTTATGAATCAACCAGCATCCACACCCAGTGGGCGTTGCAGTTGCTCCACTTTTGTCAACGGCCGTGCACCGTCGTTGACTCATCGAGGTCGGTGGAGAGAAGGTTTTTGGGGGCAAGTACTCGCACATGCAACAACTTGATGCCGTTGCACAACCCCACAGCTATTGATAAACCATAAGCGATGCGCTTGACTGACTGTAATTATTGCTGCAACAACAACATTCTTAGCAAGCCTCATTGCAACTGCAAAACTTATTGCCCACAATCAATTTCGTGCAACGATTATTCGAATTTAATTATTCGAAACGAATTCCATGCACAATTCTTATATAGAAATGCCGCCCTCAGCAATCCATATATGATGTCATTCTCAATCGAACATTGAAGTCTCTCTCTCTCTCTATCTCTCTCTCTCTCTCTCTCTCTGAAAATGTTTATCCAAATCAAATGCAAATAGAATTAATTAATTAATCACATTCGGCAACTTTGAACTGACGCCGCGAGAGTTCCCAAACCAAATACGGATTCACCTTATTGAGAACCCAACAACAACAACAACAACAATTGCGTAAGATTCTCATTGAATTAATGACAAAAAATACATGTAAAATACAAAAGAAATTAAATTTTACATATTGGGAAATAATTAAAAAAAAAATAAAAAAATATATATGCATTTCTCAACTACACTTGGAATATTTCCAAGCAAATGGCTTATGCGATATACACTATAAGTAAAAAATGAAAATTTAAATATATTTAGGGATATGTGAATGAATATGTACACAAAAACTAATACGCTCTCAACGCTTTTCGGAACAGAGTATAAAAAAAGCCAAAAAATTAATTACGGCTGAGCTGGAACAAATTGTCTGCATGTCAGTAATTAGTTTTATGGCTCGTTTGAAAATGAAAGTGCATACATTTATACATACATACATACATACATACATATACATCTACATAAGTGTAGATTGACCAATAAATAAATTTCGATAGATTTGCGTAAGAGTGATGGATTCATATAAATATCATTTCACCAATGCTTTTTATTATTATTGTTTCTTTATTTCTTATCTAATACTCTCTCCATCTCTTTCTTTCACCTCCAATTTCTCTCCGTCTCTCTCTCTCTCTCTCTCTCTCTTTAGCCAAATTAAAAATCTTTAGGTATTTTTAAGAACTTTTCCATTTTCATACCCTTTGAAATGGATCACATTTCAGGTTCAAATATAATTCCTGAAATTTAAAAAATACTCAAATTGAACTGGAGTATTTCCCAGTGAGGCAAGCTCTGCTTGGACACTGTTTGATCTTTGTTTATTAAGGCTGTTGCATGCCGCAATATATGCCACTGACTGCTCTTTGTTCGAGCACTTTGTCATCATGCTGCCAGCAATATTCGCATATGAGTACATAGTCAATGTGGGCGTTTGACAGACCATGTTATTCGAATCCACGCCCCCTTCGCCAACAACACACCACACACCACCCAGCAGCCAGCACCAACTGCCCCGTCAGGCGGTAAGTATGCATTTCGTGGCACGTCTCATGTCTCATGTCTCATGTCTAATATCTCATGTCTCATTGCTTGTGTCTTGTGTCTTTTGGCTTGTTGTCTTTTGGCTTGTGTCTTGTATTTTGTATCTTGTGTATCTTGTGTGGAGTTTGTGGCTTTTTTCATTTGCCATTTTTCACACTGGTAGCTGACAGAAGGCGAACGCAAAGTACAAAGATAAACATTTTGCATGGCCATTGGTAAAACTCATATAATTACAAGAAGCTGTCGCCGGGCAGCTCCAAATGACAACAGCAACAGCAACAACAACAACTGCAACAACAGCAACAAAAATTGGCAAATTTGCCAAACAATGCAGATCGCTGGGCACGAAGTCACCAAATGTCGCATTGATGGAACTTTTTCTTTTGTCGGCTGCTCCATTCCAACTCCAACTCCGACTCCCGTTCCCATTCCCATTCCCATTCCCACTCTCGGTCCACGGCTCTCGATCTGCTGTTGCCTCAGCCGGGGCAGTGTGGCAATTATAGGTCTCGACTGGTGCCACGCGTCCACATTTACAAGACTAGCAAATTATGTGCACTTTGCGGCAAAAGCTGTTTTTGTTGTTGTTTTTGTTGCTGTTTTGGTTGTTGTTGCTGCTATTCTATTGCTGCCGCTTCGCTTCAGCAGATTTTCAAACTTTGTACAGTAGAACAACTTTATGGTGAACTGCTGTTATGTGGAAGATATGCAATTTTCTAAATTTTTATAATTCTTCTCAATTGTTAACTTTGTGTGTTGCAAAATGTTACAGATACAAATTCCAAGTTTTTCCATTTGCAAATTAATCGAAAATTATTGCTGAATTTGTATCTTAAATGCTGGAACTATTTTAGGTACGCTGCATAACTTATTGAGATACTTAATGCTGCCACACTGAAATGCATCTTTTAGCTGTTAGTTGAAAAAGGTATCTTAGCCAAGTCCTAACTGTACACTGTGCACTGGACACTAACTGTAATAAGTACAAAAATACATAACATATACACAATAAATAAATGTGTGGCAAAGAGTAAGAAGCTGCCACACTCGCTGCCAAAATGGAGCAACTGTGGGGCTGAGGCTGGAGCGGCACACTCACAGTTACACCTACGGTTGCAGTTGCATTTACTGTTACAATTACTGATACAGTTACAGTTACAGTTGCGGCTCGATAGTAGTTGTAACGGTTAAGCGTTAACCGCTGCGACTGGCGATTTTTGGTTTCTGTTATTTTTGTTTTTTTTTTTTTTGCCTGATTTTGGCAGCAGGTTCACTACGAACGTGGCATGCGCTGCACTTGAGAATTGGGCAAATGGTAAATGGTAAATGGACAACTGGCAACTTGCAACTGTGCAGCATGCCACACGGTGAAGCTGCCATATCCGAGTTGTCCATGTGCCGCACGCAGCTGAGTGCAGAGCACTCTAAACGAGAGCAAAAGTAGTCTTTGTTGTTGTTGTTGTTGCGACTGTTGTTGTAGCTTTCGGTAACCCATTTGTTGTTGCCTTTGGGTTTTTGTTTTTGTTTTTGTTTCTGTTTGGCAGTTTAGTGGCCGTTGTCGTGTCCCCGATGCCAGTGTCCACGTACCAACATTGGCCTAATGTTGCACATTGTGTGCGGATCTTGTTTATTATGCAAGAAAGCTGCCAAAGTAAGCCAGCAACAACAGCGACAACAGCAACAACAGCAACTGCCGAGTAAAACATATAACTGAAAGAAAAGTAATTTACTCACTGTGTCCAAAACTTTCATACTCCTATCAGTGCTCTGAATACCGATCAGCAAATGCACATTGATAAGAATCAAAAAGAAATTCAATTCTACCAAACTGTTTTTTCCACTGCAAGTTTTTTACTTTTCACTTTGTCTGCCAGTTTTCGATAGATGTGGAAAAAGTATTAAATAATCAAATAGGAAAAGATTTTAAATCGCACTGAATTAGAGCACTCGGAATGACAACCTGAAAAGGATTAGTAGCACCAATCAATTTTCATTGAAATCCATAAAAATAAGTTTTAAACTCTAGGTACGAAAAGCATAAAAATCCCGTCAAAATAAATGGAATTTACTGGCTAAAAATTCGTTTTCATATTTGTCTAAACATCATTAATTGTCCAGATCTGGTATTCTTATATTATAAACGTATATATAAAAAACACTAGGAATAATTACCAGTAGCATGTGGAATTGCCCAAAGCTTGGAGTATTCAATACTTTCACATGCACTGCGCACTGCACATACAAATGTCTAATTTCAGTTTGAGTAATTTGATATGCGTATAACAAAAATACCTTTTCGAATTGTTGTTGGCTTTGCGTTGTCACCATTTGCTGCCCACTTTGTCACAGCACAAAATAATGCACAAAACAAAAACACATAAATAAATAGGCAAATTTAAATACATATGTATGTAATAATAAATTCAAAAAACACAAACACATACACCGAATTCACAAACAATTTACAAAATGAAAGGCAACGCGTGCCAAGTGTCGTTATTGGGTGCTCCGCACGGATCGCTTTTTTGAAAGAACCCGCCAAACGCGAATGCACAGCTACAGCAACAGCAAACGGCTCCAGCTACAGCTACGACGGCTACTGTCTATTGTCTACTGTCTACTGTCTACTGCTACTGGACTGGACTAAACTGCCAGCAGACAACTGCGAGCGGCGAGCTGCAGACTGCGCAGACAGCGCTAGCAGCGCTGGCAGCGCAAGCAGCGTAGGCAACGCTGGCAGCACTGCAAGTGGAAACGAAACACGAGACACAAACTGGAATTGAAACAGGTATAAATCGTTCTGCACTGGGGCGACATGCATGTGCATGTTTATTATTTCGCTTGTCGCGTGTCAAAGGTTAGTCACTGCCAAAACGGCCAAACAGCTAATCAACCTCCTATGCGTTCTACTAACTGATCTGTGTGTAAACAAGTAAGAATGTTGCAGTAGCTGCTAAATTGGTGCGAAAAAGTGCGTACCGCGACCTTTGAAAAACTTGATCTACATTTTATTTGTTTATCGATTTTTGATCGTTAATTTTAGTGACTCTAAGCAATATTTTGAGACTTGGAAATTTGTTGACTCTATCTTCACTTCTATTCTTTAGTATTAGTCAACAAACAGTAAAAAAATCAAAGTGCACATTTACAGTTAATTAGCTAAATAAAAATATTGCTTTATATTCAATGCGAGGCAAAAGCAGTTTGTCCTGGCGAAAGTTGCCTTGTATTAAAGTTAATGTAAAATCTGTATAATTACTACAAATTTTTGCTCTACTCAAAATCTAAATTGTTAAAGAAATACAGTTATATACTATATTATAAATCCAAAACTAATGTTCCACAAAACCTTGATATGTGTTCTTGGCCAGATATATATAAAATATCAAAAGTTAATGCCTCAGAAATCCTCAAGAGTTTAATGCATTTCCTGTCCAAATCGCCCCATTAAGAGTACAGCAAGATACAAAATCGTAAGTTTGATATGCCACCTGCTGCCGGACATTCGTTTGGGGCAAGGTCAGCGACGAGCTGTCAGCCAAAGTGGCCACCGGTGAGCATCGATGGTCGCATGGATTGCCTTGATTGTTGCGGTTCAGTGCAACTGGCTCGGAAGTGTTTTTCTCGCTTTTTTCGCATACCCTTTGCAGTGGATACCATAAATCTGTCACGCAATTCGTAACAAAATTGCAAACATTTCAACTGGGAAAATAATAAATTATTATATCATAAATAGAGATCGATGATTTATATTATATATGAAACATTGTTAAAAGTATCAGTTTTCTCTTATATATTCATGTATGATTATCGATTAGAGTATTTCATATTTGGCTAACAAGTTGCTAGTCGTTGGTAGCTTGCATTGTTTTATCCAAGTTCAGGTTGGCGCTTCCTCTTGGGGGCGCTGTGCAGCGTTGCAGAAAACTAACCGCTTGGGGGCACTGAGACACATTTGTAGATTTGAAAAAGACTGGCCTCAAGTGTGGCATAAATTAGCGACGCATTAAGGCGTAATTTGTTTGCCAGCAGCAATCCAATAAGTTTGGAATTCACATATATACATATATATATATACTTATTTGTATGTAGCATAAATTTAGAGGTGAATTAATCAGCTTACCTCAATCTTTAGATGGAATTCGGCTTGACTGCCCGTTGTATCCCAACCAGATCTAAAACAGGTTGCAATCAACAATTGTGCCAGAACCAAAAAAAAAATACACAAAATACACTAATACACACAGATGAAGATTACGCACACACGCTCAGATAGAGTAAATATTTGTTAGCTAATTATTCGATTTGCATTATAGAAATTGTATTTCATAACTTTTCGAACAGAAATGTTTCAATATGCACGGCAAAAAAAAAAGTGAATATTAAAATAAAACACAAAGCAAATGAAAGGTTTCATCTGTATACAAGGAAGAAAATAAAATATATGTATGCATATATATATTTATATATATATATATAAATATATATATATATAGACACGGTTGTCATTAACGACAAATTAACAATATTTAACACTCGGCCATTAATGAAATAAACAACTGTTGCTGGCGCTTAACAAACATCATTTGCCAAAATTATGATGATGTTGCACTGCCATTAAGAGATTTCTCGCAAATTAGCATTCGTAAATGAGATACACTCGTTGATTTGGGCTACTTTGAAATAACTTTTGTCACTCTGACTGACATTTGAGAGTTGACAGTTGGTGAGTCAAGGGGCACCGCCAAACCGTCTGCAAGTTCATCGATTCGTCGTTTCGAATCGGGCGCGCCAAGCGTTGCAATGAACTGTTTCTCGGCCTGTCAGTTCGTCAGTTAGTCAGTTTGTCAGTTAGTCACTTTCAGCGCTGCTCGGTGCGAGTTCACGTCAGCTCTGGCCGAATGCACAACGCCGACTAACGCGCCACTCGTCGTCGCCCATGTGATAAGGCCAAAGCTTCAAAGCGACGATCGGCGATGAAACGAGCAAGAAACGACGACTTTATGTCCGATCGGATCGGCATATGGAGTATCGAGTTGAGACCAAATCAAATCAAATCAAATCACATATTAAACATAATAATTTCAAATTTACAATACATTTGCAAGCTAAAATAAACATTAGGAATTAACTCTCAAATCGAAGCACTCTTCTTTTACAAAAATCCAAATTCACCATTATATTTATTATATGTTACTTAAAGATATTAAGAAGACTTATAAACGAATATTTTGAACTTATAAATGGTCTTAGGGGATCAGAAATGATAAGCATTAACAACACGGAAAATTAGGTGAGCTTAATAAACGGATAAAACTCTTTCAATATATTATTCCAATTCCTGCACAAATTCGCGTTAAACATCAAAAAGAATATGATCAAAATGTTGCGATAATTGGTGGGAAAAAGATAAGTACAACGAAGCAATTCTCAAAACAAAACCAATTTTGTGGAGATAACGAAAAGTTGAACAATATCATTTCCACTAATACATATTCACAGAAACTTAAATTTATCAAACACTTGCAAATTAACTCCTATAATATTCATTCATATCACGCGTTTGTATCTTGCACCTCACGCAACAAGTGGAACCTCTTTTGGTAACAAAACAACATTATTTTTATTTATTACCTTATTTTGCAGATTTTACCAAATCGTACTTTTTACAACTTGTTGGTTTCGAATTTTAAAATTGTAGAATATTAAAGTATTATTAGATTTTTACTATGATGTATAATGATTTAAGTATTTTAGAAGCCAATATAAAGTTTTCTTGCTTTGCTTAAAAGTGGAAATGATTTAAATACAGAATTGCTCATATCATATAGATTGAAATAAATAAGCTGATATGACCTTATTTTATAGGGTTTTTATTGTTAAAATTTTAGATTCAGATCCCACAACTAGTCGTGCTTCAACCTGTATAGAAAAATGCCGAGAATATTATATCTTTAAATGGTTTGATTTTGGTCAAATATATAAAGTAAAGGTGTAGGGTGGCGGAGTGCGGGTTAAGCATTCCTTAAAATGGTTTGCATTGAGAACAATTTCAAAGCGAACTTCAACTGTTATTTGTCTATCGAGGGGGCAATAAAAAATGGTGCTCAGACGGAAGTTATGGCATTAAGATAAATACAATAATAATTGAAACAATTAAACAAAGGCACACTGTAAAAAATACGTGTATACATATATGTATATATATATGTATGTTTCCATCTAACAAGAGCAATAACAATAACCATAACAATAATAAAGCTGATAACTATGACGGCAATGATTGCGAGCCGATCAAAATCTGACGTTTGCCATAGGAAAGGAATGGCTTGAATGAAAATGGGATGGGGTGGGGGGGAAAAGACGAAAAGACTCGAGGGGTCAGTTGGGACGGGCATGTTGGGTGCGGCGCTAACATGAAACCTAACGGCACCATTACGATTATTTGTATGTAGCGATACACATACACATACACATACACACTCACAGACACACAGGCACAGATCCATATTGCTACTTATATGTCTATATTATAAGACTAACTTACAGTTTTATGTTTGCATTTTTTTCTTTATATTCCGCTACATTCTCCAAGGACAAACAACATTTTAGTGAGCGCCGCCGCCGGCTAACGGCAAAAGGCAGTCCGCAGTCAAGATTGATCTACAAAGCTCAGCTCTGGTCTCTAGTCTCTAGTCTCAGGTCTCTAGTCTCAGGTCTCAGGTCTCTGGACTGGTTGAGTTTTTCGCATTTGCGCTGCTAACTTTCCTTTTTGTCTATATATACATATGCACACACACACACACACACACACATGTTGGGCACAAAGTGTGCGGGCGCACATTAAAACAAAAGCAAAAAAGAACAGTTATGTTTCTTCTGGATGCCGAACATTTTATACACTTGCAGACATAAATAATTATACAATACTTCAGTGGGAGCTAAAAATGTGTGTGTAAATAAATATATTAAATGTTTTATTCAAAAACATTTGTTAATCTGAATTCTCAAATCTTGATTTTCTATATAGATATATTAACAATGATCAAAAAAATACAGCTAATTTTGTAATATATTTATATGCCCCCGCAGCCATCGTCTGTCCAGCGATTTTGTCATTTATCAACTCAAGAATGCTTTACACCTTTTGTTAGAAAGTCACAATACTCTCGACAAGGGTATTGCAAAATAAACAATAACAACAACAACAACAGCAACAACAACAACAACAAACAGAAACCCCAACACAGGCAATGCCAATGAGGGCACCACATTAAAAAGGTGTGGCAACTCGGCTACGTTCTGGTCTATGTATAGCAACAGCAACAGCAACAACAACTGCAACAGCAACAGCAGCAATTGCAACAACAACAACAACAAAATGCACCATACGCCAACATAGCAGTTAAAGTTAAAGTTACAGTTACAAATTCAAAAGCCGCCAGTCCAACAAAGTGGCATAAATAAAAATTTGTGTTGGCTTTTCAGCAGCTTGAAACAAAACTTTATGCCACACACACACACACTCAGACAACTACATACACTCGCACACTCAAACACAAACACACAAAAGTAAAAATTAACCAATTAGACAAAACACCGACGTGCCAAATGCCCTGACAAATACACATACATTTATGATTGGATCCAACTTATAATAATATATATATATATATACATATATATATAATATATATATAAAAGAAAAATAATTGTTATAAGACAAAATTTTACATTTTCAACTGGTTGAAACATAATTTAGGTATGAACATTTGTTATTAAGTAATTTTGGCAACTTGGTACTGAATAAGTTTTTTATTTATTAGAGAGACAATTAAAAAAAAAAATTTTATTCATTTAAGTGCAATAAATCTATTTACAAATGAATCTACAATATTTTACTAGAGTGATGGAAATTATTAAATATATCAACTATTTTTTAGTGGTACAAAGATCATGATATAGTTTGGGTGTCCTAATAATCGACTCGAATGGATAATAAATTTTTTGTGCTTATAAATTTAATAACGATCGCATCGTATTTATTTATTTTTGAACAATTTATGCGATTGCTCACATATCATTTGTGATTGGTGTTTGGCTTACATTTAATTTTTTGGCGCTTGCCAAATCACTAAACAATTTATTCAAAGTGTTGGCGACAATTCACTTTTCGTTCTTGGGTACGTTTTCAATTTTTGATTCAAATTCAGAATCGCATTCGGATTTGGGGCGCAACAGATTTGCGCAACGGCAACGCCAAAATTTATGGCCAACCACTTACCACAAATGCAAGGTCAAAGCATTTAGAACAACGACGGAGCAGAGGCGGTCCGCGTGCCCCATGCCCCATGTCTCATGCCTCATGCTCGGTCCTTACCAGCAACAGGTCCGACTCCAGGCAGGAACCCGGGGCACAGCCCCCACCCAGCTTGTTGGTGAGTCAGCGGCATGCAATTGACTTTGATTTGTGGTGCACCCAAGTTGCACAAATAAATCAGCGCCAATTGCAATTTCCCAAGGCCACAGCAGCCACAAAAGCGACAACGATTGCTGGAAGGTGTGTGTGAGTGTGTGTGTGTGTGAGTGTGTGTGTGTGTGAGTGTGAGTGTGGGGGAGTGCGGTTAGGCGCTGGGCAAAGGGGGCCACTGGAGCTGCAACAAAGGTCAAGTCAAGTGAAATTGCAGCGAATGGCGGCGCTAGACAAAAGTGAGAAAGTTAAAAATTATGTCAAAATTTGAATTAGCAGATGGGAATAAAAAATTCGCATCTCAGCCAAACAATGCAGTCGCATAAATTAATTTTCATATCGGTTGCTGCGGAAAACGCTTTTCACTTTCGCAAATGAGACACACGATGTGGAGTGGGTTTGGCTCAGTTTCGACATTAAGATGCCGAGATGAACATGTCACTCATTCAAAAGCGAGAATTATCTATTGCAGCGGCCAGAGTCGAGCCATATATATATATATATAGTAATTTCCCTTTTGTGGTTTCGTTTCTATTCGGGTCGTGTTGCCCCTGCTTGCTTTGCGGTTGCTTTCAGCACACAAGTGAAAATGCTTTCTCACCCCCAGACGTACTGGGAAATTGCATGGGCAATGAGGAAAAGTGCTCCACTGAAATGAAAGTAAAGGCAACGGGTTCATTCAAACTTCTGAGTTCGTCGTCATTGTAATTTTTAAATATGCCGCTCAACCAGCCAGCGACTTACCTATCGATTAATGACACTTGAGTGTTGCGATCGTTTATAACAGTTGAATTGATATCGATATTTGTTAGAGCACTTATTATGTTATAAAATGTAACGATTACAACAGTGGCAACGTGCTGTTATAGCAGTTAGCAGTATGTTAAATGGATTGCAACATAATTTCGATGAATAACATTTAAATACCAAGAAAGTGCTGCAGAGCCAACATAATGTTTGTTGACATGATCGTCTCATAGAAAAAACTGTTAACAACAGCTGTGATTAGTGTTATCTTGGAATAGATTTCATTTTATAGTAAGAGTGAGATTTCTTTTGAAAAAAGGCTGATTAATAGCTGAGATGAATACCACAGGCCCCGTTTTCTACAGCGCCGATGACGTGCGTCGTGCGCTCAACTGGCCAATGGTCAACGAGGCTGTGGAGACGGCGCTCAAAGCTGTCGTCGAGACCCCAACTCAGGATGGTTCCCAGTCCTATGTACATCAACCAGCGCGCGGGGTAACCATTGCCAACAAGGACCAATCCAATCTGCTATTAACGATGCCCGCTTTTGTGGGCAACTACCGATTGACTGCGGGCGGAATGGGCAACGATTCCAGCGCAGTGTCCTGCTCGACTCTGGCCTGCAAGGTGGTCACCTCGTTCAGCAGCAATAAGTTGTTGCAGCCACCGATACCGAGCATAAGTGCCAACATTTTGCTCTTCGATTCGAGAACGGGCGAACTGAATGGCATTATGCCCGGCACGGATATCACCACATGGCGAACGGTGTCCGCCTCGGTGGTGGCCACCAAATACTTGTACTTCCGTCGCTTTGGACCAAATGCCGAACGAGAGCTGGCTATCAATGTGGGCATCGTGGGCTGCGGCGTCCAGGGACAAATGCATGCCGCCGCCATGTGTGCCAACTTCAAGGTGAATCAGCTAAATCTCTACAATCGCACGGAGTCAAAGGCACAACAGTTGGCCAACCAGCTGGAAGAAAAGCTCCTGAAGGCCGACAACAACTACAATGCCCCAAATAAAGTCAACATTAAGGTGTGCAGCTCGGCAAGCGAGGCCGTCCAAGAAGCGGACGTCATTTGCATTGCGACCTACTCCAAGGAGGCGCTCATCCAAGCCAGCGATCTGCGCGACAAGCGATCCATCCACATCAACAGTCTGTGGCATTATCATAAATATGGCATTCAACCATTAATCCCAATTTTCTTACTCATATCACTGCTCCTTCACCATTTCGGATTCAGTTTACAATGATTTAGGTGTAGAAGAGAGGAAGAGAAGGAGAGAGGGAGCGAGGGCGAGATCAAAATCTCTTGCGAAAAATTATTATCCTCTATTTAGTGTTGTTTAAATCATATTTTTACGTGTTCTCTTAATTATTATTGTTTTCAAAATTCAAAATTCGCATTTTTTAGCACAAATCATTGCTAATCAATTTGTTGCATGTGCCATTTAGAAGATTTTAACGAGTAGGTTTTATATTCATTTACAGCTGTGGGCGCTGGCGAGGTGCACTTCGGCGAGGTGGCCGCTGACATCTATAAGGAGTCCCTGGTCTACGTTGACTGTATGACAAACGCCAAGCACGAGCTGAACGGCCTGCCCGCCCCGATAGTTGGCGAACTTGGTGGCGTTATAATCGACGGCAGCTATCCGACTGAGTCCGCAGTGACCATATTCCAGTCAATGGGTGAGTTACACATATTAACACAGATGCATAAGCTCCAATTCGCTGATTCCCGACATTTCCATAGGCATGGCCTGCGAGGATGCTTGTGTGGCGGAGGCCGTCCAGTTGGCACTGGGATCCAGCGACAAGTAATGGATGACTTCGTCTCGAGCACATTCCACGTGGCCAGCAAGCTGGACACTTGAAAAATCCATTCTGCAAATGATTAAACTGACTTATTATGCTGCAAGCAAATAAAATAATATTTTCAATTGGAAAAAAAACTACGATCTTTTTTTTTTGTAAATTTTTTTGTGTTTTGTAATCATTTTAGTATTTTTTTTTTTATTTTCAATGTTTTCTTGTTTGGTTTTTGTCTTTTGTTTTGTTTTTTCTTTTGTATCATTTTGTTTTGTTTTGAAATTAATTTATTAATTAATTTTTATGTTTTACTTATTAATTTAGTATCTGGTTTTTTTTTTAAATATCATAATCTGCTCAATCGCTTGCCATCTGCTGCCCTTTAATGCTCACAAAAGATGCACTCATCCGATATATATATATATATATATATATATATATGTATATGTATACGTATATATATTTACATAAACATCTATTAACATTTATATTAGTATATATATATATATGTATACATATATATAGTTAATTATAGATTTTGTTAGCCTTCAGAAACGTTTTGGTTTTTGTTGGGTTAATTTGCTACAGGTTCCAGCAGTCGAGGCCCCTTTGCGCTTTCCCAATGTGGCTTAAATAATTTTTTAGCATATCTATTAAATAATTTGTTTATATATTCATTCATATGTATACATACATATGTATATATATATACATATACATGTGCGTATTCAGTTTTCAATTTTGTTTTATTTTGTTTGTTTTTTTTTCTTCTTTGCACGCCAATTTAAATTTGATAATTAGCATTATTAATAAAATACTCAACAAATAATTAAATTGGGCTTTTTCAATTTGCGACTCCCGCTGCAAATGAGACTTATCTTTGTGTGTTGTTGTTGCTCTGATGTTGTTGTTGTTGTTCTTGTTGTTGGGCTTTAAGTATTCGTATTTTGATTTACTTTCTTTTATTTATTAGTTAGTACTATTTAAACACTTAATAGTTATTACGCTTTATTATGAATTTCCATTTAAAAAATGCTTAAGTTAGCGAAAGAAAAAAAACAAACAAAATACAAAGAGCAGCAAATTAATGAATAAAAATAAAAAATCCGGGTTCTTTTTCAAAACATTTTGCTTGTTTATTTTGTTGTTGATGGTTTTTGTGTTCAGTTTGCTTCCGCTGTAGGTCGAACCAGAACTGTTTTTAAAAAAATAATAATAAAAATAATAGGTTTTCTTTTAAATATATGCGTATACGAATATATATATAAATATATATATATCTATATGTAAACACACTTACATATTTAAGTAGTATATATGTAGATACATATACATATATATATGCAGATATAATTTCAAATGTGCATTTCACATATAGATTCGCTCTTCGCTTATTTGTTAAAATTAAATCAACACACACGTATTCAATTGATAGATGTATCATTTATAGTTACAAAAAAAATAGTTATAATTATAATAATATTAATAATAATCATAATCATAATGATAATCAAATTAAATTACATATAATATTGACGTTGATGTTGAATAATTAAAAAAAACACACACTCTTACAACTGGTGCCTAAAATTAAAGGAAAGTTCTCACGTACTTGCACAATTTTTGTACGCATCTCTTGAAATGGTTCTCAATTTTTCTTTTGCTTTTGCTTTTGTTTTTGCTTTTGCTTTTGCTTACTGTATTTTTTTGCTTTGCTTTGCTTTGCTTCTGTTTTTTTTTTTTTGTGGCTCTTTCTTCGGATTCATTTTAACTTTAATTAGGCATAAATTAATTAATTTTTGTTTTTTTACATATATGTATATTTAATATTTACAATTTCTTTGCTACTTGTTATATGGGTTTGCTTGCTCGGCAGCTGCAACTGTAACTGTAACTGTAACTCTTGCTGCTTCTGCTTTTGCTTCTTGCTTCGTTTTGTATGCTGTCTCTGTTGCCTATATCCGTCTCATTCTCATTCGCTTTGCAATATTTCATATTTACTTTGTTAGCGCACTAAAATCTAAAATTTCATTTTTTCATTTTCGTATAGACTAAAGAAAAAAATCTTTGCTGCATTTTTTGTTAATTCATTTTTTTTTTTGTTTTTAGTATTTTTGTTGTTTTGTTTTATGCTTTGTTGCATGTTTGTTTTGTTTTTTGCATACTTTATTTCATTCAACTTTACAGCTTTGCCCGTCTCTTTCAACCTAAAACGCTATCGCTTTTCCTCTTAAAGTCCCGTCTACAAAATATTGCCAGAGCTTCGATTTTCCCTACTTTTTGTGTTTTCTTTTCGTTTCTCTTGCAGTTTTTTGACTGTGGCTTGAAGAAGCTGTGGAATTTTCGGTGCCTTGAAAGTGCCCGACGAAGAGTCCCCACCCTGTCCCGAACTTATATATATGTAAACCTCCGTTGGTATCTCTCAACCCTTTGCTCAATTTCTCAACAATTTAGTTTCGTTTTCTTTGCTTTAGTCAGATTTATATATATGAATTTTACAATACATATAGATTTCTATATATTATTGATACATTTAGCGTGGTAGTGTTTTTTTTTTGTTTCTTTTTTTTCTTTTTCATATTTTTAAATCGGTTTTTAATATATTTCTATCAATATGCCTTTGATATTAATATTTAATACATTGTTACGCAGTAGTTTACAATTATGGTTTAAAATTAAAAAAAAAACGTGTCTATATTTATTCATTTATATTAATATATATATATATATATATATATATCACACATATATATATATATATATATACACACATATATATATATATGTATATTAATATATATATATATATATATTAATATATATATATACATATACATATACATATATATATATATTTTAATATATATATATACACATATATATATATTTATATACATATAAATGTATATATATAATTTAATAAAAACTATTGCATTAGTTATTATTTAATAAGTTTTTTTTCTAAGATGTGTGTTCTTACTTTTCTTTATGTATACAATTATATATAGTCATGTATATATATATATTTATATATATATATATATATATATATATATGTAAATTTATTTTTAAGAGTTGGTACAACTTGTTGAAAACTGCATATTAATTTTTGTATTTGTATTTGTGGGGCATATAAAAATGTTTGCTTTTATTGCTAATTGATTTTTATTATTTTAGTAAACATTTTAACTATTTCTTTTATTTCTTTCTCTTTTTTTCACTATTTACTTCGCCCCATACTCGGTTTTTCCCTTTCTAGTTTATGTAATTGGGTTGTTGTTGTTGTTGTTCAGCGTATATATGTATGTGTAAGTGTATGTGTATGTGTATGAGTATATGTATGTGTGTGTGTGTGTGTGTGTGAGGCGGGTGGGTGAGGAACTGGGTGGAATTCGCTGCCAAAATAAAAACTATTGGCTTTTTGGATGTAATCGATGTAAAAATAATTTTGATACAAAACAAACATTGTTTAAATGCAAAACGATTTCAATTCGAATTTCATTTAAAAAATTTCATATTGTTGATATTAAAAAAATTTGGGTATGTGCGTATATATCTATATATATGTGAGTGTGTGTGTGTTTGTATGTGTATGTGTGTGACGCATCAGAACGGAATTTGTTCGCCCAAAACAATCACGATTTAAAATTAGTTATAAAATTATGTATTAATATATAATAAAGTATATATAATTTATATAAATTAAATATGTATTGAATATTAAGGCCAAATTAACACAAAATTAAACAAAAAATAATAATAAAAAAAAAAAAAAAACAACATGTCCTGTGTGTATGCGAACAACATACAAGCAAAACCCAGGTGTTGTGTATGTATGTGTATGTGGATGTGTCTGTTTGTGTCTGTGTGTGTATGTGTGTGTATGTGTGTGTCTGTGTGTGTCTGTAGGTATGTGTGTGTTCAAGCTAAGCAATTTTACTGTTGTGTTTTTTAGTTTTTACTTTTGCTGATTTCTGCTGCAAATTTAGGCTTTGCTTCTGCATTTGCAATTGTTTGTTTGTTTGTTTGTCTGTTTTTCTGTTTGTCTGTTTTATCTCCATCTATGCTAATTTAAGCTATAGTTTTTTGTATGTTGTATGTTGCTGTTGGTGTTGCCAGTTAATTGTATGTATTAATATTTAGATTGTTTTGTTTGTAATACAAAGAAAAACTGCTTTCTTGACGTGGGTATCAGAGACGCCGCAGTTGGCTTAGTTTTGTTTGTGGTTAACTACTTACTAATTTTACATTTAGATGGTTTTTGTTTTCTTCGTGTTTTTGTTTTTGTTTTGTTTTGTTTTGTTTTTTTTTTTTAATTTTAATTACTATGGTATAATTATTAATATTAATTTTCTGCTGCTTCTTTCTCTCTTGTGTTTAATATAGTTAACAAAAAAAAAAAAAAAAATACAATTATTTAGCAGCCTTTTAAACAACTATGTAGCTTTCTCTCCTCTTCGTCACTTCTCTTCTAATTTCTGCCCGCTTCTGCTCCTCTTTCTTTCTCTCTCCCTTTTTCCCTACCTTTCTCGGTTTTGTTTTTCTTTTTACTTCATTCGGCGTTCGTTTTTATCTTCAACAGAATTCTTCCTGTTTTGTTTTGTTTCGTTTTGTTTTGCTTGCACATTTTGCTTTCATTATTCTTATATACTCTGCCTTCTTTCCTTCTATTCATTGTTGTTTCTATCCTTTTTATTCTTTTGTTTTGTTGTTGTTTTGTTTTTTGCTTTACGCTTGTTTATCACATTGAATATAATATATACGTATATATATAATATATATATATATATATATATATATAATATATATATATTTTTATATATATTTATATATATATTTATATATATATTTATATATATATTTATATATATTTATATATATATTTATATATATATGTATATAGTTTATTTAACTTAAGTTTTGTTTTGTTTTGTTTTCTTTTGTTTTGTTTTTGTTTTATATGTTGTTTTTTTTTATGCATTTGCGACACGCTTTTCTCTAGAGGCGCTTATGGAAATTCTTCGGGTTTTTTCTCCTTCTTGTTGTTGTTGTTGTTGTTGTTGTTGTTGTTGTTGTGGATTTGTTGACTCGTTGCAGCATCGAGCATCAGCAGCAATTGTCGAATCGTTGGCAGTGTTCGCTCATAGCAGCTCCTGTTGCAGCAGCAACAGCTGCTGCTGCTGGTCCAGTTGGACTTGTTCCTGCAGCTGCTGCTGCTGCCAGCGCTTGTACATGCCCAGATAGGTGCGTGTGTTTGTTGGGTTGCTGTTGTTGTTGGTGTTGTTCATATTGTTGTTGTTGTTGTTCATATTGTTGAAGTTGTCGATGATGTTGTTGCTGTTGTTAATGTAATTAATGTTGTCGTTGTTGTCGCCGCCGCTTGTTGCCACCAGCGGCATGTCACCCAACACTGACGGCAGCTGCAACTGCTGCAAGTGCAGTGCTGTTGTTGTTGAGGCTGATAATGATGTTGTTGTTCCTTCACCGACCACTGCCGCAACTGGCGGCAGCAGCTTATAGTGTGTGGCATCCATAACCGTATCATAGCAATAGGCAGCCTCATCCAGAAATGTTGTCCCATAAAAGCTGTTCCGATTACAGATATCGTTATTAATGTCATAATTAATGATCGTGCTGCCACTGCTGCTGTCGTCAATATTTATGATAAATTGATTTTGCTGTTGCTGTTGTTGTTGTTGTTGGGTTTGTTGTTGGCCAGCAACTGCTGCTGCTGCGGATGCTGCTGCTGCCGTTGCTGCGGCGGTGAATTATGAATTGGAATTGCGTATAGTTGGCAGCTAGGACGAGCTGGACTGATTCATGTTGCCAAACATGTGGGCTGAAAACGATGTTTGCCCCGCCGAGTTGGCCTGTGACGTGGACGACTGTTGCTGCTGTTGCTGTTGCTGCTGTTGCTGCTGCTGCTGCTGTGCCTGCTGTTGATTCAGCGAGCCACGCCCATGCTTCGGGATGGGAGGCTGTATATATTCATGCCGTGCCAATGCAAACACATCCATGCGATCTTCCTTGCGATACGCCAAGCATCCGCGAATGAAACTCTGCACATTAAAATCAATCACAAAAATTAATTCAAATATCTATCGAAATATACTAAAAAAAAATATAAATATTGTTGCGGTGCTGCTAACCTTTGCCTCATTGGAGACAGTTGGCTTGTTGGAGAACTGCACTTCGGTGGCCTTCAGTATGGTGTTCTCCTCCAAAATGGTGGCCTGCGATTGGTTATGGCCAAACGGCTTCTTGCCATATAAGCACTGATAGAATATCACGCCAACACTCCACACATCCACTTTCGATGAGATTTTGGGTGGATTCTTGCCAACAACAAAGCACTCCGGCGGCAGATACCTATAATTAATTGCAATTGTTATTTAATATATTTATTTAAACTTATATTTATTTGCTAGCGTCGTTGGTAGTTACCAATAGGTGCCAGCGCCTTGAGATGTCAGATCCATGCCATGATCCGGATTATAGTTTTCATCGTCCATCACTTTGGACAGACCGAAATCAGTTATTTTGATCTCGCCGCAAACGTTGCCCTCGGTTAACAGTATGTTGCCCGGCTTCAGATCATAGTGGATGACGGGCGGTTTAATCTCATTTAGATACTTCAGTGCAGATACAACCTGTATATAGATAAATATATATAAAGATCTCAATTAAAGAATGTACACATGCCATTATAAGTCGTGGCAGGATCTACTAAAATTAATGATGGGATAGAAAGAATTGAAAGTATTGATATTCATCCATTAGAGAAACAGAGATTTTGGAAAAGAAAGTAGTAATGACTCTCTGTCTGGTGTGGTTGGGATGATGGGAATGACTATTCCAATAACCATGTTTCATTCATTCGCAACTCACCTGCATTATTATTGAGCGCGCTTCACGCTCGGGTATAGTCTTATGCTGCTTCAGATAGAAGTCCAGATCGTGTCCATCACAATACTCCAGCACGGTGCAAAATGAGTTTGCATCGATCTCAAAGACATCATAGAGCTTCACCACGCGCGGATGATCCAGCGCCTTGTGTATGTTGTACTCTCGCAATGCGTGTCTAAAATTTGTGTTGCATATGGTGAAAATGGACGAAAGAAAAACACGCACAAAAAAGAAAACAACAAAAAAAATAAATGGTTAAAGAATCATGAGCAATATGTGAATCCTGCCCCCATTTTCCCCATGCTCCATGCTCCATGCCCCGTGCCCCTCGTCCCACGCCTGCTTCTCCTGCCGCCATCTAACTAACCATGTGCAATACGAATTCAAAAAGATCTCTCAAATCGAAAGCGCATCTCTATGAAAATAACTAACAACTCAACATAAACATAAAATTAAATTTAGCTGCTAACTGCTGCTGCTGCTGCTGCTGCTGCTCCACTACTCACTTGATATAATTAGCTTTCTTATCCTCCTTCCAATCCTTGTTTAATTGGTGCACCTTACATGCGACATAGCGTTGCTCCTTGAGGTCAAATGCCTTGTGCACCTCGGAGAAGCCGCCCTTGCCCAGCAGCATTAAAAGCAGATAGCGATCATTCAGTACGGGATGATTGTTAAAGCGGGACTGCAATTCAAAACCAATCACAGATTAGTCAATATATATGTGTGGATATATAGAAATGTGTGTGTACTTACCTGATCTTCATTGAGTATACGCTTGAGCTCGCGTATGTGGAGATTACGTTCCCGCTCAAGCTTCTCCATCTCCAGCTGCAGATCGGCGTCCTCCTTTTTGAGAGCGTTCTGTCGCAGCTTGAGTATCTCATCGTATTCATAATACTCCTGCGCCGTATACGCTCCCGATACTGGATCCGGTTTAAGAAATGTGCCCGAATCGGAGCAGCTGCCGCCGCTATCATTGCCACCGATGCCGCCGCCGCCGACAGAACCAGATCCGCCTGGGCCGCTGCCGCCAGCACCGGCACCGCCAACGCCGCCGCCACCGCCGCCGCCGCGATCCGACAAACGATCACCGACACCGCCGCCGACGCCGCTGTTGCCCACATTGCCGCCGACGCCAGAGTTGGCGCCGCCAACGCCACCGGCTCCAGCAATGCCGCCGCCACCAACACCACCCGCACCACCGCCGCCATTGTGCAATAGTTGCTGCTGCTGTGTCTGCGTCGAATTCGAGCGGGAAAGGACGCGACCGCAGGAGACGACTACAACGGCGCCGCCGCTGCCAGCAAGTCCACCAACTCCGCCAACACCGCCGGCGCCCGTCGCATTGTTGGCCGCGTTGCCGGCAGCGATGCCGCTGTCGAGGCTACCGGCGCCGGCATTGCCGCCCAGTCGATCCGTCAGCTGGGATGAGTCATTGGAATTGGAATTCTGTTGCTGTTGCTGCTGCTGTTGCTGGTGCTGGTTATTCTGCTGGTTGGTGTTGTTGCGCTTGCGTCCGGACTCAGCCGGCCGCTTCTTCATCAGCTGCTTCTTCTGACGATCGATCTCCTCACGCTCGGCCGTTATCTCCTCCTGGCGACGGCTGAGCTCCTGAAACGCATAGCCGTCCGTCCAGTTCTCCTGGAATGTGGCGCCGACACGCTGTGTCACAAATTGTCCCAATCTCAATCGATTCTGCATGCATTTCTGGCGCGCCTCCTTCTTCTCAATGCTGCTCTTCTCCTTGAGCAGCTTCTTGACCACATCGATGCATTTGGCAATGTGCGACTTGTGCTGATCAATGGACTTCTGTTGGCTCATTATCTGGCACTTTTGCTCATCGGACAGTCTTGTCATCTCGTCCAGCTTCGCCTTGCCGGACTCGTGCTCCGCCTCCCGCTCCTGCAACTCCTGCTGTGACATCTCCGTTTGGGTGCCCTTCGTGTATGTCATTATTGTGGTTGGCATTGCCAGAGGCAACGGTGGCGGCGGTGGCGGCAATACACCAACCACTCCAACGCCCACATTTACGCCAACACCAACGCCACCAACGACCCCAACGCCGCCCACATTGACGCCCAGTGTGCCAAGCTGTTGATGCGTCGGCACAACGGCAACACTTCCCGCCGACGATGTAACTGGCAACTGTTGCTGCTGTTGTGCCTGCTGTTGTTGCGCCTGCTGTTGCTGTTGCGCCTGCTGCTGTTGCTGTGCACCCACAACACCCAGTCCAAGCACGCTATGCCCCACGCCCACATGTGACATGGCCACGCCCATTTGCGTCTGTTGAGGAACCATTGCATTGGAAGTCTGTTGTTGTTGCCGCTGCTGTTGCTGCTGTTGCGCCTGCTGTTGTTTAGCTGCTGCTGCCGCCGCTGCTGCTGCTGCCGCAAAATGAAACTCTGGCCCAGCTTGCTGCACCTGCTGTTGCACCTGCTGCTGCACTTGCTGCTGCTGCTGCTGTTGGCTGGGCGACTGCGTTTGTGCACTGGTTGAATGATAGCCGTGTATGGAATACGCATTCGTCGTCTGCACCTGCACCTGACTATTTACCACCTGCTGCTGTTGCTGCTGCTGCTGTTGTTGTTGCACTTGCTGCTGTTGCGCCTGTGTTGCTGACGATGGCGATTTGCTGCCCGTGTGTTGCCGCAACGTGGAGTTGGCGCCACTCTGTTGCTGCTGCTGCTGTTTGTTGAAGTAATCGTTGATCTTCTTGCTGTCATTGCTGCCGGGCAGCAGAAGGCGCGAACTTTTGTTACCACCAGCACCACCGACCGTGGATACGCCGCCAACTGTGCCAGCAACACCACCGCCAACACCACCACCACCACTGACGGGGGGCAACGCACAGCGATCGACGCCGAGGCTAAGGACCAGGTTGGAGACCTTGTTGCTGTCGCGAAATGTGAGCGATTTCTTGAGGCCACTTACAATGCCGGAGCTGTTGCCGCCGTTGCCGGTGTCCTCGCTATTGCTGTTGGGCATTTTGCGTTTGCGTTTGCGCTCCGCTGGGGTTCGTGGCTGTTTCCCGCTTGTATTGCTCACAACAGCGGCGGAGGCGGCTGAAACGGGTACAGCAACTGGACCGGGTCCGGGCCCGGGACCGGGCCCACTACCTGGCTGCTGTTGCACATTGAGCATGTCGAGCATTGAGGCGCCGTTATTGGAGTGCAGCTGTTGCTGCTGTTGTTGCTGCTGCTGCTGTTGTTGTTGTTGCTGTTGTAGATTGCCGAGTCCTAGCATATCATTGACATCCTTTTCGCTGTGCGAGGAACCAGTGCTCATATTCGAGTCCGGATTACTGCTATGGCCACCGGCAGCGCCGTGTGGCTGCTGCTGATGCAGGGCTACGTGCGGATGTTGCTGGTGTAAATGTTGCAGCTGTTGTTGATGCTGTGGCGGCAATGTTGTATGCTGGTGCAGCGACTGTTGTTGCTGTTGTTGCGCCGCTGCTGCTGCTGCTGCCGCCGCTGCTGCTGCTGCCGCTGCTTGCTGCTGTTGTTGTTGTTGCTGCTGCTGCTGTTGTGTGTTCAACTGCTGCAGGTGTAACGTGTGTGTCTGCAAATTATGCTGTTGCGATAGCTGCTGTGGCAGCAACTGTTGCTGTTGCGCTTGCGTACTGTGATGATTAGCAAAATGTTGCTGCTGTGGTTGCTGCTGCTGTTGCTGCTGTTGTTGCTGTTGCTGTACTGCCGCCTGACTGCTTGGATGAAGATGACTTAGGGTCGATGTGGTCTGTGGGGCCATCTGCAATTGAGCGCCGGCGGACATCTGCAAAGTAAGCCAGAATAAAAATCAAATTAGATTCAAATTGTTATCACTGTTTATGTCTGATGATTGTCACAATTGAACAATGAGAGTAACTGCCGATTGTGAAACACAATCACCAATTAGCCTTATTCTCTTTTCTCCATTTCTCTAAACCAAAGCAACCTTTAAAATATGTTTGAAATTTCATGGACAGAAAGGCAAAAGCAACTCTGAACGTATAATGTTAAATTTTGTGTACATGGTGTTTTGACATAAACAGATTGTACGGACATTGTAAACTTCTTGAATTGCACGGAATTTATAATTTATATATATACAGAGGGAGAGAGATTTAAGCAAATGATCGATTCTTGCTATCGATATGCAATGGTCTGCCGTTTTGCAACACTGAACCACTTTTTGTTTTGATTCGCTGGTTCGTTGGCGTTGGCGACACAGTGCAGAGCTGCCAGACGAGTGCCTCTTAACTAAGTGGCAACCGTTGAGGCTGAGCAATTGAAAAGAAAAAAATTAAAATGGTAGAATAGCGAAAAGAGCGAAAGAGAAACGTGCAAAATACATGGCAACAAAACGATGAGTGAGCGTGCGAGTGTTGAGTGTATGCATGAGAGAATGTGTGTGTTTATATGAGTGAGTGAGACGTCATAACGAGCGCGTGCTACTCTGCTGGGCGCCGCTCCGGATGATATGCGTGTGAGTGAGCGCAATGCAGCAGCAATGTCGCTATGTGTCTGTGTGTGTGTGTGAGTATACATGGGTGTAAATTATTTTATCAAAAGCAAAGGCAATGAGAGAAAAAAAAACCGACACAATAGAACAAAGTTGAAAATTATTGTACAAATTATATGTTTTTACCGCACACCATTTTGATTTCATATATTTACTTTTTGCGAACAATCACTTCTCTCAAGCTTTGTTCCTCACACAACACAATTAAACACAATTAATTTATTTTCTTTGCATTTGCGTTTTTGGTTGGTGTGCTGGTTTTTTTTTGAGTGTATGTGTGTATTTGTATGTATGTATGTCTTATTTATGACAAAATGCCGTTCACCTTTTTTAAGCGCCGCATATTTTTCTGCACACACATACGCTTTGCTTCTGTATGTGTATGACGTGTATGTGTATGTGGGTGTATGTGCGTATGAGGATGTGTGTGATTTGTGTGTATGTAATGTATAAATTTTCACATCCTATTACAATTTATCACATTCATCGCTGTTTATTTATGCACTTTAACGAAATGAAAATAACTTTTCACGATTATTATCGACTATTTTGCACGCCGCGTACTTAGTTTATGGCTAGTATATGTATTTTTCTTCGAGTTTCGGGGCAGGCAGCAAATTGTTATACGCGTATTTGTAATGGTGCGCGCGGCCCGTAACGAGCACGAAAGAAGGTGAAAAAAGAAGAACAAGAGCAATAAAACGCGTACACAGACAACGACAGCGACGAACGTCTCAGACTCGGCTCTTTTGCTATGTGCAGAGAGCACGCGAGCGCGAGTGCGAGAGCAAGGGTGAGAGACACAAAAAAAATTTCAAGAGAGTGAGTGTGTAGCGCAAGAGCAAGAGAGCGCGCAACGAGCCGGAGCTGAAGTCGAGACGAGAACAACACCACACACTGCACCACTACACAACACTATACTATTTGCAAAAAACGACGAAAAGAAATGTACAATAAAAATTAATCCGATTGACAGGCAGCCACCGCTTCGTCGTCGTCTGTCGTTCGCTCGGCCTTCGTTGGTTTGCGTTCTGTTGTTGTTGTTCGTTTCTGTTGCTTTTGATAAATTTCTGCGACTTCCGCGCGCGCCCAGCCAAAAACAACATCGAAACTAAACTACACAACTACAACAACTTTTTGTAGTTGCTGCTGTTGCTGCGCTGACTTTGCTGCGCGACTGCGAACGCTCTTCTTCTTACAACTCTTCCAACATTGCCCAGCAAGCAAGCAGCAGCAGCAGCGCAACCCAACCGGCGTCTTTGTCATTTCGCGAGGCGCGCGTTGCTGTCGACGTTGGCAGCGACGCCATTGCCCAAATTATGTTGGCATTTCTACATACACACACATTCATATGTACAACACGTAGATGTGCGTTTGTGTGACTGAATTAAGAGGCAATTAAAATTATAATTTAATATATAGAAAAGAATAAATGCAAAAATGTAAACAGATTCAATTACGTGTATAACAGTGCAAGAAAAATCTGTTATATTTACGGCATTCACTTAATAGTCTGACACAATAACCGGTTTTTAACTGCCGCTTCAAATAAAAATCCAAATTAAAATAAGTAAATAAACCAATAACCTAAAGTAAAGAAATTTGGTTTGCAAATTTAAAATTTCTTTTTTGCTATACATAAAATGGGATTTCATAATTTGATTTATCAAAATTTGGTCATTGTTGAATTTAAACGTTTAACGGCAACGTATTAATGGTCATATTGCTGCCAGCGCCGCTGCCAGCGTCATCAGCGAGCAGCAGCGCTATAAAGGAAGGAAGCAAATTTTACGCTGTTGTCGTCGGATCGCATCGCAGTTTGCGGTTTGATGAACACGACGACAACAGCTGGGAGCTGGGCTTAACTGAGCTGAGCTGAGGTGATGAGAGTGAGAGCGAAAGATGTGACGCCGTGAAAAGTGTTGCCAAACATGGCTGAGAAAAAAATGAGCAAATGCGAGCGAGCGAGAGAACAATCGAACAAACTCAAACATATATAAATATAAATATATATATATATACAGACACAAGCAAGCTGTAACGGGCAAAACTGGCAACAGCAAAAAGGCGACGAACAAGACGCAGAGACAACAAAATAAATGATAACAAAAAGCGTGTGAGCCGTGGCGAGTCCAAAACCAAATGAAATGGGCAGCGACGACTTAATTTTTGGGCTTGTTGCACTCACGTGCGCGCGAATGAGATAAATCTATGATGATGAGGAGGTTGTTGTTTGTGGGTGCTGAAGCAGGCTATGATGAGGGGGCAGCGGTGTGCGATGAGCACAAAAGCAAAAGCGTGCGAAAAGGCCCGCGAGACGTAGACGGCGGCGAGAAACGAGCCGAGACAAAACGAAATTCAAGCGTCAGTGTCCCGCTCTCTTCATACACATAGCGATATACATATTCATGTGTATGTGTGTGTGTGGGTGCGGGGCAGCGTGCGAGGGTGTGGCAGTGTCATGCATAACGTATATTGTGTGTGTATGCACTTCTTATTGGCACCATCTGTGCATGCGTGCATTAGTGTGAGTGTGTATGTGTGTGCACTGCTGCGGCTGCTGCAGCACTTTACATGCACACATCCACACATGCATACATGAGCATGTGTATTCTGCGTGAGAGAGTAAGAGAGTCACACCATACTATTGCAAGTGCATTCCAATGCAGCTTGAAAAACCGTTGCATATTTTGTGCTTTTTCAAATGCAGCTTTTTTTACGCTCACCCTACTATTCTGCATCACTCACACAAACACACACACACAAATGATGACAGTGCAGTCGCTGCAGCAGCCTCAGCGCATGCAACGAACAAGTTTCGTTTCTTAATTTTTTTGCTTTTGCCTCTAGCAATGTGTTGTGATAACGCTTCATTGCAAATACAAACTTACATACATACACCCATATGCATATAAATGTATGTATTAATATGTAAATATGTGCAACTGCATGTGTATGTGTGTGTGAAAACTGGTTGTCGCCATTGCGGCAAGACGTTGACATTAGGGCTGCCATCCAACACAATAACCAGAAAACAATTGAAGCTGTCTGGCAACGCCATCGCGCAACGCCAAGCAACAACACTCGCCGTCGTTGCCGCAGTTTAACAGTTCACATCGATGAGTCAAGGTCGAAAGACGTCACGCAAATTTTCGTTTTCATTGCTTACCCACAACAACAAAAACGAAAAAAAAAAAAAATATATGTCCGTTTATTTTTAGCGTGCGAGTGTCGTCGTCGTAGTTCGTATGAGCGACGACGGCGAGCCGAGCAAACACGAGTCGCAACAACGAATGAATTGAATGGGAAGCGACCACGAACGTGAAAAGCACGCAAGGCAGCCACCACCATTGAATTTATAATTAATTTATTTTTATTATATTTGCTTTGTTTTTTATTTTCTTTTGCCGAGTTTGCTGCTTTTCTATTTGTCATTGGTTTAATATTAGCGACGCGTATAGAATGCGTTTAATTCAAATTCTCATATGAAAGTATTGTACTTTGTTTTTTTTTTCGCTACTTAATTTTGGTCAGTTTATGAAAATTGTATTTATGTACATTATATGTGTACATTTCACTTGACATTATTGAATCAACCAGCTTTCAGTTTAAAGAAAACATTTAAAGAGCAAATTGTGTTTAATTTGTAATTAAGATTAATTGCTTTAATAAGCCTAGTGTGTTAATTTCTCTTGCACAAAATGTTAATTGTCTGTTAATTTGCGAAAAGGACAATCAATTGGTTAGCACGAATTGTGTCCCCATTTGCCTAACAGAGGGCTGTTAAGAAAACTTATGCTGGGCGCTCAGAAAAGTGCCGCAGCAGCAGAAAGCATCAGCACGTGCATAAAGCGCCTCGAATGTAAACAAAGAGAAATACACACACAAAAGCAAAACGAGAGAAAAAAATAAAAATAAATAACACTCACGCTCTTGGTTAACTTGCGACCAGCAGCGCCGCTGCCGGCGCTACGCTTGCTGCCGTTGTTGTTGTTATTGTTGCTGGCGCTGCGGCTACGTTTGCGTGCAGCGCTGCTCGCAGAAGCTGCTGCGGTTGCTGCCGTTGCTAACATGACAACGTAGCAGTAAGAAAAAGTCGCTGCTAACGCTGACGTTGCCGTCGTTGAACAGCTGACACACTTGCCGGCTAAATTTTATAAATCAGCTGCCCATGGGCGCAGCGCTCTTGCTGGATTTTTCTCTCTCTCGCTCACTGAGTGCGATCTCTGTCTGTGTGTGTTTGTGTGGGGAGTATATGCCGGCGTTCTCTCAACTTTTTTGCAATCTCTCTCACGCGCGCTCTCTTTTTCCGTTGTTTGCCGATACAACTGTCGTCTGCCTTTTGTTTTGTATTTTGTATTCGTGTTTTCCTTCTTTCTTCTTTTTTTTTTTTGGTTTGCTTATTTTGCACGTTTTGCATTTATGTTACACACACACGCTTTGCCTCGGCATTCGTATCGTTTGCTTTGGCTCGTCTTTTTTTCTCGTTTTTTTGCCGTTGCTATTGCCTGCTGTTGTTATTGTTGTTTCTGTATTTGGTAGGAAGTTGGCGGAAAATATTTTAAAAAAAATCAACCGCGCGCGTTGCCGACAACAACGACACGTCACGTTACTCGCTCTTTAAGTTCGACACTGTTGTGCTAGAGAGCAGCGGCCAGCTAAAATTGGCAAATCTACAACAAAAACGACAACAGGCTGGCTGCTTGCTTGGTTCGTTGGCAGGGAGAGCGACGAAACCGACTGCGACGCTGACTGACTATAAATTTGTATATGAATGTGTGTGTGTATATTTTGAATGTCTGCTAACCGAGTGAACTTAAATTGTTTAGTTCTGTCTGCTGCTGCTGCTAATGCTGCTGCTGTTTGGCGTTTCTCGTCTGTTCTTGTGCAGAACGACGGCGAGCGCAAGGCCGCAGCTGCTGCTGTTGCGTTGCGTTGTATAATGTGTGTGGTGTTTTGTATGTTGTTTGTATGTTAGAAAGCTCTTGCCACTTTTTGCTTGCAGCAAACAATATTTGCTATTAGAGTTGCCATTGGCAGCGAAAATTGCAGCAGCAGCCGCGATATAAATTTTAACTGTTAACAGGCACACAGAAAAAATAGTAGCAGCTAAGATGTTATGACAAACATACATACACACACACACAAATATATGTATATGCAAGTGTAACTGTTGGTGAAAGCACGTTAATAGAACATTGTCCGTTAACATTCGCTGAGAGCGCTGTTTTTGTTGCTGTTATTATAGCCGCTGTTGTTGCTATTATAGTTGTTAAAATGTTTGTTCGCCCAGCCCCAAAATCGACATATACATTAAATTTTTGGTTGCTGTTTAACTATGAGTATACATGCAAACAGGGTACACACATACACAAACACATGTATATCTGTACATATGTACAATGTGGATACACAAGTATGTATGTACGTATGCATGTATTAGTGTGCCCGTAATGGGCATTAATATTATCCGATAATGGTTTCGAGGATGCGTTTGTGTCTGTGTTTTGTTATTGACGCACCTGGCGTTTCTATGTCGAAACAGAAACAGAGACCGAGGCACAGTCAGAAGCAGAAGAACTGGCAGAGAGGAAGATGAAGACGAATACCAAGAGGAAGACGAAGAGGGAGAGAGTGAGAATAAGTGTGAGTGTGAGTAGTGTGCACCGTTGTATTCGCGCTACTCCTCTCCCTCTTTCTCTATCTGCAGATTATTGCAATATACACGTACATAATAATATGCAAAGGTATGTGTATGTTTCTATGTGGAAATGATTGATAAAAGCAAATATAACAATCTAAATCTTAGACACAATAGGTACACACATGCATACATACAAATGTTAAAATGTACAATATAAACAAAGCAAAAGCACAAACTGAATAAACTTTATTTGACAAATGCTAATGAAGCATATCGGCAAGCGAAAATTAAATGAAATCCAACAACATAAATTAATGGGCAACACTAAATACGCGAATAAGAAAAAACACATATAAACGTATATATATATATATATATATATAACAGTATATTGTTCATTTGGCATGGCATACATATTGCATGTATTTATGTGCGCGAGAATTGTATAAAATTGTAGTGATGAAACATTTTTTTTGGGACTAGATCGACTTTGGTCATGTTCTTATCACGTATATACAAAGTCGACAAATTAGCCTTTTGCAAATAATTTCAACAAGTATAACAAATGTATATTATTTATATTGTTTATAAGTTTTATATGATTTTTTATCAAAAACACAATTATATCAAATACAAATCAATATGCAATATTGATCAAGTCTGGTTTGTCTCCCAATCGAGTACAGGGTATACGAATTGCAATTAGTGGGCATATTTTCACTCAGTCGACATCGTCGCCGCCAACGCACAAGCACAGATTTCAAGTTTTCATTGTCTCTGTCTTCCTCTGTCCCTTTCTCTTCCTTTCTTCCCCTCTTTCTATATTCATCTGTGTGTGTGTTTTCTTTATGTTTCTCTTCTTCTGTTTGTGCTTTTTTTTATGGATAAACTGATTTCGCGTTGCACTTCTTGTTGTGAGTGTGTGCATATGTGTATGTTAATATGTATTTCATTACATTGAATTTTTTCCCTCATTTGCTTTCAAAACTGCGCAACTTTCACCTGAATAGACAACAAACAAATCAACAAACACTACAAAAAAAAAGTTGTTGCAAAAATGTTTACCTGCAAATGATGTGCAAACATTCACATCCATACATACATACATACTTATATGTATATACATACTTATGCATACCCATACCCATATAATTTTTTGTATTTTTTTTATAAATATTTAGCATTGACATTCGTCCCAGTGACTGTCGATGTCGGCTGACGTAATCACAGCAGAATAATATATAAACAAAGACAACAAAAATGTACAAAAACAAATTAGTGTTGATGAATTTTGAAAACAAAAGTTGTGTGAATTTAGGGCTCAAGTCGCATTTACGATTGAGTCTGAAATTGACTTAAATTAAATATCTATGACATAAGAGAGACAGCCAAATAGAGAGCGAGACAGAGTTTACCAGCTGTTGGTCAATAAATACCCTGCAGGATTCTCATTCCATACAGACAATAACAATTATAAACTGTTGATGTTAATGTTAATGATGTATATATGCCTGTGTGCATATTATAAATATATATCAAAGGGTATAATAAAGTTGTTAGTGTTGTTGAGACAATTAACTTTTTGCTATATTTAGCAGCTCTGCTCACATTTCCTGTATTCAATAATTTAGTGCGTTTCCCAAATGCGTACACAAAATAAATTTAATTAATTTTTTAAAACTTTTTCTATCAACATACAATACTAGGAATGGGTCTGTAGGTCAACCTAAAAAAAAACCACCATAACATGTTCAGCCACATAATATAAAATCAATACAGTTAAAAGCAGGAGCAGTTTGTGAAAAATATAAAATAATAAAAACCATTGGAACGAAAATTGTAGTAAATTTTTTTTTGCCCTTTTGTGGTAATAGATAAAAGTTATTTTTGAATGAATCATAAACATTCTTGAATGTGAATTAATCGGTATGTATTTATGTGTTTATATATGTATGTGTGTATTTGTGTATGTGTGCGTATCTTAAGACTTGCCAATTCAATTAAATATTTGCTGTGTTTGAATGAAGTCGTTTTCTCGAATATTGTTTCTGCTGCTAATCGTTTCACACAACGTAAGTTAGTGCTCATGTATGTATGTGTGTGGATGAATCTATAAATAGCACAACAAAGCGCTAATCTTCACTAAAAAAAAAAGTCACAAATTAAAATAATTCACACATACATACATACATACGCACATACATACATACATGTGTAATATTCAAAAAGGAATGTTATCAAAAAAAAATTTATAAATTCCACACATTTGATTCAAGGCACGAATTTTGCGTATTGTAGTAAGTAAACATTGTGAACTAAACTCAACTAAGTAAATTTAAAAGTTATGAATTTATTTATATATGTCTATGCAATGTATACAAATATGCGACGCTGCTGCTGATGCCTGGCTACAATAAGGTAGGTAACGAGCGGCGAGTAAACAACTCACAATGAATATGCCGAGAGGGAGAAAAAGAAATTAACACACACACACACATATATATATGTACCTACGTACATAGAAAGAAAAGAAGAAAATAAAATGAGCATCGACATCGGGCATATAACAAATGCAATGCTCCGCTTTACGCATATGCAGATTGGCAGCAGCACCAGCAGCAGCAGCAGCAGCAGCAGGAGCAGCAATATGCGAACTACGACGACGTCTAATTATGCTGCTGTTGCTGCTTCTGTTGCAGACGACGACGACGGGAGCACACGACCCACTCACCGAGGCGACCGAGCGACAAACGCAGCGACGGTGGCGGCGACCCACGACAACACAAAATGTAAGCGCAGCGAGTGGAAACGAACGAGTTGCGGCGCCGATGACTGCCTGCCTGCCGTCGCGTCGCTCACACCCTCAATGTGGAATGCTCTCGCCTACTGCAGCAACAGTGGCAGCGTCAGAGACAGCGACGTCGGCAGCAACAGCGACAGCGGCGAATTGGTGGGTTTGAAAACATTTTACTATTCAGCAGGCAGCAACAAACACACACAAACATGCAAAAGCAATGACAGAGGCAAAAGCAAAAGCAAACGAAAAAAAATATTGAAACACACACACAACACAGATCGACAAATAGCAAATAAAAAGTGTAAAGCAAAGCAGAGTAAAGTAAAGTAAGGTAAAGTAAACTGACGTTGACGGAATCGTCGCTTTAGCCGCGTGTATATTTCGATTCAGTTATTATTGAAGCACAAACAAATTGAGACTAAAAATGCGGCGTGAGATTTGATTGTTAGTAAGCGCAAGCGTCGCGTTCATGACGTTGACGCTGGCAGCGACGTCGGCGTCGTCGTCACATTTAAAATAAAGGCAAACAAATATACAAAAGTAAAAGCCAAAGAACGCAAGGGGAATGAAATTAAATGAATGTATGTCTGTTTGTATGTAATGTATGTATATTTGTATGACGGTGTATATGTATGTAACGTATATGTATATATATCTATATGTACATAAAAGTGAGTGTGGTGGAAATTGAAAAAAAGAGCAGAAAAAGGAAAACCAACGAAAAAAAAAACTAAAGCTTAGCGACTGGACAGCGACGATGTCGCGACGCTGGCGCTGACGTCGCTGCCGCCGCCAAGTGCAAAGTGTGATGGGCGTGGCAGTCGAGGGGGGGTTGGGTGGGTTTGCAGAATACATGTGCATGTGATTGTATTTACGTGTGCATGCCTATGTGGCTGTGTGTGTGTGTGCAGCAACTGCTGTTATTGTTGTTACGTTGTGAACATATCAAACATAGAAGAGCAACAACAAGAGTAGCAACTATAACACCTCTTAACACAAAATTGAAATATATACAAATCTCTTATGAGGTAATCGTGGGTAGCGCAACAACAATAATAATCTAAATTTCAGCGAAAAATTATAATTTGCGAAAAGGCAGAAAAATTTAAAAGACACAGCAACAACAACGGTAAACATTACCGCATCTGGCATATACACACATACTCATACACAGATATCTTATACTATAGATAAATATGTATGTTCACAAACACACACGCATACATACATGCATATATAAATGTTTTTGTTCGAGAATTTCTGCCGTCGGATGTATAAAGCAAATGGAATTTTTATGAACAGTCACAAAAACAGCAGCGCAAAATGCAGCCAACATTTATTTATAAATTTCAAGACAGAGATAGCGATACGCACCCAGATAGAAAGAGGCAGAGCAAACGCAAGTCTCTCAAGTGAAGGAGTGCGATAGGGTGTGTGGGCAACTGGTGAAGGAAAGGAGAGTGGAAGTAAAAGGGTGGGGGTGGGCTGACTGGTGGGTTGTTGGTTAGCAGTGTATAAGTAACGGATCAATGTGTTTATAAACTAAGTGGAGACTAGGTAAACACCAAAACGGAGAAGGGGGCAGACAGGTAGTGTGTGTAACTGAGAGAGAGAGAGAGTGAAAGGGAGACAAAGAAATCAAAGTAAAAGTTGTTCAAAGAAACATAATCCACGAAATCTCTGCATAAAAATGAACTTATTTGTAATATCCACAAATGCGAAAAAGTTTCAAAGTTACATTTTTTTATTCCTTTTTCTGTCAGGCTCAAGTCTATAGCAAGACTATTATATATCAATATCAAGTATTGAAGCATATTTTAAAAACTTTTTAATATTTGCATTTTTGTTGTGAATGTTTATTTTCAATAATCAACCAGCAAATAGTCAAACTGAATTCATGATTCATTGCATTAGTAATTGAAATTCTGAATATACGAAATTTGCCATGTAAATTACACAATATACATATCTACATACACACATACATACACACCCACATTCATATATGTGCTTTCGTCGTGATTATGTGAAACGAGAGAGCTTTTATACAATTACAAATTTACTATGCTAATTAAAAGTCGCTCGAACTCTGTGTCAAAAGTGCTTTTGAAATACGTTTTACAAGGGGGTTTCTAAATACATTCTCTGTCAATTAGTTTAATCTTAAGTACCCAATTACTATAACATACTCTGTATGTAAAGAACCTACAATATATTGCCATATTTCAATTGCAATGTTTCTATGGAAATTTCTAGTTATATATATAAATATTATAAATATGTATATATGTATATATGTATTTCATATGTATATAAATATCGCAAGCGATTTCATCAGCGTTGCCAACTCCAATTGAAAGGTGACCTTTGATTATTTCGTTTTACTTCGCTCGCGTTCAGTTTTTATTAGTTAAATAGGATACATATGCATGCATACACATACACAAACTATCATATAAATATATATATATATATATATATATATATATATATATAGGCGAGCATTATGACAATATTTAGAATTATAGCCCGCTGATTTGTTTACATTGAAGAAAAAAAGCCCATTTGTTGTTATTGATTTTGCTTTTTATTTTCAGTTGGCGTTTGCAAATGTAATCAAGCTATAGTCTAAGCATGTTCACACACACACACACACACACACACTGACATAACAACTATGTGTTTATACAACCCACAATTTCAATAGAACGTTGCCCCGTCATCCCAACCAAACAAATCGTAGCCAAGAGCCAGAGACCTGATCGACTGCATCATACTCTGTATTTCTTGTCATATGAAAATAGTTGAGAGCTACATTTGAACTTGTCTATGCAGACATCTGACTATGCTATCTGTGAATATATATATATACAACTAATAACAATTTTCAAGGCTTTATCTTTATTAGAAAGATTGTATCGATTGTTCCTGCTAATAGTAAAGCTAACTGGTTTGGAAATATATAAAAACATATACATATATATATATATGTATAATTATATATTATAGTATATTATATTATATTTATTAATTTATTCAGGTCAAGTTGTTTATTGATTTATTTATTAAGTGTCAATCAAAGTCCGTCGATTTAAAAAATACTCAAAGCTACATTTGATTAAAGCAAATTCAAAATTATATATAAAATTTAAAATAAGAAATATTTTACAAATTTTATGTGAAATTCATTATTATATTAACGCAAAGTGTTCTTCAGTTAATTTGTGATTAATTCTTGTTTGTTTGTATTTCAGTGATTTCATACGAATTTCATACGAATTTCAGCTCACAGCCAATACAAATGTATTATATATAATTTGTAATTAGACATTGACTCATATGGCGCAACCTATAACCCCATTTCTATAATTTTTATTAATCACATTTTGGATGCCTTTTGACGCCTCTCAAGCGGAAATAATAGCCACAAAGCAAATAAAGCCCGAAAGCAAAGTGCAAATAACAAATAATAAAAAGAAAAAGGAAAGATATGGAAACTGAAATGTGAAAAAAAAGTTGAAGTTAAAAGCAAACAAATAAAGACAAATGGCTTTGTATTTGTTTAGGCAATTAACGAACCATTTATGCTCAATAAATTAATAAACTGTTAAAATCTATACAGAACAAAAAAACAAAATAAATACATGGGGAACAAAATTCAACGGAATTTCAAGTTTTGAATAACAAAAAAAAAAAAACAAAAAAGAGTTGACACGCGCGAATTTAATAATAATTAAACAGTAAAAAAAAAATAAATAAATGTGGATATTTAAATACGTTTACATTTTTGTTGTGAATGTTTATTTTCAATAATCAACCAGCAAATAGTCAAACTGAATTCATGATTCATTGCATTAGTAATTGAATCTGAATATACGAAATTTGCCATGTAAATTACACAATATACATATCTACATACACACATACATACACACCCACATTCATATATGTGCTTTCGTCGTGATTATGTGAAACGAGAGAGCTTTTATACAATTACAAATTTACTATGCTAATTAAAAGTCGCTCGAACTCTGTGTCAAAAGTGCTTTTGAAATACGTTTTACAAGGGGGTTTCTAAATACATTCTCTGTCAATTAGTTTAATCTTAAGTACCCAATTACTATAACACTTACTCTGTATGTAAAGAACCTACAATATATTGCCATATTTCAATTGCAATGTTTCTATGGAAATTTCTAGTTATATATATAAATATTATAAATATGTATATATGTATATATGTATTTCATATGTATATAAATATCGCAAGCGATTTCATCAGCGTTGCCAACTCCAATTGAAAGGTGACCTTTGATTATTTCGTTTTACTTCGCTCGCGTTCAGTTTTTATTAGTTAAATAGGATACATATGCATGCATACACATACACAAACTATCATATAAATATATATATATATATATATATATATATATATATATAGGCGAGCATTATGACAATATTTGAGAATTATAGCCCGCTGATTTGTTTACATTGAAGAAAAAAAGCCCATTTGTTGTTATTGATTTTGCTTTTTATTTTCAGTTGGCGTTTGCAAATGTAATCAAGCTATAGTCTAAGCATGTTCACACACACACACACACACACACACTGACATAACAACTATGTGTTTATACAACCCACAATTTCAATAGAACGTTGCCCCGTCATCCCAACCAAACAAATCGTAGCAAAACAAGAGCCAGAGACCTGATCGACTGCATCATACTCTGTATTTCTTGTCATATGAAAATAGTTGAGAGCTACATTTGAACTTGTCTATGCAGACATCTGACTATGCTATCTGTGAATATATATATATACAACTAATAACAATTTTCAAGGCTTTATCTTTATTAGAAAGATTGTATCGATTGTTCCTGCTAATAGTAAAGCTAACTGGTTTGGAAATATATAAAAACATATACATATATATATATATATGTATAATTATATATTATAGTATATTATATTATATTTATTAATTTATTCAGGTCAAGTTGTTTATTGATTTATTTATTAAGTGTCAATCAAAGTCCGTCGATTTAAAAAATACTCAAAGCTACATTTGATTAAAGCAAATTCAAAATTATATATAAAATTTAAAATAAGAAATATTTTACAAATTTTATGTGAAATTCATTATTATATTAACGCAAAGTGTTCTTCAGTTAATTTGTGATTAATTCTTGTTTGTTTGTATTTCAGTGATTTCATACGAATTTCATACGAATTTCAGCTCACAGCCAATACAAATGTACATATTATATATAATTTGTAATTAGACATTGACTCATATGGCGCAACCTATAACCCCATTTCTATAATTTTTATTAATCACATTTTGGATGCCTTTTGACGCCTCTCAAGCGGAAATAATAGCCACAAAGCAAATAAAGCCCGAAAGCAAAGTGCAAATAACAAATAATAAAAAGAAAAAGGAAAGATATGGAAACTGAAATGTGAAAAAAAAGTTGAAGTTAAAAGCAAACAAATAAAGACAAATGGCTTTGTATTTGTTTAGGCAATTAACGAACCATTTATGCTCAATAAATTAATAAACTGTTAAAATCTATACAGAACAAAAAAACAAAATAAAT
>JBAMBF010000587.1:1895000-1897500 GCA_037043605.1 Drosophila multiciliata
AGCAAAAGGGAAAACAACAAAGAAAAGAATAAGAGGAAGCGAAAAAAAAAACACAATGAATGCAAAGCAAAAGCAAAACAAAAAAAAACGAACGAAGGGCGAACGGCGAGTGGGGGGGGCAGGGTGAAGGGTGAAGGGCGAGAACACACGCAGGCGTCGCCGACGGAAGCACGACAGAATGATAGGAAGGAGGATAGGACGATAGGACTACTACACCAAAAGCCAAAGAGGGATGGGTAGGGGTGCAGGCTGCGGGCTGCGGGCTGCCAGTGACGGAATGGACAAAACGGAAGGACGTCAATGTTATTGCTGTTGTTGTTGTTGTTGCTGTTGCTGCTGCTGCTGCTGCTGCTGCTGCTGGTTTTTGCTGTCGTCGTCGCTTGTCGGTCGTTTGGTCGTCTCTGGGTCTTGTTGCTGCTGTCTCATTTCCCCCACCCCGCACGTTTCGATGTTTGCTGTTGTTGTTGCTGCTCTAAACACAGCCTAAAGTGAGCAAACACACACACAAACTGACATATATATATTATATATATATATATTTTTTTTTTTAAAGCAATACGAAATTGAAAAGTATAAAGAAGAAGCAAGATGCAAATACCAAACAAAAAAAATATAAAGAATATAAGTAAAAAGTGCGTGGAAAGAGTTACGGGTGTGGGGCCAAAAAAAAAGAAGTCAAGTACAAAATTGTATTGCGGTGCAAAGGAGGCGAAGGGGCAAAGAGAACAAAGGTAGGGGGAGGGGTGCTGGTGTGTACATTGGATGTTGGCCCCGAACTCCATTTGGCTTGTGTATCTATAAAAATTTGTATATATACAAATGTGTGTAAGTATGCAGTTGTGTGTGTGAGTGTGTGTGTGTGTGTGTGTGTGTTGTGGCCTGGAATTATGAAATTATTTCATGGCATGTCACGCGATTAAAGAAGTTTGAGGCGTAACCTCAGACGCAGTCCCAACAACAGCAACAAGAACAAGAAGAAGAAGAAGCAGAAGCAGAAGAAGTAGAAGTCGAATCAATGCCTCAACGCCCACCATTGGAAAAGGCAAGTTCAAGCGGGGCATTGGAAGGGAATGTGCTGTGATGGGAAAGGTGGTTAGGCTAGGCAAGGGGGGGTTGGGGGGTTGGGGTGGGTGAATTTTTGGGTGTTATGTAAGCGAGAGCATAAAAGCTGTTTAGTGCTAATTTGTGTGACTAGCAGAAGGCTTCGCTTGGCTGTGCTGCACAAGCTGCCACACGCCGCCGCCGTCTATGCAACACTATACACAGCACCGCCGCACCGCCCACTCAACCGCCCACTCAACCGCCCACTCGACCGCCCACTCGACTAAATGTACGTGACTTACAGCTAGAAAGAGTGTACATATTTCACGTCTTTTTTCATGTTATTTTTTCATGTGCTCTCAATAAATGTCCTCCATCCTTCCCCCCCGCTCTGTTTCGTTTTTTCCCTTTTTCAATTTTGTTATTTGTTCTGCGCTCTTCTTACATGTTCTGCTTATTTTATACAAATGTATTTCATATAAGCTCAATTTTTAAATTATATCTATATAACTGTTATTTTAGGGAACTCAGAAGAATTTTAAGAATTGTTGTGTATTAATCAAAATAGTTGAAATAATTGCAAATTGTATTAACCAAATTGTCAGTTATACTTACATCTAGCATATGCAAAAGCATTTTATATATATATATATATATATAATTTTTTTTGTTTAACTTTAAGGAATTCCGTTATTTATGCTAAAATTTTTGTTTATTATTTTGTTATGCACTTGGAAGAAAAACAACGATAATTAAATAAAGGTCACATAATTAATTTTCTCAAGGAGCTGGTTGCGACCTGGCCACGCCCAATCAAAAAAAAAAAGGCACGCACTCAAAAAAAAAAACCAGAAAAAAAGAGAAAACGCGCGCGTTTTAATATGTAGAAGTGAAGATGGGGTTGGGGATGGGGGTTATGGGGTTGGGGTTCGGCAGGGTGGAGGAGTATAAAGTGTGTGTGTGGGTGTGTGTGTGTGTGTGGCAGACAACAGCAGCAGCAGCAGTTATATTTTCTAATGCGCTTTATGCGTAACACATTAAGTATACGCGCAACGTTGCACGCAACGCTAGAGCCGCAAATATAAATATAACGGTATGTTTGACATATCCAATTAGAGAGCAACATGGAAAATATTTATTTGTATATATATAAAATATGTATGTATATAAAAGTGAAATGCCAAATCGCATTTAATGTACAAACGAGCCTTTCAGCTGTGCAGGTTAGTGGGGGGGGGGGGGGAAGGTAACGGTAACGGTGAATGGTCTGCGTTGTGCGGTTGTCTGCTTTATATATATACACACACACACACCAACATTGTGTGCGTCGCTCTGTGTATGTGTGTGTCGAAAAGTAAACAGTGGCGAACAAAAAAAAAAAGAAGAGAAAAAGTAAAGTAAAATAAGCAGAAAAGGAACCGTTAACAAACACGAAACACGCGCGATTTTGAACTCCCCA